>CM014271.1:65272416-65294779 GCA_004135705.1 Alloteropsis semialata | reverse complement strand
GACCGTGAGTGGATGTACACGGGATGGTCACGTGGGGGTGACTTGACCATGGATTGGATTAAGAAGACCGAGTCTTTCTTGGATCAAGCATTTGCAAAGGTTAGAGGAGCGTCTACCACTTGGTGTCCCTGCAGCAAATATGGAAACACGCGTCGACAAACAAAGCAGGTCATGACCCAGCATCTTTGCAAGTATGGATTTACTAGGGACCATACCAGGTGGACCTATCATGTGCCTGTCGATCGCGCGAGAGACGAGGTCGTGAGACAATGCATCGAGGAGCACGATGCTGACGCCGGGGTAGCAAACATGTTAGATGACTATCATGAAGCACACATCGATGAAGAATGCTTGGAAGAGGAGCCAGAGGCAACTGCAAAGGCGTATTATGACATGTTGGCTGCGGCACAACAACCCCTTCACGAACATACCACTGTTTCTCAGCTGGATGGTATTGCACGCCTAATGGCCGTAAAGTCTCAGTTTAACCTGGGTCAAGACGCCTTCGATGTTATGGTGACTGTTTTTGGCAGCCTACTTCCGGGTGGTCACATTCTGCCAAAGAGCATGTATGAGGCACAGAAACTCCTTCGTGCACTTAAGATGCCATATGAGCAGATTCATTCTTGCCCGAAGGGATGCATCTTGTTTAGAAAAGAACATGCAGAAGCAAAGTACTGTTCAAAGTGTAAATCCTCTAGGTTCCTGGAAGTAGACTCAGGTGATGGTCATAAGAGGCAGAGCACAGTCCCCGTGAAAATCTTACGGTACCTTCCCTTCATACCGAGGATCCAACAGCTTTACATGACCGAGGAATCCGCGAAACAGATGACATGGCACAAGAATGGACGTCGATACAATCCCGAGAAGCTGGTACATCCATCCGATGGTGAGTCATGGACGCACTTCGATTCGATACATCATGATAAAGCTCTTGAGGCTCGTAATGTACGTGTTGCGCTGGCAACAGATGGGTTCAATCCTTGTGGGATGATGGCTGCCCCATACACTTGTTGGCCCATGTTCGTTATCCCCCTCAATCTCCTACCCGGCGTCCTCTTTCAACGACAGAACATATTCCTGTCGTTGATAATTCCTGGATATCCGGGGCATAATATAAGTGTGTACATGGAGCCTCTGATAGATGATTTGGTCCGTGCTTGGGACGAAGGGGTATTGACATACGACCGAGCTACGAAGACAAACTTCAAAATGCATGTTTGGTACGCATACTCACTGCATGACATGCCAGCGTATGGGTTATTCTGCGGCTGGTGTGTTCACGGGAAGTTCCCATGCCCAGTATGCAAGACAGCTGTGATGTTCATTTGGTTGAAGGAAGGTGGCAAATATTCTTCGTTCGACAAACATCGACAATTTCTCCCTCTTGAACATCCATTCAGACAAGACATCAGAAACTTTACGAAAGGTGTCGTAGTTAACAATCCTGCACCACATATGATGACAGGTGCCGAGGTTCATGCTCAGTTAGACGCTCTCGCGGTCAATGTAAAAGATGGAGGTTTTGTAGGATATGGTGTGGAACATGCGTGGACTCAGAAGTGTGGCTTGTGGAGGCTCCCCTATATGGATCAAATTCTTCTTCCACATAACATTGATGTCATGCACAGTGAGAAGAATCTAGGCGAGGCACTTTGGGGTACAATCATGGACATTGCAGATAAGACAAAGGACAATGTGAAGGCTAGAGTTGATCAAACGAGGTTATGCAATAGACCAAAAATGGACATACCGCCTCCTAAAGGTGGCAAGCAATGGAAAAAGCCTAAGGCCGATTATGTCCTGACGAGGGACCAAAGGAGGGAAGTGCTAGCATGGTTCCAAACGCTAAAGTTTCCTGATGGGTATGCAGCGAATCTGAGGAGGGGAGTGAACTTATCTACTCTGTGAATCAACGGGCTTAAGAGTCATTACTACCACATATGGCTTGAGCGCCTTCTTCCGGTGATGGTTCGAGGCTATGTCCCTGAGCATATCTGGCTAGTGCTAGCAGAGTTGAGCAATTTCTTCCGCCAGCTTTGTGCTAAGGAGGTATCTCGGTCCGTGATTGCAGACATAGAAAAAATGGCTCCTGTGTTGCTCTGTAAGTTGGAGAAGATCTTTCCACCTGGTTTCTTCAATCCGATGGAGCATATGATTTTGCACCTCCCGTATGAGGCACGAATGGGGGGTCCTATGCAGAACCGTTGGTGCTATTCTATTGAGAGATGTCAAAAAGTTCTTCGAACTAAATGTAAAAATAAAAGCAAAATTGAAGCTTCCATTGCCGAGGCATACATTCTGGAGGAGGTGTCAAACTTCACAACAAAATATTATTCTGACAACCTTCCTAGCGTGCATAATCCACCCTCTCGTTACAATGGCGGCGAAGAAGAATCGAACCTCAGTATTTTTCGGGGGCAACTCGGAAAGGCAAGTGATGCGACCACCAAGACCTTGAATATTGAAGAGTGGCGCAATATCATGCTATATGTCTTGAAAAACCTTGACGAAGTGGAGCCGTACATACAGTAAGTTCTCAACGAACTTGTTCTCGAATATTCACTCTTCTGCATCCAACCCTATCGTTTTGCGTTTATACAGGGAATTTCATTTGCAATTCTGGCGTCCATCAAGGCCACCTACCCTGCAGGAATATGACAACCTTCTTAAACATGGTGCGGGAAATGGGATGCCCGATTTCATTTCTTGGTTCAAACAGAAGGTAATGTCCTATTTAGCGCCTACTTAGTATGACATTACAATTTAGCTCGTACTTCATATAACGAATTATCGTGCTTGAACTTCCAGGGCCAAACTGATGCGTCTATGAGTCCCGAGTTGAGACAAGTTGCCGATGGCTGTGCCTTTAGGGTCAGATCATTTGGCGCTTATGACGTGAATGGATATCTCTTTCACACAACAAGACACGATCAGAGTCGGCCCAATCGAAGAACCACAAATACTGGAATGTTCACGCCAGGAGACGATGGGGTCGAATACTATGGAAGAATTGAAGAAATATACAAACTCGAATACTATGGTTCCAAACCTCTCAAACCTGTCATATTCAAATGCCATTGGTTTGATCCTCAAGTAGTGAGACGCACTCCAAATCTTGGGCTAGTCGAAATTCAACAGTCGACCATGTACCCATGCGACGATGTCTATATTGTGGCTCAACAGGCCACCCAAGTTTATTATCTCTCGTACCCGTACCAAACCAAAGAGCATCTTAAGGATTGGGATGTTGTATACAAGGTATCGCCACACGGTAAACTACCTGTCCCAAACAATAAAGATTACAACATAGACCCAAACACATATGACAGAGAGTTCTTCCAAGAAAATGGGTTAGAAGGGAGATTTGAGATAGACTTAACCGAAGCCATCGGAATGGAAGTAGACAATGAAAGTCTTGTTGATGAGGATGCCATAGATGAGGTTCATAATGCAATGGACTTAGAATTACTTGAGCGATTACGTTTAGGCAATGACAGCGATGATGATAATGTTCCTCCTTTGGAACACAACGCCGATTATATCGAAATGCGTGATAGTGATGATGAGGATTATGGTGTAGCTAATCCCGATCATGATGATTATTTTTAACACATGTAAGTAATTCCATGTTAAATTTACTAGTTGCACTAATTTATTTACAAATTGTACTAATTTATTTTCTAGTCATACTACTACATTTCTAATTGATGTACTAATTGGCTTACTCTTTTTAAATGCAGGTGATTGAATAAAGATGGTGGGGCGCAACCCATTGAGGTCGGTTAACTCGCTTTATAAGAGAGTTACTGGTAGAGTTGAGGACTCCGGGACAGCTGGAGGTGACGTTGAGGACTCCAGGACGGCTCGAGGGAGAGGCCAGGGTCGAGGGAGACCCAAGGGTCGAGGGAGAGGCAAGGGTGGAGCGAGTTCCTCGGCGCCTGCATCTGAAGACTCCGGCACGACACAGGGGAGGAGGGGGAGGAAGGCGAGGCCCTCGATAATGTTACCAGTTTCGGAGTCGTCCGAGGAGGAGGAGGTTCCTTCTGTGCACGGCTCTGAGGAGGAGGAGCAGGGTGGGGGAGGAGGAGCAGGGGGAGGTTGAGGAGGAGGGTGAGGAGGGAGGGAAGGAGGGTGAGGAGGAGGCAGAAGGAGGAGGAGGAGTGCGTGTCTACCTACGAGGCCCCTCGAAGCTTCCGGAGCGGCCGATACCTTTAGAGAGTCGATCGATTATTCAACCCTGTGGGAAAAGGCATGTAACTTTACATGTTTTCAATACTTTTTTCTTTGATATGTTTAATTTATCTTCATCACTTGTGCAGGTACTGGATGGTGATCACTCCAGGTGCTCACAGTCGCCTGCCCAATGGCATCCTGGGGCTTTTGTGCAGGTTACACTTCCCTGGCTTGGTGCAGCATGCCGGCCGAGTTGAGCCGGCGTATACGTGGGACCACTACATCGCCGTCAATGATCAAACAGATCGGGAAGGCAGGTTTTTCAACAACAAGGCGGGACGGGTGGTGGGCGAACTGTGGGTAAGTCTTCCTCGCACTACATTGCTCAATACATCGCATTCATTTGACATTCTTGAAATAATGACATCGCATCTATGTGCAGGATTTCTTCAGGTGCGAGGAGGGCTCTTTGCAGAGGGCAAATGCGGTGGCTCACAAAGCCTGTTACAAACTGGTCACCGATATGCACTACGAGTCTCGTGTCCAGGCCGTCGTGTCTTACTTTGGGACATACGAGAATTTGAAAGTTAGCAAAGAAGAAGCCAGAAACATGCGGTTGACTAAGGAACAATTCATGATGGTAAGTATCTCATATACTTGATGATGTTCTACTGATTGATGACTAAGGATTAAGTACGCTCAGTTTTATATGTCATGTACTTGATGATGTGTAGGTGGTTCCTTGGTGGTGCGCCCAGCACATTCAGTGCTGGGAAATGATTGTGGACAAGTGGCTCGCAGATGAATGGGAGGAGATCCACAACGCTTGCCGGGAGCGGCGTTTGATGATGCCAGGTGCACCACACCATCAAGGCAACCTTAACACCGAGGAGTACGCGGCTAGATGGGTACGTGAATTCATTTCTTTATTCTAATGCTCAATTCTGATTAATTTCTAACCATCTTGCTGTCTTTTTTGCAGTCGCAAGCACATGGTGGCCAGCCTTGCCCCCCGCTCATGGCATGGGCTATGGCCCACAAGGGTAAGGCGAAGTCCGACGTCACCTTCAACCCGCAGGACCCGCCTGAGGCGTACAGCAATCCAACCGTCCACAGCCGCATCAGTGAGTACTCATCGATGGCAAGGGAGGTCCATGGGCCGGATTTCGATCCGACCACCGCTGAGCTTGATGGAGAAGTGATCATGAGGGTGGGAGGAGGCAAGAAGCATGGCCGGTACTGGCTGGGCGACAGTACACTTGACACGGCCAGTACTCCCACTCTCTCTCAGATTAAAGCCAGGAGCACGAGCTCAGCCCCGCCATACGCCCACGGCCGACCGCTGCACAGGCCCAGATGGACGCACTCCAGGTAATTTCTGTTGTAACTGTTGTTAATTGATTCGCTTAAGTATGTTTCGTATGGTAACATTGGCATGAAATATTGCAGGCCCGAATGGAGCAAGAGTTGAAAGCACGGGAGGAGGAGATGGAGCGGAGGTGGCAGGCCCGGGAGGAGAAGTTGAAGGCAGACTTTCTACGGCAGCAGGAGGCCGACCGGATGAGGATGGATCACATGGCTCAGTACTTGCAGAGTATTGGGGCGTCGTTAGGTCAAGCACCGCCATCAACGCTATTCGCTCCACCACCTCCCGCGGATGTTACTCCTGTGAGTCACTTGTCAACTTTTGAATTTTCATTTCCTCAGAGTGACTTATAACTTAGAATGATTTAGAAAGAAACTTAGTGATTTAGAATGACTTAGAAACAAGCTTAGTGACATGGACCTATTCACTTAGAATGCTCTTTGTTCGAATGCTTTATCCTTTGTGCAGAATCAGTCGGCGGCGTCGAATGATGGGCCCATCGCACCAGACATGTCGCCGCCTCAGCCGCCTCAGTGGATTCGGTTCGGGCACTTGCCGCAGCTGCCTCCCACCACGCCGTACCAACAGTGGCCGCAGCCCCCTCAGAGCTCGCCCTACCCGCAGCACCCTCACGGCTCGCCCACCTGGCCGCCGCCGCCGCGCCCACCGCCGTCTATGTGAGTTCTTTGGACTTGTGCCTTTGTATGGACCTATATGGATTTGTATGGACCTTTTATCGACTTGTATGGACTTCTATGGATTTGTATGGACTTGTATGGACTACTAGTGGTTGTGGATGAACGATACTTGAGTTTATTTGCATATGTGGATTATTTGACTATATAAACTACCTGTGATGGTTATTGTGAATTACAAACTGCCTGTGATACTTATTGTGAATTATATATTGCCTGTGATTTGTATTGGGGTCCCATTTACCAAAAAATTGAAAAAAACAGGGGGGTTACGGCCCTTTGCCGTGTGCTATAGTCAAGACACACGGCAAAGATTGCATCTTTGCCGTGTGCAATAGTTTTAGCACACGGTAAATATGTTGCCTTTGCTATGAGCATTGTCCACAGCACACGGCAAAGGGGGTCCTTTGCCGTGTGCCAAGCCGTCAGGCACACGGCAAAGGAGTGCCATGCCGTCACCTTCCCGTCACGTGGACACGTTTTGCCGTGGGCCAAAGTTGACGCACGGCAAAGCTTTGCCGTGTGCCTGACTTGAGACCCACGGCAAAGGCACTCTTTGCCGGCCGTGCTTTGCCGTGAGCAGCCCACGGCAAAGCCGTTGCCGTGGGTCTTTTATCCTTTGCCGTGTGCCTCAGGCACACGGCAAAGGGCATGTTTCCCGTAGTGTGTTAGGCCTCACTAACCAGTTTGCCACCATGTAAAGCGAGGGGAGGTGTAGGAGAAAGGAGAAGGAAAGGCCCAGCAGCGGGTGAATGGGAACCGCAAAATTATCTCCCGTTGGAATGGTAGGCAACAGAAAATAGTTTGATGCGAGGAGACCCCGTGGTGCCTCTTTCTGCTCTTGAGATGCTTCATTCTGACAGTGTTGGCCTCCAACTTGGACAGGTTGGTGGATATATGGAGATGCATCTATGCTTACTAGTGATTTGGGTGAAACTAGGATGGCATGAAAAAGCAGGCTGGAGCATGTGGACAGTGCTTGCCGCGAGCACATTGGACTACGGCTCTACCCCCACCCAAAGCTACTGCACGTGGTGGAATGACTTCTGCAGGCCGATGGCTGGACAGGAGGTCAAAGTCGTCCATTTCCATGGGAGCGGCCCTCAACCATGGGTAAAATTGTGTCCATAAAGAAATAAAAGGCTTTGTTTGTTTATACTTTGCTCTAACTATTAGATAATCGGTTTTTCTAGCAACGAACCGACTGAAAAGATCCATTTCCATGGCCTGTTCTTGTCACGAGCCACTTGAGAAAATCCATTTTCTTGGCCTGTTCTTGTTATGAACCGCCTATGAAATTGATATTCACACTCAATTCTAAGCTACAATACATATCTTTTTTTTTATCTTTTATAGATATTTTCATGAACTAGCACCACATATGGGACAACCACAAAAAATTGATGTTCAATCGAACCTAAGGTGTGGTCTCTAACAAATTGAAGATTCAAAAAATAATTATATACAAAAGGTACACACCCACTAGTTTGGACACACCCTCAAACATTTTTTTCTCATATTTACATGAAAAGAATTCTTACATGTATTATACTGTATACAAGTTGCCATGGTAGATTTTAATTTTTGTTGAAGCAGTTTGCTATTTTCTAATGAATAAATGAATTTCAAGGTGCTTATTCTTTGTAATTATACAATGAACTACATGCATATCTAATACTTTTAAAAATTTCTAGTAGAATAGTATCCAAACATGTACACCTTAGTTTTGACAATATCCTGAAAAATATATGAAACGATACAAGGTGTGATATGGATAGTTCATAATTTTGTTTATAGCTTTACTTGTAAAAGAATTAATAATATTTAAAACTAATCAAATAATTATAGAAGTTGGCAAGTATTCACTTTAAAGGAGTATAACCTTCTCATAAAAAATCAACATATGTTAATAAAGTTAAACCTAACATTGTTCACAAACATATAAATATCTTAGATTCTTTCATATTACATAGAAATATGTTTTACATATGTTATACTGTATATAAATGGCCGTGAAAGAGTTTCAATTATTTTAATGATTTTCAGTTTTTAAGGATTTAATGAATTTCCAGTACTTACAGATAAATTTTTCATAAGTTCATTTATTATTTTCTGATATTTTTCCTTGAACTCGAGCATGTAGGGATAGGCGCAAAAAAATTGCAAAGTGTTCAGACCTTCGGTGCGGCCTCCTGAAATTTATAAATTTAAGAAAAGATAATATAAAAGGATTAAATTCCTCAATTTGTTAGAGGTGGTCGTATTGTACAGTGGTTATGGGACGACTGTGCAAATCAAGAGGTCATGGAATCGAATCCTAGAAAAGCAAACTTGTACAAAAAATTGCATTGGTGTTGATGAATATTTGCAGCGTTGGAGGAGAGGGTGGCTAGCTAGTTCATGGGTGGTGATTAATTTAAAGAGGCACTGAAAATGGGGTTTTTGTGACAAAAAGTACTTTTGTTATATAAAAATATCAACTTGCAACAAAAAGTACTTTTGTTGCTAGCAAATATTTTTTATATGATTGAAGCACTAGTACAAAAAAAACTCTCTCTCCAAAGCAGATTTTGTCACCAGCCAGCACTTTTTGATGTGTTGATGTGTGCTCACTGTCCGCACAAATGCATTGGTGCTGGTGGGTGTCAGCGCCAACTAACACAAATTTATTCTAACCACTTTAATATTTGAAATGTAAAAATTAAATTAAAACACATTCTCACATTTTAGCATGGATATACACATGTCTGCGCATCAACTAACACAATCCCATGATTTTCCCTTAATTTGAAATGTATAGAGTTCAAACTAATGACCTCATCATTCGTGTGTCGTCCTCCTAACCATCTCCCCCTACACATTAGTTCTTACTTATGTAGGAGATACTATTCTTTTGACATTACTAGTTTTAATTTTATACTATGTTTTTTGGCAATGTAAACAGTCCCAGTTGAAAAAGGTTGTCAACTACAAAGTTTTAGATCTTGTGGCGAAATATACTACATATATCGAGTTGTGTGAAACTTTCATTTTTTTGACATGATTATTGATTTGCTATTTTTGACAGATTAAATGAATTTTATTGAATACAAAAATGATTTGTGTGTGGGCGCTTATCTGGTCCACCTGCACAAATAAAGTGGATTTGTACTGGAGGTCGCATACATGGCCCGCTAGCACGAATCGATCTGTGTTCCCAGCCCGTAAGGCGTCAGCCCCGATCATTTGTGCTGGCGGGTGCCAATATCAACCACCAGAGTAAATCAGGGTTGTTGTCGCCACAAATCATTTTTTTGTACTAGTGAAGATCTTCGTGTTTCCAAAATCAATATGGGTAGCACATTCCTGTATTTATTTGTGCAGCGTTAACGTCTCTTAAAAGCACAAGATGATTAAGGTGCCAAACCATTTGTGGGGCCCAGTGCGACCGCACCTCTTGTGTATGCACCAGGGATGGCCATAATGCTGTCCTTCCATAATTGCGCGTGTCATCGAGAAGTTTACCTCCTCCAACCCGTGCTCAATGGAGGACGAAGAAATGAGAGCCATGGCTCGGGCTTGGGGAGGAAGAATGGGTTATATACGCGGAGCCTCATTGGTACCGGTTGGTGAGACCAACCCGTATCAATGGGGCTCTCTTTGGTACTGGTTGGTGCCGCCAACCGGTACGAAAGGCTCCACGGCTCATAGGTACCGGTTGCTGACACCAACCGGTACCAATGGTTGGTACCGGTTGGTGTCACCAACCCGTACCTTTGAGCGGCCACTTTTTCTAACCATGGACATGGTACCAATGCTTGCAGTAGTGGCATCTATGTGCCGGACCGATAGAGCATTTTCTAGTAGTGGCAGCTAAGAAAAATGCAGAGTATATTTGCATTAGGTGGGAAAGCAGTTTATACATCACACGAGTGTCAAACGCTGCTGGCCCATCAACAATAGACCAGGCTGCAGGTTATACATCAGGAAATAGGCTAATACATGCTGACCATCATGAAAGCAGTTTATTTCAGAGATCACCATGCACAACTGTCTATCTAGCTGAAGTTATTACGTGGAGTGGTGGATATATTATATAGTCCATTGATGCAGAGAGCACACTCATCCTTACTTTGTTGCTCAGCCTGGTAGAGGCTTGCTTGATAGCATATATTATATAGTCCATGAATTAAGATGTCTGCTTACAAGATATACTATTGGATTGGGATACATTGAGAACCATTTTTTCAACGGTTTTATGGAAGAGGATTCTACTTCTTGTCTTCTCGGAACAGAGAGCCTCAGAACAGGTTGGACAGGATTATCACCCTGTCACTTCCATGACAGCAGCCTCGGCACTCTCACAGTGGTGGCAAGTTCATTGATCAGAACCACCAAGGGTCCTGCAACGTCTTGCCCACGGCCTCAGAAGCTCACATTTGTGCATCCTTCAATCGGCAAGCTTAACTAATTAACGTGCACACTAAGGCACACATAAACGTTGCGCTGAATTCAGTGCTATTTAGTGATATGATGGGACTGATACGAAGCTTTAGGTGATGCGGTCTCAATGTGGTAACTAGGAGCCTATGGCGTAATAGTATATCTTTATCTTTATCTTTACCTATTTCTAAAGCGAAGAACGTTTCAACGGTCCGTTATATACGTTTCCCGATCGAATTAGCCATGATTCATCTTATCTACTGATCGAATTAGGAGTAGTTCATCATATACATATCCCGTTCAGATTACCTATGTTTCATCTGTAACACAATCGTATTAGAGAAAACAAGTTACATACTTTAAATCATTTAGAAAAGCAAGTAGTCTTTCGCTCGTAACAACATACGAGCATGGTTGCTAGTGAACTTTAAAAGAACATAAATTGTTTCAGATTCTAAATAAATTGTTTTATCTAAGAACATAAAATGATTTGCAAAAGATAGTACTAAAAAAATTATTTAGGAATATTATTTTTTTTGCAACTGCAACACATACAGATTTGTTTAATGTCAATACTATTTTCAAAATTTCGGAACTGATGCACAAAATTTGGTATTGGCATATGGCTTTAGGGAATTATTTATTAATCTAAATTATAGATGTATATGAGTATAAAGTGATGAATATATCATAATATCGAAGGTAATGAATGTATAATGATCATACAATAAATAGAGCTAGTCCGGTTTTAAAAAAAATAGAAGAATTACATTTCATTACAAATGTACAAAAATATATAATAATTTTGTAAGCCATCTACCAAATTTAAAAAAATGCAAAAATAATTTTAACTCTGGTCACATCCCCAAAACACCGACACTACCTCACGCACAACAACTCTAGTACATCCGAGCCTATACCTGAAGGTTAACTGTTCTATTCCTTGGAGTTTGAAAAGTGAATAGATTTTTTGTTAAGTGTCATGAATCATACTCAACAAAGTCAGAGCTTCCAAGGATCCGCTGAATGATGGAATTATTTTTTTCTTTCACATGACATTTTCAGCACATTAAACATGCAAAAATAGTCAATATCATCCCATTTGGGGAAGTATTGGAAAAGCACATCAAAGAACACATCAACACACATACCATAGAAATAAACAATTAGTGGACCATAAAGAAAAGCATTCGCTGCTCACTTTCAACACATACAAGAAATAAAAGAAGTCCAATGGATGGATCGACACTTTCAAGCTCCGTGCAGCAGTTTAGATTCTTGTGATTATTCTGCCACTAGTAGAGAAATGACATATAGTCCTGGATGGGAACGGGCCATAGTCCCGGTTTCCCATCTGGTGGGTTTTTGCTAAGCCACAATTTTCTACTCTTTGAGGCACACTGCCTACCCCTCACGTATCCTTAAATGGAGCATGCGATATTTTTGAACCTTGGAAATTCTGGTACAAAGGGCGGGACAGGTAGGCCATAGAAGTTTGGAGGCTCTTCTTTGCTCCTTTTTTCTCTCCTCCCCCCTTTAATTCTTCCCCTAGGATGGCTGGGTGTATTTGTTGATATGGCATGTAATTTCACATCTTTCGGGTAATATGTAGTTGGTGGGGTTTTTGCCTGTAACACCCTAATTTTCATCACAAGAAATTTTAGAAACATTTTCTGAGTTGTCTAGGATTTATTTAAGGCATAAATAAATTTCTAGGATTTAATTGGAATTATCTAGGATCTTATCAATTTTAATATCAATTCAAATAATTATAGTCATAAAAAGTGTATTGTTGCATCATGCTGGTTGCATTATTTATTGTGTTGGCATTTCAAATTTGAATGGAGTTTGTCAAAATTCAAATTTGAATTTGCTATAGTTGAGTGTTTAGTTTTCTAGTAACGTTTAGGCATCAGATAGGTTTCTCTGGGAATTTTTCAGAATTTTCTGGAATTTATTCCTATTTTTCTAGAGCTAAATCTTTTTCTCAAAGCTTCTAGAAAGTCTTTCCACGAGCTCCAAATATTATATTTGGGTTTCTCGTGTCCATATCTATCTCCAGGAGTTTTCTCGGTATGTTTGGAATTTTCTGGATATTTTTCGTGCATTAAATATGTGTCCAGGCTTTTTCTGGATTTATTTTTGCGCAGAAAATGTTTTCCAGAAATTCCGAAAATAGGAAAATAATCTCGAAAATATCTTTATCCCGAACCCTACGTATATATATACTGCCGTGTTCGTCTCGACGCGCTGATTTCAGATCTAAAATCCTTTTCTCGAGTTAACTCTCCAAACTCCGTAGATCTGAAAGTCAAAGTTGGTCTTCGTTGAACTCCGGCGAGCTTTTCCGGCGACACCGTCGACTTTCGGCGAAAACCGACACCACCACGGAGTTCCTCTCGTCGAGCTATACGCCGTGGTGTGGTGGATTGTACGAATCGGATATCATCTCCGTCGTCTTCCCCGACTCCGGCGACCTTCTCTCCAACTCCGGCGAGCTTTTGTGTCGCCGTCGATCATCTTCGAGCGTTGGTGAGCACCCCATCGCGATCCCCATCTTGTTTCCTATCCGTTTTGCTATTCATGCGCAAGATCCATTAATCCTAGCCATATTTCCCTCATCCCTCTCTTTTTACCGGTCCTGTACAGCTTCACTGCATCGCCGCCGTCGCCGGCCGTCAGTTACCGGTCATCCTCGTTCTCGTCCTTCGCTGGTGAGCAGCCTCATGACCGGAGGTCCTGCGAGTCCGACGAACAGAGCGGCCGTCCGTGGCCTGAGCCTTCCGTAAAGCCGTGACCGAGGCGAGCCTCTGCGCGAGTCTTCCTGCTCATGTTCGTATCCTGTACGTGAGGCAAAGAGGAAGATAGCCATTTTGCATTCTGGCCCTCCAAGTAATCGGTAATTATTTGGTTATTCTTTGTGTCTTGCAATTCTTCTGGAAAAGCCCCTATATAATCCTTCTTTTTGCACATAAATCCCACCCGAGACTCTTTCATAGCTAACCCTGTTCTTTCGTCAATTCGCGAGCACTATTTCCTGTGTCTTGAAAATCTTATCTGCTAGTCCTTCTCGGCTACAGTTAATTACGACTAGGTCCTTGCAACCTTGTTTTAATCATATCTCATCCGTTTTAGCTCCGTTTCGAGTGATTCTTTCGCCCACATGACCCTAAGGACATGATCTACAGCTTTAGAGTGTTCTTTTGTACTGTTTTAATATTTGGTGTATTGTTTCTTATTTTATTGTATTGTTTTCTTGTATGTGCCCCTGTGCTGCGTATAGACGGTGCAACATTTGTGGTGTTCAAGGATTGTTCGAGGAATTCGAGGAGCAATATTTTGAAGACTTGAGCAGTACCCTTTATTATTTGGATTTAAGGCAAGTGTATTCTTGATCATATTCTTCAGTCCTAATAACCAAATGGCATGCTCACATTTAATAGCTATGCTACGCTTGCATGCTTTAATATGATGGGTCCTATGTTAAGGATTGACTAGTTTCAATTATCATTCCTTGTCAAACCTTGGGTTTATATTTCAATATTGGGTAGTTGATGCTTAGCTGCTTTAACTTGGGGATGGTTACACTAAGATCCAAGATAATGAATTTGTGCCATCATTTTATTCATGTTCCTATGCATTTTAATAATAAGACCGCTTGTGCTTAATCGGAACATGGAGTGACCACCCAGGAAAACAGTACAACCACAAGGACTAACGGGCTATGGTCTTGGCTAAGTAACTAGAGGATCTCAATGTTGTGTGGAGGCACTGCTTGTTTTGGATGGGGCTGGTTGCTACCGGCAAGGCTTGTGTGCAGAGGCGCGGGAGAGGAAGGTTTTCCTTCTAGAGACCTGCATGGTAAGGGAGCACACACACATTGAGAGATTCTTTGGAAAGGCCTCGTAGTGAAACTCAGTACTTTGATCACGTGGTGTGAGGGGAGTACATGCCTTTGGCAATGGGAATCACGACTTGTGGTGAAAGTGTACAACCTCTGCAGAGTGTTAAAAAACTGATATATCAGCCGTGCTCATGGTCAAGAGCGGCCTGGACCCTCGCATGATAACTTGAACTTGAAGATGAAATAAGTTGGATCATTCATGCATTGGATATGGTTATGGTTTATGGTATATATTTATGCTTAATTGGGTTGGTATACACTTATATTTAGTAATTATGCTGCTAATTAAAATATGACCAACTAAAGTGCTTAAGCTAAATTAAATAGCCAGCTATTCCTTGTTAAGCCTTGCATGTCATTTGCTTTTGCTCTACACTTGCTGAGTACCAACCATAAGTGTACTCAACCTTGCTTTATCTGCGGCTCAGGCTAAGACAGGAGAGCCTGGTGGAGTATTTTGGAGTTTTCTAGGCGTACGTGTTTCCCCAGTCAGCTGCCTGTGAAGAAGTTTTGAAGATTCCGCTGCTAGTTATTCGCTTCGCGTGAGTGTAATAATATTCTTTAATATTATTTACGTTTTGCACTGTCTTTTATATCACTGATGAAGTCTCATATGTGTGTAAACTTGATCCTGGCGCACATATGATAGTCATCTGGTTTTGTCCTTAAAACCGGGTGTGACAGAAGTGGTATCAAAGCTGTGTTGACTGTAGGACGTAAGCCTAGAGTAGCAATGGTCGTTTTTAGGGTCCTAAATGTCTTCTTATACTTGCTCTATCTTGTCTGCTGCAATCTTGGTCTAAACTCGTTGTTTTCCGTCAACCTTGACTTACCTTCTCCTTGATTCTTAATCATCATCCAATTGTACACTTGTTCTGTTCTTTCTCCAGCCCTTAGTTAACGTTCTCTGTAAGCCAACATAACCAGTATGGATCACTTTGGATACCACAGTTAATGAATTTTTTTGAATTATTGGAAATAAGAGAAAGTGGATATTATTGGAAACAAGAGAATCATGGATATTTTTGGAAACACCATCAGTCATGCTTTATCTCAACACAAGGATTTAGGAAATTACCCCCCTAAATCATGTCACCGTTAGTAGAGTCGTCGTTGAGGTCGATGTTTAGTTCTGGTGTAGGATTGTTTGCTTTGTGTTTGTGGTATGCAAATGTTTGATTTGGCTCTTTGTAATGAGTGTGATGTTTTGTGGAGTGATGACCACAATTACATCTTAATAAATCAACTAAACGATTAGATGGTTGGGTTTTGTCTTTGTTCGTGGTCTTAGTACCTAGGTGAGTTCCAAATCCATCTTTACCATATCTTATCATGAATCCCTTCATGCATAAACCTATTCCCGTCACCCCCTGACAGAGCAGTACTATTTAATTCATATCTAAGAGCTACAAGACTCCGATTAATGCAAATCCAGTTGGATTAGTTACATAACTTCATAAGTTATTTTCTGGCAAAGTTTCACAATTTTTGAAATATTGGACAGAGAGATACATGACTTTTGTTGGATAAAGAGAATCTGTTTCGGTAATCTGACATGGTCGACTTGTTTATTTCATATCTTTAGTTACAGAGCTCCGATTGACATGAAACCAGTTGGGTTAGTTCCAGAAGTGGATAATCTATCTTTTGGAAGAAGTTTGCGATTTTTGGATTTTCTGAGAAAGAGATACCTGCGTTGTATTGGAGCATACAGGATCTGTCCTGATCACCTGACATAGCTGGATTGTTTTCCTTATATCTTTAGTTTCCGAGCTCCAAATAAGTTTATTCCAGTTGCATTGGATTCATAATTTCATAATCTATATTCTGGCAAAGTTTTGAAATTTTTGGATATTCTATCTACGAGGTACAACTGTTTTATGAGGACAAACAGAATCTGTCCAGAACTGGAGAAAGTTTGCTGCAACTCATGCTATCTTTATCAATCTTGTTTAGCCACTTTGATGATACAAGTGCTACTGTTGGAAGTTATATCTTTGTCTAGATCTTGAACATATTAAATCTATCTGCACCTATCTGAGTTCTCTTTTCTGTCCAAGCAGATGGTGAAGACTAGATCTGGTGCTGGTGATTCACAACCAAACTCGAGTCAGAACCATAAGTCACCTGCAGCAATGGATCAGTTTCTAGCTACTCAGATTCCAGTGTTGAATCAGTTAGCTAACACTATGGCTAATCTTCAAGATCAGATGAATCAAGCACCACCACCACCAAGAAACAAGCATAAGGAATTCATGCGCCATGAGCCTCCTACATACTCCCACTCCGCCGAGCCTCTTGAAGCTGATGATTGGCTCAGGACTATGGAAAAGAAGCTTGAGATTACTCAGTGTTCTGATCGAGAGAGAGTTCTTTATGCATCAGGAAGATTAGAAGGTGCAGCATCAGATTGGTGGGATTCATTTTGCTATGCTCATGCAGACTCAGGTAATATCACTTGGCAAAAATTCAAGGACGAGTTTCGATCATACCATATCCCTGCAAGTGTGATTAAGCAGAAGAAGAAAGAGTTTCTCAGTCTAAAACAAGGAAGGATGTCAGTGATTGAGTACCGTGACAAGTTTCTACAGTTGTCACGATATGCACCAGAAGAGGTGGCTAATGATGAGAAGAAGCAAGATCTCTTCCAAGATGGTTTGATTATGCCTATTCGATATATGTTGTTTGTGCATACCTTTTCTACCTTCGACCAGCTTGTGAGTAAGGCACTCTTGGTAGAGGACATGAGACGTGAGATAGATGAGAAAAAGAGGAAGTTTGATGGTGAGAAACACATACAGGCAACCCGCAACACCCGTTATCGTCTTGTTCGACAGACTGCAGTGCAGAATTATCCAGCCCAACAGGATGACCAGGTCACACAAGCTCGCATATCGCAGAATCACCCTCAGCAACAATGTCATAGCTATCAAGCAGCAGTTCAGGAGGTGCCAGCAGTTTTACATGTCAAGCCTAGCCGATCAAAGGCTCCACGTACAGTACTGTGTTTTCATTGCATGCAAAAAGGACATAGCTTGGATAAATGCCCAAAGAAATATCCGCATTTGTATGGTGGGAACAAACCAGTACATGCTATAGTACAATCTCGAGTGGCTAATGGTCAAGGATCTACTCAGGTTAACAGGAAGCAACTTAACTCTGTTCAGGTGAATGAAATAAAGAGTATTTCAGTTGCGGATGTTAGAGTAGTCTGTGATTATCCAGATGTGTTCCCTAATGATTTGCCAGGAATGCCACCAGATCGAGATATTGAGTTCCTTATTGAGCTTCAACCGGGAACTGCACCTATTTCCAAGAGGCCATATAGGATGGCTGTTGATGAGTTGGAAGAACTGAAGAAACAACTCAGAGAGTTGTTGGATAAGGGATTCATACGCCCTAGTTCATCACCTTGGGGAGCACCAGTGATCTTTGTGGAGAAGAAGGATGGTACACAGAGGATGTGTGTTGATTATAGATCACTTAATGAGGTGACTATCAAGAACAAGTACCCGTTGCCCAGAATTGAGGATTTGTTTGATCAGTTAAAGGGAGCCAAGGTGTTCTCTAAGATTGATTTGCGTTCAGGGTATCATCAGTTGAAGATCAGGCCATCAGATATCCAGAAGACAGCTTTCACTACTAGGTATGGGTTATATGAGTATACAGTAATGTCTTTTGGTTTGACTAATGCCCCTGCCTACTTCATGTATTTGATGAACAAAGTCTTCATGGAGTATCTGGATAAGTTTGTTGTGGTTTTCATTGATGACATTTTGATATACTCCAAGAATGAGGAAGAACATGAGGAGCATTTGAGGCTAGTACTGGAGAAACTCAGAGAGAATCAGCTGTATGCTAAGTTCAGCAAGTGTGAATTCTGGCTAAAGGAAGTATCCTTTCTTGGTCATGTCATTACGGATGGTGGTATTGCAGTTGACCCAAGCAAAGTTATGGATGTTTTGAAGTGGGAGCCGCCTAAGAATGTGCCAGAGATTAGAAGTTTCCTTGGACTTGCAGGGTATTATCGCAGGTTTATTGAGGGATTCTCCAAGATAGTGAAACCACTTACTTCACTCTTGGAGAAAGGAAAGAATTTCAGATGGTCAGATGCTTGTCAGGCTAGTTTTGAAGAACTTAAGAAGAGATTGACTACAGCCCCAGTGCTAGTGATGCCAGACATTCATAAGAGCTTTGATATATATTGTGATGCATCTAGACAAGGCCTAGGTTGTGTTCTTATGCAGGAAGGCCGTGTCATTGCCTATGCATCCAGACAATTGAGGAAACATGAGCAGAATTATCCTACTCATGATCTGGAGTTAGCAGCAGTGGTCCATGCTTTGAAAATCTGGAGACATTATATGCTTGGTAATAAGTGCCAGATTTACACCGACCATAAGAGCCTAAAGTACATATTTACTCAGAAGGATCTCAACTTAAGGCAACGCCGTTGGCTAGAATTGATTAAGGATTATGATTTGGAGATACATTATCATCCTGGCAAAGCTAATGTGGTTGCAGATGCCTTGAGTAGAAAAGGACATGCTAACACACTTCTGACTCATGAGATGCCTGATGAACTGTGCAGAGATTTCCAGAGATTGAATCTTGGATTTGTTGCTCACACTGGAGTTGTGACCATGGAAGTGGAACCAACATTAGAACAGGAAATTAGAAAAGGGCAGCTTGATGATGCTAAGATTAAGGAAATCAAGCAGCATATGGTAGCAGGAAAAGCACCAGGATTTAGAATGGATGAAGAAGGTACACTATGGCTTGGGGATAGAATATGTGTGCCTGATGATGAGGCTATGAGACAGTTGATATTGAGGGAAGCACATGACTCAGCTTATTCTATTCATCCTGGAAGTTCGAAGATGTATCAAGATTTGAAAGAAAGATATTGGTGGTATGGTATGAAAAGGGATGTAGCAGAATATGTGGCTTTGTGTGACACTTGTCAGAGAGTTAAGGCAGAACATCAGAGACCAGCAGGTTTGCTACAACCATTAAAGATACCTGAATGGAAGTGGGAAGAGATCAGTATGGATTTCATTGTTGGTCTACCGCGTACTCAGTCAGGATTTGACTCCATATGGGTGATAGTGGATCGCTTAACCAAGGTTGCTCATTTCATTCCAGTGAAGACTACTTATACAGGAGCCAGACTAGCTGAGTTATACTTTGCTAGAATTGTGTGCTATCATGGAGTGCCTAAGAAGATTGTGTCAGATAGAGGTACTCAGTTCACATCCAGGTTTTGGCAGCAGTTGCATGAGTCTATGGATACAAGGTTGAATTTTAGCTCAGCATATCATCCTCAGACAGATGGTCAGACTGAGAGAACTAATCAGATATTGGAGGATATGTTGAGGGCTTGTGCATTGAAGTATGGTAGAAGTTGGGATAAGAGTTTGCCTTATGCTGAGTTCTCTTATAACAACAGCTACCAGGCAAGCTTAAAGATGGCCCCTTTTGAAGCTTTGTATGGAAGAAAGTGTAGAACTCCATTGTTTTGGAGTGAGACAGGAGAAAGAAGAGTATTTGGGCCAGACATCATAAAGGATGCAGAAAGGCAAGTTCATATCATCAGAGAGAATTTGAGGACTGCACAGTCTAGACAGAAAAGCTATGCTGATACAAGAAGAAGGGAATTGACCTTTGAAGTAGGAGATTATGTGTACTTGAAAGTATCACCAATTAGAGGTCTACGCAGATTTAAAGTCAAGGGAAAGCTTGCACCTCGCTATATTGGACCCTTCAAAGTATTAGAAAGAAGAGGAGAAGTTGCTTATCAGTTAGAGCTGCCAACACAGTTGTCAGATGTGCACAGTGTGTTCCATGTATCACAGCTGAAGAAGTGTCTCAGAGTTCCAGAGGAACAATTGCCTTTAGATGAATTGAATGTGCAGGATGACTTGACTTACATAGAATATCCAGTGAAGATATTGGAGACAGCAGAACGAGTCACCAGAAATAAAGTGATCAAGATGTGCAAAGTGCAATGGAGTCACCATGCAGAAGATGAAGCTACTTGGGAAAGAGAAGATGAATTGAAGGCAGAATTTCCCCACCTCTTCGTCGATCCATCCGAATCTCGAGGACGAGATTCATTTTAAGGGGGGTAGGTTTGTAACACCCTAATTTTCATCACAAGAAATTTTAGAAACATTTTCTGAGTTGTCTAGGATTTATTTAAGGCATAAATAAATTTCTAGGATTTAATTGGAATTATCTAGGATCTTATCAATTTTAATATCAATTCAAATAATTATAGTCATAAAAAGTGTATTGTTGCATCATGCTGGTTGCATTATTTATTGTGTTGGCATTTCAAATTTGAATGGAGTTTGTCAAAATTCAAATTTGAATTTGCTATAGTTGAGTGTTTAGTTTTCTAGTAACGTTTAGGCATCAGATAGGTTTCTCTGGGAATTTTTCAGAATTTTCTGGAATTTATTCCTATTTTTCTAGAGCTAAATCTTTTTCTCAAAGCTTCTAGAAAGTCTTTCCACGAGCTCCAAATATTATATTTGGGTTTCTCGTGTCCATATCTATCTCCAGGAGTTTTCTCGGTATTTTTGGAATTTTCTGGATATTTTTCGTGCATTAAATATGTGTCCAGGCTTTTTCTGGATTTATTTTTGCGCAGAAAATGTTTTCCAGAAATTCCGAAAATAGGAAAATAATCTCGAAAATATCTTTATCCCGAACCCTACGTATATATATACTGCCGTGTTCGTCTCGACGCGCTGATTTCAGATCTAAAATCCTTTTCTCGAGTTAACTCTCCAAACTCCGTAGATCTGAAAGTCAAAGTTGGTCTTCGTCGAACTCCGGCGAGCTTTTCCGGCGACACCGTCGACTTTCGGCGAAAACCGACACCACCACGGAGTTCCTCTCGTCGAGCTATACGCCGTGGTGTGGTGGATTGTACGAATCGGATATCATCTCCGTCGTCTTCCCCGACTCCGGCGACCTTCTCTCCAACTCCGGCGAGCTTTTGTGTCGCCGTCGATCATCTTCGAGCGTTGGTGAGCACCCCATCGCGATCCCCATCTTGTTTCCTATCCGTTTTGCTATTCATGCGCAAGATCCATTAATCCTAGCCATATTTCCCTCATCCCTCTCTTTTTACCGGTCCTGTACAGCTTCACTGCATCGCCGCCGTCGCCGGCCGTGAAACGACCCGAATTCCCAAAACTGAGAATCCAAATCTCTGCACCTCTATGATAGTCCCAGGAAGCGGCTATCATGTGCAATCCCTGTTTTAGCTGTTACAAATCCATTCCACACAGGGTAATATATATACAACATCAAGGTTACAACATAAGAATATATGCAATACATCATCTCGGCCCTTGCCGATACAAGTCCGTGAGGACTGAATCAAACAGAGTAAAGATCTACGAAGCGCAGCGAAGTAGAAGCGAGGGAAACTCCAATCCCTCAGGCCAACTTGAGCATAGGCTGAACCCTAGTCTTCCCAATCCTCGTCTTCTGTGAGGTACTCCGGTTCTGAACCTGAAACACCACCATCTACCCGAGAAGCGGGTAGGCCGTGTCACTCTCCATAGCAGCAAGCCAAGGAAACGAGGGAATTAATCTACATGCATGGAGTTCTATTTTTGGCTGTGGAGCTCCTATGCAGCAGCAAGCAATCAAGGAATATAATAATCCATCTCTGGGGCCTCGCCCCAATCAAGGAAGTCTGCACCAACACCCGGAACATCACCCATGTTCCGGCCCAACACATTTCGATGTGAGAGCTCCCTCCCCTGCACATCTCAGCGGCCC
>CM014271.1:65253642-65264108 GCA_004135705.1 Alloteropsis semialata | reverse complement strand
ACCGATCCAGGAACCGGTCAGACCGGTTCATCATCTGCTGATCCAATTTCGGCCGCTGAAAATCCAGGAACCGGTCAGACATGTGTATATCCATGCTAAAATGTGAGAATGTGTTTTTATTTAATTTTTACATTTCAAATATTAGAGTGCTTGGAATAAATTTGTGTTAGTTGGTGCTGACACCCACCAGCACCAATGCATTTGTGCGGACAGTGAGCACACACATCAACCCAAACATCCATTCCTATGGGCTCAAAAGTGCTGGCTGGTGCCAAAACCGGCTTTGGAGAGATGGTTTTTTGTACTAGTGCTTTAATCATATAAAAAATATTTGCTAGCAACAAAAGTATTTTTTATTGCAAGCTGATATTTTTAAATAACTTAAAATTATTCGAACTGGTTGTGAAAACCCCATTTTCGGTGCCTTTTTAAATTAGTCACCACCCATGAACTAGCTAGCCACCCTCTCCAACCGTGAAATTTTTGTACTTGTTTGCTTTTCTAGGATTCAATTCCAAGACCTCTTGATTTGCTCAGTCCTCTCGTAACCACTGTACATACGATCACCTCTAACAAATTGAGGTATTTAATCCTTTTATATTAACTTTTCAGAAATTTATAAATTTCTAGAGGCCGCACCAAAGGTCCGAACACTTTGCAATTTTGTTGCATCATCTATCCCTACATGCTTGAGTTCAGGGAAAAATATTAGAAAATAATGAATCAACATACAGAAAATTTATCTGTAAGTAGTGGAAGTTCATTAAATCCTTAAAAACTGAAAATCGTTAAAATATTTGGAACTCTTTCATGGCCATTTATATGCAGTATAACACATGTAAAACATATTTCTTTGTAATATGAAAGAATCGAAGATATTTATGTGTTTGCGAACAATGTATGGTTTAACTTTATTAACATATGTTGAATTGTTTATGAGAAGGTTATACTCCTTTAAAGTGAGTACTTTCCAACTTTTATAATTCTTTGATTAGTTTTAAATATTATTAATTCTTTTATAGTAAAGCTATAAACACAATTCTGAACTATCCATAGCACACCTTGTATTCTTTCATGTATTTTTCAGGATATTGTCAAAACTAAGGCATACATGTTTAGATACTATTTTGCTAGAAATTTTAAAAAAATATTAGATATGCATGTAGTTCATTGTACGATTACATAGAATAAGCATCTTGAAATTCATTTATTCATTAGAAAATAGCAAATCGCTTCAACAAAAATGAAAATCTACCATGCCAACTTGTATACAGTATAATACATGTTTTATTATTTTCATGTAAATATGAGAAAAAACATGTTTGAGGGTGTGTCGAAACTAGTGGGGGTGTACCTTTTGTATATAATTATTTTTGAACCTTCAATTTGATAGAGACCACACCTTAGGTTCGATTGAGCATCAATTTTTTGTGGGTGTCCCATATGTGGTGCCAGTTCATGAAAAGATCTACAAAAGATATGTACTGTAGCTTAGAACTGGGTGTGAAAATCGATTTCGTATGTGGTTCATAACAAGAACAGGCCATGAAAATGATTTTTCTCAAGCGGCTCATGACAAGAACTGGCCATGAAAATGGATCTTTTCAGTCGATTCGTTGCTAGAAAAACCGATTATCTAATAGTTAGAGCAAAGGATAAACAAATTAAACGAAGCCTTTTCTTTCTTTATGTACACAATTTTACCCATGGTTCAGGGCCGCTCATATGTCAGGGACGACTTTGACCTCCTGTCTAGCCATCAGCCTGCGGAAGTCATTCCACCACGTGCAGTAGGTTTGGGTGGGGGTAGTCCGATGTGCTCGCGGCAAGCACTCACCACATGCTCCAGCCTGCTTTTTCATGCCATTCGAGTTTCACCCAAATCACTAGTAAGCATAGATGCATCTCCATAGATCGACCAACCTGCCCAAGTTGGAGGCCAACACCGTCAGAATGAAGCATCTCAACAAGAGCAGAAAGAGGCACCACGGGATCTCCTCGCATCAGACTAATTTCTGTTGCCTACCATTCCAACGGGAGATAATTTTGCGGTTCCCCTCACCCGCAGCTGGGCCTTGCGCCTTGCCTTCTCCTTTCTCCTACACCTCCCCTTGCTTTACATGGTGGCAAACATGTTAGTGAGGCCTAACAGGTAGTGAATATATATAGTGCTATAGTGGTACACTTGATTTTAGGGCGTCAATGACAAAAAAATATAGGACTTTCTTTAAAAAAGTAATTAAAAGATGCATCTGTGTCACTGGGTGCACTGTGTATCCCATGGCTGTGAGATTTGTTAAAACCACCATATGGTTGGGTTTTATTTACTTATTTGGTGCAAGAAAGAGCAAAATGCACTTACTTCACACAAAATTTTCTACATTAAAGCTTCCAATTTACTATATAATGGAGGCTATGGTCATCCAAGGATGGGATGGGACGGCTAGGTGGGAGATTCTTCTTCTCGCCATGTTTGTACAAGAAGCAGCAAGGGTGGTCTCTGTCGCCTGGTATATGCGCCTAAGGGAGCTACTGCACTAGTACAAGACTGTAAATTTGCATGTTGCAGCAATATGCACTAGAAGGAGGGAAGCTTCCCGTGTATATAGATCTTTGACTTATTGACAACAAATTTATAGCGAATCAATTGTTGACCAAATATGTCAAAATCTAAATTGGAGCAAACGAAAGCGAGATAAACAAACATAGAACAAAGAACTGAAAAAATCTGTCTGTGTCCTCTTTTTTTGTTCGTTCCACACCTCTCGTCATCTCCGATAAAATCATGTATTTGCTCGATGTGGTGATGTTTCCTGGAATGTCATTACAACTACGCCCACTTGGTTTCTTTGGTGCATATGTATTTATTAGTTGTTTTCATTTAACATTAAGCTTAGAAACAATAGATGGTATGGAGTGTCATTATAAAATGTGGCAAACGTCATTAAATTAGCTGTGGTATTGTGAAGAGTGATATAATCCTTTTTAAATTCCAACTATTTGTGTTCTTTGTTTCCTTCCGGCTTTATTATACTAGCACATGCGAATGCACGACTTGACGACTAGCAATAACAAATAGAGAGGAAGAGCTACAAGCAGAGACAAGATTGTGGAATATGAGGCATTATGAACCGTGCCCCCTCATATGCTTGTCGCTTGACATACATTGGAACCACAGATATCACTGCATGTCAGGACCAAACTTGATTATATCTCCCAAGCGCATGTGTGGAGCAGCACACATATTGATTAATTGTGGTGGTTGACAGCATGATGAATTCATCCAAAATTGCACAGAGAAATTAAATAAGGAATTGAAGAAAAATTATTCTGACAGTATATATTTCTATAGGGAAGGGAAATTGATAATTCATTTCATGAACTAAACATTGCCACGCTCTAGAATTGAAATTTGACCATTGACACATATGAATGCTTTGCGTGGATCTTTTGCGCTAACAGCCGTGATGAGTTTGACTCACGTATGGGCCGGAGAGCACCTAAGTTAAGTAAAAGCCCACCAACTGTTCTTGCTCAGAACTGAAACAAACCACCAACCGTTAGTGGAAGTGAATGATGATGTGAGTAGTCCATATGCATCTTCCCGTGTCCCCATATTATTATCTGGGAGCATAAATAAACATACAAAAACCGAGTGCGGGAGAAAGTCTGAGAGCATGCAGTGCCATCAAATGAGAGCAGCTATTGAAGCTGCATGTACACACAATAGTCTGTGACGTTGGAATAGCAGGCATCTGGAACAACACCTGTAGCCATACATGTAACTTTAGCACACACCCACGAATCATTGCAGACACAGTTTCGACGTAACTGATGAACCAGCGAAAGTATAGAGCTGCAGCTCATTGAGGACTGGCTGGAGAGAGGGGTTAGGTAGATAGACTCATGGGAGAAGTGCTGTTCTTGAAGGCAAATCAAAGTCAGCTGCTTGGGTTTCGGAGAAGAGCAGAGCTAGCAGCTGTTGCTTCGTTATAGCTTGTTGTTCTGCTCCTGCTTGCAGAGTAGGAACAGAGGTCGAGAATAGAGGACGGAGAAAGTGAGATTGTTGGGAAGGGAGAGGGAGAATCAGCATTGAGTTGAGGGAGATCGAGAGAGTGATGCAGGTGCTGTTGTTGGATGGAAAGGGAAGGCAGCAGAAGAGGAGGCGGGGTTGCTATCAATGCAATGTACAATAATTCTAAGACAAAAGGGTGCTATTCTAGCACAAGGCTCTTGTGCCGGCGCAAATATTTCATCCGTGCGGGTTATTATCTAGCAGGCACCATGAACCCGACGTGGATGTGAGCGTATAACAGGTTATTCTTGCTGGTTCGAAATTGCACCGATATGAATAAGTGGACCAGCACAAATATAATATTTCTTGTGCCGGTTAAGAATTGTAACGGCATCAGTAACTTATTTGTATCGGTTCGATCCTCTGTGCCGGGCATAAACGAGAAATCGTGGATAAGTCATTAATGTCGTTGAAACTTCGAGCCAGCACGGATGTCAGAGTATTCGTGCTCGTGCAATTTTGAGATGGCAGAACTAATCTATTATCTGCGTCTGCTCAAAACGCACTGATACGGATAATCCATTATTAATGCAAGCTCAAAATTGCGTTGAGTCGAGTGCTGTTTTCCTTCCTTTTTTCTCCAACTCTTGTGGTCGTTGATGTAATAACGAACAGCTATATGCACCGATCGTTGCAGAGGCTGGAAGATTGAAATATATTCCCTTTTCTAAAAAAAGCTCAAAATTGCACCGGCAAGAGTACTCTCAGGATTATTTGTGCCATCTTGAAAATGCATTGGAGAGATACTCCATTATTCGTGCAAGCTCAAATTTGTGCAGACACAGTTAAGTTCACTGCCTGTACAATTTGAATTTCTAGTTGTATTCAGAAATTGGTAAAATTTTCATATGTATAGGTGTGATGGTAAGGAAGGACCATACAAAGATGGATATTGCGCATGAAAAAAATATACGACTTGTGTCTTACTACGCGTGACCATGAGTGGCAGCTCCTCTGGTGTCCCTTTAGCCCTAGATAACTTTTTTTTTATACTTTCATTTCTAAATTCCTATGGTGACTATCTTTGCCGTGGCTGAGCGCGGATTAACACTGATTCGGATAATGCCTTTGCCGGCACAACAGCCATTTCGCATTACTGAATGGATTCTTTCGCACCCGCACAGATGTATTGTGCTGATGTATTAGATGATCGAATGGTTTATTGATGGTGCCGCTTTTGTATTGCTACGCGGAATGTTGATATGCTTGTCTTTGAATTTACTGAAGTAGACTAAACACACGGCACCTATCAACCAACCACGCCCGTTTCTGAATTGACCATAGAGATCTAGATGAACATCTAGACAAGAGACCTTTGCTTAAACTCTGATTTTTCGACATGGCTTGTTCTTCTACTGCCTAGTAACACTTGGACGCTGCTGGCGATGATCACCGGCGATGAACACACAAAAGACCACATGCGAGAGCTTAGTGGATTTCCCACCACAAGACGTTGCGAGGTTTCAGTTTTTCTCAATGCAATATACGCAGGATACACAGGCTGATCACCCAATTTACCCGCCATGCCGCACATGGTGCGTAACACAATCTAGTTGCATTAGTTGAATAGTCTAAAGTTTAGAACGCATGCATGTAAACAGGTCGCCTGTGGATGGAGTCATGCCTTTCACGACGTGTCTCGAGTCATGTAGAGTTTGTCCTCGTCACCAGCGCTTAGAGCAGGCACGTTGCAGGTGATGCCGTGAAGAATGGTGCGTCATGCACCATGTGCTGCGTGTTCGGTAGATCAGGCGATGAGCCCATGTATCCTGCATATATTGCATTGAGGTTGAATAAGCTAGTGCCAACAGAGGAGGGATCCAAGTTCGACAATGACAAGGAAAGCAGTTCGAGACAATCGCGTTCAAGGAAGGGGAGACCGTATTGATGACTTCACCCCTGCATCTCTGACCTTGCCTTGAATACCAGGGCGCTCGCCTGAGTCACTTGATGAAGCACATGTTGTGAAGTAGTTTCTTTGTGTCGTGCCAAAGCGGTAGTCCCAGGTTGCGGTGTCAATTGAGGTGTTCATGGATCTCAAGATACTGACAATTCATGAGTTGGTTGAGAGGCTGCACATGGAGGAGGATCTCGCTTTGACGAAGCAGGTCATGGACAAGCAGGGAGGCTAATGCTCATCGAGGAGGATTGGATGGCAAAACACAGGCATCGCTTGCTACCCGAGTCCTCCTCCAATGGCAACAAATCCAGCGGGAAACGCCAAAGGGGAACAACGGAACACGAGCCAAGGGCCGCGACACCGTTGTCAAGCTGAAGTCCAAGGGGATGCAGCACCAGAAACCGGCTGTACACCATCAAGCTTAATGTGGGGCTGCCAGTGGGCCTGGAGCATTATGGCTACCTCAACTTCCGTGTGCTGCCGGACCTCGGCATGAAGCGGATCGCGGATGGCGTGCCTTTGAATGAGCGTATCAAGTATGATGAGTTCATAAAAAATTGTAAGGAGAAACTAAAGAATGAAGAAATAATTTTGGTTTGTACATATTTCTACAAAGAATGGAAATTGATAATTCATTTCATGAATGCTAATTCATGCACCTCTGATATTGTATTTCATGAATGATGTTTGTCACGCTTTAAGAAGGGAATTCGACCATTGAAATATACTAATGCCTTGCATGGATCTTTGAGCTAACAGATGTGTTGAGTTTTACTCACGTGTCGGAGAGCACCTAAGTTAATGTAATAACCCACCAACCGTTCTTGTTGAGAACTGAAATAGAACATCAACCTCCCGTGTCCCCACATTGTTAGCCGGGAGCATAAATAGACATACAAAGCGAGTCCAGAAGAAAGTCTGAGAGCATGCAGTGCCACCTAAAATGCGTAGCTGTTGAAGCTGCACGCACACACAGTAGTCTGTGATGTTGGAATAGCAGGCATCTGGAATAACACCTCTAGCCTTAGCATCACCATGTGCCCACACCCATAAATCAGAACAGATGCAGTTTCTACGTAGCCGACTAACTAGCGAAAACATAGAGCCGCTGTTCAATTAGAACTGGCTGGACAAATGTGACACCCGGCCTAATTTGGTTAGCCCAGTAGTGGCCCATGAGTGCTGTGTGTACATCTTTAGTACTATATTGCTAGTTGGGCAAGAATGAAACCAGCTTATAAGACTTTGTATTCCAGCCATAGCAACGTAGGGTTAACCCTTTTATAGGAAACGAGGATGAAAGTGCAAAAATTGTGCTATATGTAAACGTGCACACCCCTTGGAAGGACAAATATTTGATGCAAGAAAAGAACAACAATGCATTCACGATACACAGAAATTTCAGCATTTAAGCTTTCACTTGGGTCGAGAGCAGCAGAGCGAGATAGCTCGTTGTTCTGCTCCTGCTTGCAGAGTAGGAAGAGAGGTTGAGAACATGTCGATAATCTGGCTGGCACCATGAACCAACGTGGATGTGAGCGTATAATAGGTTATTTTTGCTGGTTCGAAATTGCATCAGCATGCATTTGTGGACCAGCAAAAATATCGTATTTTTTGTGCCAGTTCAAAATTGTAACGGCCCGAGTAATTTATTTGTATCGGCTCCTTGTGCCAGGCATAAACGAGCCAGCATGGATAAGTCATTCATGTCATTGCAACTTCGAGCCAACGCGAAAGCAGAGTATTCATGCTAGTGCAATTTTCAGCCAACACAAGTAGTGTATTATCCATGCCAGCTCAAAATTGCGCTGACACGAATAATCCATCATCAATGCAAGCTCGAAATTAAACCAGCATGAATAGTCTCAGGAGTATTTGTGCCGTCTTGAAATTGCGTAGGCACAGATACTCAATTATTCGTGGAATCTCAAATATGTGCAGACACGGCTAAGTTTACCGCATATACAATTCGAATTTCTGGTTGTATTCAGAAATTGGTAACATTTCATATGCATGGGTGTGATGGTAAGAAATGACCATGCAAGGAGGGATATTGCGCACGTCGTACCTCATGTGAAAAATACATGACTTGTGACTTGCAATGTGCGACCATGAGTGGCTGCTCCAGATGTCCATTAAGGACTAGATAACTTTTTTATATTTACATTTCGAAATTCCTATATTGACCATTTTTGTCAGCATGGATTAGCACTGATTCCAATAAATACCTTATCTATGCCGGAGCCATTTTCGGTCGGCACGAACAACCATTTCGCATTGCTGAATGGGTTTTTCAGCATCCGCACTGATGGTGCCTCTCTTGTATTATTACGCGGAATGGTGATATGGTCTTTGAAGTTTACTGAAGTAGACTAAACACACGGCACCTGTCAACCAACCACGCCCATTGCTGAATTGTCCATAGAGATCAAGGTGAACACTTCGCCAATAGACGTTGCTTTAAATTCTGATTTTCTAACACGACTTGTTCTTCTACTGCCCACTCGCTCGCCAGAATAAAAACCAACAAGAACAATCCCCAGCGTAAAGAGGCTGGAGCCCAACGAAAAACAATGGGCTAATGCTCCTCGCACCTGTGCTACTTTGTGATCCCTTAAAACTTGGGCATTGAGAGATTGACTTGACCACTGATCGATAAATATTTTTGGCTTTGTGTGCTACCACTCCTGTGGGTGAATGGGAAATTAAAGAAATGGATGCAGAAGCGGTAGCGATACAACATGATTCCAGTCGACAGCCAAATGCAGTGATAATTCTTTGTAGATTCGTCGCTCCTTAGTAATAAAATTCGCATTTTCTCTCTAGAAAAAAATCTAAATATTGATTCTGGCTACTCATTCACCGGTTGATTGTGTGCCAGATTATTCTACAGCATGTGGATCAAAGGAATCAGCAAGCCTAATCTTTATAAACATCAACAAATGTTTCAGATGCACAAGTGACCAGAAAAATGTAGTTCATCTAATGTCCGAGGGAATTCCATAGAAATAGTACCATAAAGTACTAGCACTTTCCAATTTGTTTTTCATTTGTTACTGGATTGTCTAAATTTTTTGTTTGATTGGGACTCGATTCCATAGAAATAACATTGTAAAAGGTTGAGTTGATCATTAAAGTTTAATAAATATCGACGGAATCTAAATACTAGTGATAAATGTTGTTTAGTGATAAATGTTGTTCCTTGTCACATTGCGATTTGTAACTGGGATTCATCAAATGCAGCCTACGTGTTTCATGGACCAGCTGCCCTGTATATACACAAACAACAGTACTATATGCCAGCAAATGCAATATAGCTTATAAAACATACGCAACGGCAAACGACACAGAGAGAAAATGTACCCAACACCAAAATGTGCAGTTCACCACCAACTAATGGAGGCATAGTATTGCGCTCGGAAAAGAGGCACCAAGAACCGTATTTGCTAAGGCGTCGTTGGCACATGCATGTATTGTCTGTCATGGTACAGCAGCGGACACAGGTGCTTGATACTATCTCCTTCCACTTGTACCAGATCCAGCAATCGCCCACTGACCAATGCAGTTCCTGTGGTGCAGGTGCTGTCGAAGGAACACGATCAAGGGTACCAGCCACCCTTGGTTGAGGAAAGAATTAGGTTTGCAGGCACCTCAAGGGAGATGCTACCTCCTCACGCAATCACAAGTGTACACCTCATCGACACCACGTCTTTGTGTCCTCTGTTCGAGGGCAGTCGTGCAGTCTACACTACCGGAGAACCTTCTATTGGTACCGGGTGAGAACCCTCATCGGTACCGGTTATAGAACCGGTACCGTGCATCCGTGACTGATGACTTTGAGTCATTAGTCTCGGATGCTCACCACCCGGTACCAATGTGATTTTCATAAAATAAAAAAAAATCCAGCTCCACCAAAATTTTTCCCGCGCCAATTTCATTCCGTTTCTTCAATCCAAACCAATTTTCACTTGATTCAACTTCCATTCATTATCAACACACATTCATCAACACACATTCCACAACTCACAAATTCAGGGAAACTTCCATTCATTCATCAACACACATTCATCAACACACATTCAACACACATTCCACAACTCACAAATTCAGGGAAAGCGCAGGAAGGGGGCAGGAGGTCACGGAAGAACATGTGGATCTTGACGAGGCGGAACTCCTCCGGTGTGATGCCCCGCTCCCGGTCCGCCGCCGGCACCAGGTCCACATCCTCCGGGTCCAGCAGCTGCTTGCTGCACATCACCGCCCGTAATCAGCCGCCCAGCTCGCCGCGGAGCCGAATCGAGACGCGCGAAGGGGGGAGGGGTCGGGGCCGGGAGGCTGGCTTACCAGTGCGACGACGCCCAGAAGTTGGCCGCCATCCTGGGGGCCACGATCCCGGTGAGCCTCCTCGCCAGCCGAATCGAGGGGCCGGCGCGCGGCATCGGCCGAGGTACCACGCGGCCGGCTCCTCGCGCCCGCTCCCCACGGCGGCCA
>CM014271.1:65213295-65249702 GCA_004135705.1 Alloteropsis semialata | reverse complement strand
GGCACATTTTCACCGAAGCTTACTTTGAGGTTCAGCCGAACGTGATGTTTACGGACTGGCCGGATTGGCCTGCAACCTTGAATGAGGTAAAAGATTAACTTATATTTTGCATTTTGATGATTGGTAGTCTATCAGGATACTACTAGCATTATGCTTAATCAAATTTGTGAGCTTTACTAGTGGTATGTGAGTAAAATGTTCAGCATTAGTTTGCATTCTCAAATCTGTGTTTTTAAGAAAATGTGATAGGTGCAGTGAAATAGACATTTTTTTACTGAAGGATAGGCAGATTTGGCACAAAAATTGCATCTTGTGGACTTCTACTTGATGATTTATATTTTCTGACCCATGTTTTCCTGGTAATGCAGAGAAAAGGAAAGAAGTATGAAATCTGCTTCCCCAAGATGCAATGCAAGATGATGCTAGATGAGGGAAGTGATGAGGACGAGTACGATGGACCTACCAAGTCTGGTAGAGAGGTACAATGTTCCTGCCCTTTAAGTTAAGCATGAGTAGCTAATTGAATTTAGTGTTAGTTTAATCTTAGCGGATTATGTTTTCTGAAATTTTATTTTGCAATTGCCATGAATATACAAATGCTTACTAACCCTGATTTAAAATGTCAGCTTCGAGCGATGGCGGAGAATCTTCGCATTGAGATCAAGCGGAAGCTGCAGAGGAATGAGTACTACACCATCGACTCAGACAAGGAATGAAGGTGGAGGCTCAATCTATCAGGCCAGAAGAAGTAGAGATGTCTAGGATGTCTACTTCTTTAGCTTCTGCAGTTTGCTTTTGTTGGAGTTTAATGTGAAGTTGAATGGAAGTTGCCAGACATGTGCTACCATGAAAACATGTTGATGTCTTACTATGGTGCTACAGTAATGTTTATATATTAGCTTTGCTAAATTTTACTTTGTCATCTTTTTTTTGTTAAATTTTGTGGTGCATGTTGTGTTGTCAGCATTTTCTTATCTGCTTGGCAGATAGGTGGCATTCTGTAATGTTGTGAGCATTTTGTAAATTATTTTTGGTAGAATGTTTTGGAGTGCCCGAAGAATGTTGTGAGCATTTTGTAAATGTTTTTGTTGTGCCTGCAATTTCTCCAAATCGAACAACCATGCATTTTGGAAACGAATTCTCCGGGGTCGCCGACATGTGGACCCACTACTGAATAGTGGAAAATTTGGGCGCCGCCGATGACGCGACGCTTGGGCGATGAGGTGTCTTCCCCCAAACGAGTAGTTACTGCAGTGTGCGGGATTCCTTCGCGTGGAAGAGATTCATGCGGAATGAGAGGACGACGCATCACATCCCACAGGATTAGCCCCCAATAAAACCTTGCCTTCCACCAGCATGCGGCTCTGCTCCCCCTCCGTCCTCGTGTGCCGCCGCCGCCCCCGTCCTCGCCATCGACTAGCGCCTCATCCAGCATCCAGGTCCCCGGCCATCTCGTGCTCCGATTCGACGAGAATGGAGTCGCTCCTGAAGGAGGTGGCCGAAAAGATCATCGGCATCATTGCGGCACAGTCACCGCACCCCCTGGACGACCTCGGCAGCCTGCGGCTGACCTGCTCGCACATGCGCAGCGCTTGCCGCACCGCGCACGTCGGTCGGCGACAAGCACTGCGGCACGTGCTGCAGCGAGCTGCTTACAGGCATCAAGAACCCTTCTACAGCGCAGAATTTTGCAGCATCCTCACCGCTAGCCTGGCCAGCATCGGCAACCCAGAGGCCTGCTTCCTCACCGGGATGCGCGTCGTCTTTCAGGGGACCCGTGCCACCCTATAACCGTCCCTCGACATGATCCATCGCGCCGTCACGGCGGGGCATGATTTGGCGGCTTATGTGCTTGCCATGTTGCTGTACAGGCGCAATAGTGGCGCCAGCGACGATGACATGGCAAAGCGGCTGCTGAGGAAGTTCGAGGGCGAACAAGCGGGTGCACCGGCGCCAACGATGTTCTCGAACCAGAGATGTGTCCTGTTCTGCCAACGAGTACATCTGGTGTTGCAGGAGGTGCTACTAGATGTGCCGGTTGGTGAACTGCAAGCCATGGCGAAACCGGTGCAGTGCCATGACGGCAATCATCAGTGCACAGGCGGTACCTGCGGCAAGAGCGATGAATGGAAATTGGAAAGATGGGACCGATGGGCTAGGTTCTGTAGTGAAGAGTGTAGGATTCATGCCGAGTGCACGACGTTCTTTAGGCAAATGTGGTAGACACTTGATCATTTGTTGTATGTATAAAGTTGCTTTTGTCAGCAGCAGTTTCTCTGTTAAGTATTAATGAAAAACATATTGCCTCGTTCGTTTAATTATTGATTCGAAAGCATACAGATTGTTTGGTCAACTTCAAACTCCTACCATGCCAAAATATATCAATCGAAAACATATACAGCTTGCCTGTTTGGTCAACTTCAAACTCATACCATGCATATGTCTTTCGAAAACATGCAAAAGACGCCATGAACCATGTTAAAAATTAACAAGCATGCATATAACAGGACAACAATTAATAATTAAAGGCAGCCATGATGATTCACAGATAAGCATCCATTACAAGTGCTTATCATAATTTCAAACATCCAGAACATGTGCCTCCAATTTTATACATCAATGACTAATAGTCTGAACTAACTTAAGACGACCAGCAACAGCTAGCCAACTAAATCTAGCTGCACCAAGCCTCAGTCGTCATTGGGCATAAAGTTGAACCATCCTTGCCTCATCTTGGCCTTGACAGCTAGCCGGAGCTTCTCCGCCATAGCTTCGATCTGACATTTTACAAGGGAATCAGTTATATTAGCATATGCAAATGAAAGACAATGCTAAGCTTAAAGGAGGACCATCACCTTCTTGGTGCTTGGAGCCGGTCCATGGCCCTCATCATCGCTGTCCTCAGAGAAATGCAGTTTGAAGGTTGTTTTACCAAAGTCGAACACATACTCCTTGCCATCCTTCAATTTTACATGCATGCACATGACATATGTTAACTACAGACAAATGTATGCGAAAATATAATCTGACTCTCCTGTCAACTACATCTGACTAACCTCAAAGATAGGCATGGATGACGCTCTGGTTACCTTTGCCTTGGCCTTCTCTGTGTGGTACCTATCTACAAAATACTGCGGCACTGGCGTCTTTGCAACTGTCATCTGTTGATAGGCCAAAATGATTAAATCGGGCTACCATGATTAATAATATACCTTCTATATTTAGATTGTGATTGCATAAAAAAAATTAAGAGATGGATTTATATTAAAAAAACATGCTACTAATTAACAAGCCAAAGTACAAAATACATGCTCACTTCTGCTGACATTACTCCTCAAGTACTTAGAGCATATGTAAATCATTATCTAATTATTACTACATGCATCACATATGATAGTGAGACACCATTGAATCAAAACATCACAATGATGAACTAATGCAAACATCTCACTATATCTTAGTTAAGACATTACAGGTGAACATAAAAACAGAACACTCCTCCGTACTCCCGGCCCGGTTGTGGCGACATTAATCCTCATGTGCTATAGTTAAAATCTTCTAAGACAATGGAGATGTTGGAAGGGTTTGGCTCACACGAGTTCTGAGAGTTGCAGATGCGCCCAAATTGATCCCCTCGCTCCTGGGGGGGCCAGCGGGGCTTGCTTGAGAGCCCACTGGCACATCGCCGATGTCAGGCTTGACGTCCTCGTCGAAGTCCACCGCGGGCGGTGGAGGGCGGGGGGTGGGGGGGCGCCTCGATGACGAGGGCCGGGATGAAGCAGGGAAGCACTCGAAGTGACCCCATTTATCGTGGGGCTGGCTCCGGGAGATGTAGTTGTTGCACCGGGGCATCCTCGACGTGCTATTGGAGGGGATTGGAGGGGATTAAGGGAATGGAAGGGCTATTGGAGGGGATTAAGGGAATGGAAGGGCTATTGGAGGGGAGGAAGGCGATGCAGCGGCCGGGGATGGGAGGAAGAAGAAGAAAACCCCAGTCTTTGATGGGACGTTTTGGGGGAGAACTGGAGGAAGGGGAGAAGGAAAGAGAGGCGGGGTTACTGGTTCAAAGATTGATGGTGGGGGATCGGCAGTTGTTTCCACCCAAAAGCGAAACCCTTTTTGTCCCCGACATGTGGGACCCACCGAACCCAGGCTGCACGGGAGTCGGTACGTGACGCGCTGGCGAGCCGCGAGAGTTCCTCGCGTGCGCTGTCGTGTGTGCGACTGACACATGGGGCCAACCTGTCGGCGCTGTGCATCTTCATCAGTTCTTCATCAGATCTTCATGGGTCCTCGTATTTCATAATTTAATTCATAATGAAAACTTTAAACGTGTATCGATTTCTCATTTGTTGTCCGATTCAGTTGATTTTTTTCTGAGGTCGCAAAACATCTATATATATCTCTTGGGTTACTCTGCGTAGAGTGTCTCCACTTTGATTTTGTACCTTCATATACTAAGACCTTACTATCCAATGAAGGTGCATTTGCTAATGAGATTTTGTGACTAGGCCATCCTCATACACATGTGCATATAGAATTATATGATGGAATGTTTAAATGGAGCAACTCATCATACAACCTCTTCCACTCTACTTGGATTTGACTAGAAGAGGACTATATATATGGCATATGTTATGTAGTAATCTTACATGGACAAATCACTAACCTTGTTGCATGTTGGTTCAGTTTGGAAATGATCAATGATCACATTCCATGAAGTACACTGCACAGGGGTGTCTCCACTTTGATTTTGTACCTTATTGGAAATTTTTAGCATTTCATACACTAAGACCTTACAATCCAATGAAGGTGCATTCGCTAACGAGATTTAGTGACTAGGCCATCCTCAAACACATGTGCATATAGAATTATATGATGGAATGTTTAAATGGAGCAACTCATCATACAACCTCTTTCCACTTCTTGGATATGACTAGAAGGACTATATATATGGCATATGTCATGTAGTAATCTTACATGGACAAATCACTCTCCTTGTTGTATGTCGATTGAGTTTGGAAATGATCAATGATCATATTCCATAAATTTCAAAACTCAAAACATTTGCTTGGACACACATTGAATTGCATCGAAGGTTTCACTTATGAATCGAAAATATAAGCAATCTACGTTTTTTCTTTACGAAAGTGTAATCTCCTATGTCCCCGACTCGTGGGACCCACTGGTGGCACACGATTTCGTTGTCTCTACATAAAAACGAATTATCCTGAGTGGGAGACATGTGGACCCTCTAGTCATGACAGATAATTTGGGCGCCGCCGACGACGCGCGAGCGATGAGGCGTCTTCCCCCAGCCAATATTTACTGTGGTGTCTGGGGATTGGCACACGCTTTCGGCTCCGCTTTAGTCATTACATACGAAAATTTGGACTGGCCGCCAAAACCAATAGTTATTACTGTAGTGTTGCGCGGCTTCTCCTATGTCATCGACATGTGGGACCCATTAGACACTATGAAAAATTTGGATTGGCCGCCTAAACCAAAACAGACACTGCCCACCAGAATCCGAATTCCTCTACCCCAAAACTCCTGAACCAGCTGCAGATGCGTCCTCCGCCCCACTTCCCCCCAAAGCCACCAGCTGCTGCGTCCTGCGCCTCCCACTTTCCTCCAAAACCAGATTGAGAGGCGGCGAGGGGAACAATCTGGTGGCTCCGGCGACTCCTTCGTGACAACTCCTTCTAGTTCCGGACTGGCGACGCCATCCATGACAACTCCTACCAGTTTCGGATCCGGCGATGCATCACAGGGGCACCCAGGACGAGGACGTCTGGTCGTAGAGGAAGATTCCATGGTGGAGTTAGATGAAACGGCGCTTGCCCCTCACCTTAGGTTTGTATCCCACCTCTACCGACATCTAGGGTTTCTACAGAAACACTGCGGCGTGAAATATGTTCCTGCATGTAAGGCTTGCTTCTAGGGTTTGTGCAGATGGATTGCCGCAATCCGCATCTATTGTGCCTAGGGATAGTAGTAGGACGACAACCATTTGCAAGGATTTCATGTTGCCTTCGTTTCGTTCTTTAATTGCTTCATGATACTGGCATATTACAAGCGCACCTATTATAGTTAGGGTATTTTCATCTTTTATCACGTACTACGTACTAAATCTGATTTATTCAAGCTACTGGATTATTGGTATTTATGTGCACATATATACAGCACCCCGCTGACAGGTGAGATGTGGAAGATTACGGTCTTATGCTGCAACCGAGAAGGAGAAGAACCAAATCGCAGTGTCCATTTGAATCTTGACAAGGCTCGAATAATCTTTTATGTCCTATTAGTAATCAAAGATGAGCTTGGGTATGGTGTCCGGGACTACTACTACTACCTCAGGAGAACCGGAAATGATACAGCAACTTTTGCGGCAATTGATACAAGAAAAGATGTAGAAACCATGATTTCAGAATTGGATTCATGGGTAGAGAGGAAACTTAGGTTGGTATTGTGTAAAGAATATGTTCTCAATTCTGTTTCAAACATTACACCCCTGAAACTTTTGCGGGAGAATGAGGAGTTTGACGATGATGATGATGCTGATGACGATGATGAGAAGTTTGATGAATACAAAATATGGCTTAAATCACTAGGCAAAACTGGTATATATGATGTTTGTACTACACTATCCACATGTACCTATAACTGTACTCTTAACTCATATAATGCTGTTGGTAACTTGCAGAACTACACGATGTGAGCAGGCGTCAAATAGTACTCATATACTAAGAATGGCGTTGGCAGGACGGCCTTCTGAGACGAATTGGTATATCCTTTTTGATTTGCACATCTTACTTATACTCAAATTTGTGAATGTACTAACTGGAAGTTTTAAATCTTTTTGCAGCGGCTTATAGTAGACCTCGAGGTCAGTGTACAGAACCACTTGATGAGAGCAATGGTGGTAGCACGACACCGCCAGTAGAACCGTCATCACAATGCCCATATCATGCACGGAAAGTACAGAAGGAGACAAAAGGTTGTAAAATTAATGCTATCACATAATTTGAATGTTCACTCTTTATTGTTCAGCAGTTAAGCTAAGCTTGTATTTGTGAATGTATGTAGATGGCAAGAAATCTGGCCGTGGATCCTTGAAAGGGATAGCCGCACTTGCCAGGAGAAGGAAGTCTGGATCCGACAAACTAAAAGTCCAGTTTTCTCATCTGGGTGGTCCCTGTGGTGATAATTGATGTTCCTTTGTGGACGAAATTGTTATGATCACAAGGCAACTAGCTCCACTAATTGGAGTTAAAACTTGGAGCGATATAAAGGATGAAGTCAAGGAGGATATTGTTATGGCTATGAAGGTATGTTAATTGCCACCTCATATGCTTCATCATAATGTTAGATACATGTAGTCAGTACATTTGGTCAAAAATATTATGAATGTACTATACTACACAACATGTTTTGTTTTGCACCAGGATCTATGGGAGCTTGAGACCACTGAGGATCACAGCAAAAAGATATGGGGGATTGCGAGAGAACGCTACAAAGGTCGGCGATCCACCTTGAGTGCTACATTCAGGGCATACGACAACTATGAGGACAGAATGAAAAATAAGCCAGAATACTTAGACATTGTGGAGTGGCACTATTTAAACCAGTACTTTGGACAAAAAACTTTCAAGGTCACACTATTTGCTAAATTTAAGAATGCAACCTTGAGTTGAATTTTTCTTTGCTGAATGTACATTACTTGTTTACTGCGTGCAGAAGTCGAGCGTCAGGAACTCTTCGAATCGCTCTGAAATGAAGACCAACCATACGATGGGTTCCAAACCTTTCTCTCAGTGTAGTTGGGAAAATGTAAAGAATCGATCCTCAATTCTCGACTTGCACTACAGTAAAGAATGATATATTGATGACATGTAATTTTGCTAGAGAGATCCAGTAACTAGTGCCGAGCCACGCAAGTTGGCACTTTGGAAGGCTACCCACACGAAGCGAGGAAAATGGACAACGCCGGTGGCTGAGAGTGTTTATGTGAGTGCTACTTTGAACATAAGCATTCTTCCACATTATCATTAATTTTTTACATATCACTATGTGACCAAAATTGATACCCATACAATCGTTTGTTGCCCTCAGGATTATGCATCCAAGAGATTGGAAGAAGACGAACCAACAAGTATCACTTCAGCTGCTGCTAAGGAATACCAAGTTTTCCAGGAGACGTACAGGGAGACAACTGGTGCCAAAGCGAGGAGGTCACGTGGCGAAGGATACATGTCCAATCGCAAAAGAAACCAATTGCTTCAGGAACAACTTATTCAGGAAAGACTGGAGAAGCTCGAAGAAAAAGAGCGTGAATTAAATGAAAAGCTTGAACAGCATGAGGCTCAAAAGGAAGCAGAAAAGGAAGCACTTAAAGCCTCAATTAGACAAGAATTGATAGGGGAGTTCCAATCAATGATCGCACAACATAATCGACCTGCATTGCCAAATGAGGTAACCTGCTTCCTCATCTGGATCATACTCACAATCTCAGAAATACATGTAACTATTGCTTACACGTTGGTTCTGATTCATTGCGTTTGACAATGGACATTTCTCGCTGATCTTTTACCTGCCATATCTGAAAATTCATGGACCTCCATCAAATCGACAACAATTCACATGAAGTGCCAGCTAGGACCACTCAGGAGAATATTGCTGCACCAGCAGCTGTGCAGATTCAACAAACAATGAACCAGGTAACGAGTGTAAATGCTTTGAGATTGACAATAGATTGATGTGGCTAATGTCTTACCTGCCTTCTTGTAAATTGCATAGACTATCGCTGCAAACAACAATGAATCTTTGGGAGTTGAATCTATGACCATCACTACGGATAACATCGCTCGTACACCAGAAGTGCATAGTACTCAAGAAATAGCTCGCCAGGTAACAACATCGAACAATCATTCCCATAATTATGCCTTTGTGTATTTAATCACTCCTTATTAACATTGTTTCAACAACTTTATATTCCAGGTTGAGCCAGCACGCATTGTCACAACTGAGAAAATAAATAAAAACCTGCTGGCAATGTTCAACCTAGTGGCATTTCAAAGAAACTGTTCACTTCGAATAATCATGCGAAAGGTGCAGGAGCAGATGCAAGGTCGTACGTTACTTCAGATCTGCTGCGGGCTTCTAGTGCTAAGACGCGAGCAGCCGTAAAGAGACGGTACCTATAGGTATGAACTGCATGTGTGCTTTCATAATGCAATTATAATTTTCCAAGTCCAATTCTATTCTGCTGCTGAATCAGTACAAGACAAATCAGCTTCAAAAATCTGTACAATCTCTAATTCTCTCATTGGTTTCTGATCAGAAGGGAACTGAAGCAACCATGGGCCAACAAGGCTGAAGATTGCCACGCTTCAAGAAGACATCCAACCTTAAAGCTCAAACAAAGTTGATGACCATCATGAAAGGTTGGGCTGGTGGTCAAGAGATTTATATATGCGTGCACATTTATACAAACTTGATTACTAAGTGATGGTCTGATGGATGAATGTACAAGAGTTGGTACATTAATTTGTTGAATATTGTGTTACAGCAATTCTATCATGAATTGTGGGATTTGTTTCTATTATAAAAATCTGGTTGCATTTAAAAATCAGCATGTGGCGATCAACCAACTCTTTTGTTGCGTTACCGTACAACCATATTGCGACGACCCAAATTGAGTCGCATTACCGTACAACCATATTGCGACGAGCCACATTTCGTTGCGTTGCGATACCCTCTATGAATTAGCAACGCCATATTCCGTTGCGCCACCCTCTACGCATATAGCAACACACATTTCCGTTGTTGTACCCTCTATGCATATAGCAACGACATATTTCTGTTGCAACAGGATTTAAGTAAATAGCAACGAGCAGCACTTCTTCCATTGCAACAGGGCTTAAGCGTATAGCAATGAGTACCAATTTTACCATTGCGATAGGGCTTAAGCGTATAGCAATGAGTACCAAACTGGTCGTTGCAACAGGGCTTAAGCGTATAGCAACGAGTACCAAATTGACCGTTGCAATAGGGTTTCAGGATATAGCAAAAGCTACCACTTTGTTGTAATTTATTCTTATAAATAGCAACGCCTAAATGATCGTTGCGCTACCCAATAAGCATATAGCAATGACAAAAATTGCATAATGCTACCACTCTATTGCGTTGCAATAACATTTTCTTGCAACATGCCCTCGTCGTTGCAATAACTCGCGTCGCAACGACGCCCCCCCGGTTGCGATTTGATGGCAATGATCGTTGCGACTTGAGGCAATTGCCGCGCCACACGTCGTTGTGACACGGATCACGTAGCGCAATGCGTTGTACACTGTTGTGATACCTTATCGCAATGGACTTTTATGCAACGGCACAAGACGAATCGCAACGGCCAGAAAATGTCGCGATATGTCGCTATTGCAACGAAAATACCCCTATCGCAACGGTTATGGGGCGTTGCGCCATGGCCAAAACGTTGTAGTGTAGGTGAGGTTAAGAGCGCAAGGAATTGTTTTGAGAGGGCCTGGGCATGGTTAGTTTAGTTGGGAAGGTGGATTCAAGTTACTGCATTACATTCATGGCGAGGCAAAAATCTTGTTTTCAGGAAATTCAGTACAAAACTTAGAAGGTTTCAGACTAGGCTGAAAACTCAGACTTAATTTGTGCGAAGTACACCATACTGCAGATTTTCGAGTTCTATACAAGTGAGCTTAAACAGAACATGTTCAATCATTCCAAATGTGATTATATTACAATAAGATGTATTTGTGCACTAATTTCCACAATCCAATATTTTAGTTCTTTTAATTGCTTTAAATTGGAAAGATATCAATCATACACCAAATTTTTTCACTAAAAAGGGGAAAAGCACAATCACACGCATATGTTCAATAGAAAAGTTCAAAATGTACATGATTTAGATGGTTGAATGCTAATTCTCAAGTTTAAGCATAATTCACATGAGTGGGATGTCACAGGTGCATAGTTGCAGGTGGAGTCATGGAGATAAAAAATTTAGGGATAGTATTGTTTCTTCAGGCAGCTCTAATAGAGTGCAAAGTGGGATAACTCAAGTCTGGTGTACATGGAGGTTTGTGCATAACGGCTTCAAGATGGTAGAATATTCGTCAAGGTGGAGTTTGTTCGATATTGTGTCAAATATTTGTATAAGTCTGGTTATGATGGGACATGAGTTGTATTTAGCAGTTAAGGGTAGAAAACGTGTCGAACTCATAAATATGAGAGGAGCTGCTGTTGTAACCATGATGACATACCAACAGGCTCGCAGGGAGAGGTCGCATGTTCCCAGGATCTCGAAGTGGCCGGTATTGCGGTTTGGGAAGGAGCACCCACGGTCTTGCCATGGAGATGTAGGCCTCGTTAACAAAGAATGTGTCTCCGGTGTTGTGTGTAATCTAGCAAGTTTGTCCTGCCACGGTCATGCCACAGAGATGCTTCGTTGCTTCCGCATGTGAATTTTAGCTAGTGGCATGCGCCTCTGAGGGCTAATTTTCTATCAAGCAACGCTCATTAACATGAACTAGACCTAGAGTCCCACAGGATCAAGTGCGAAGTGGTCGGAACTGAACCTTTCTTCACATTTTCAGTGTACACCGTACTTTCAAACTACTGCATATACCACCTACTTTAACAGCTAGCAGCATGGTAGAACATCATATCTACTTCATGGCATGGCCTGAATCCCTTCGAGAGATAATGGTCAAGTAAATGAACGACACAAAGTTACTTTTTTTTTATGAAACAGGAGGGTTTTCCCATTACTTTAATCAGCTGTCTACCATCTGTCGCCAATTCCATGGGACGTCATGGCCAGGGCTAGAGGAGCTACAATGAATGGTTATGGTTCTACTCGCATGTGTTCTGTCTCTGTCTCCCTCTCCATGTACGCCTCTCTTGGCCTGGAATGCAACCATATCCTTAATTATGTGGATGTGGCTGGGGTGGAGGAATGGGTAATAATGATCATCATCTCACCGTGTGTATATGTAATCATCTCCTGTCAATGAAAACATCACTGCCATTTTATTCCAACTAATCCACTATAGCTTCTCAGCATGAGCACTCTAGTTATAATCAAGGCATGGTGAAGGAATGCAATTTAACAATGAAGGACTGAAAAAGCAAAAAGATTGTCGTTCTTTTGGCATAAGGGTGCGTGATATGATAAGTGGAGGGGAAAACAGTGATAAGTAACATGCTGTTAATACGATGAAAATAAATAAGCGTGCAGTAAAAAGAAAACTTGTTGCTAGAATCTGGGTGCGTGCTACTTGGTAACATCGCTATAATATACCAAAAGGAAGTTTGTGAGATGGAACGAACTTCTCTTTTGACATTGTTCATTTGTACAATTGTACAAGAAAACTGCAACCCAATAGAGATTACAGACAGATTGAACTGCGAAGCCAATGGCGAGGAGCCTGATGACAACTTGACAAGAACCTAGGCGCAACAGGGGCAGATAGGTTGCTCTACTATCTTGGGCATAGTAGATGATTAGTGCAGCTACTAAACCATACACACCTGCTTCATAAGTATCACTCATTGTACCAAACTTTCACGATGTCTCCCAACCCACGAATGCGGCTGCAGTATAGATGGCCACACATATACCAGTGTCACACTATGTGTTCTTATTTATTTTGAAGCAATATGAACAAGCCCGAGACCTATTAGGTCGAACTAGTAGGTATCTTTTGCTCACACACACTCCCTTCCTAGCATCCCTTCTCCTATACATTAATCCTTTACAAAAGAAGCACTTGGCATTATTAAAATATTTAAAATTGGTAGCCGTGGATGTACCGGGTCGTGTTATGAACCGGTACAAAATACCCCTTTAATTGGTACTGGTTATTTACCCGGTACAAAGGTCGAGCCTATTGGTCTCGGTTTCTCGGTACCAGCAACAATGCCCGTTTGGGACCGCTACCGATGAGGGCTTCTCTAGTAGTGATATATCCTATTATCCTACATCCACAGCCAATAAACAAGTAACATAGTCCACTATCCCTCCACGCTGACATCAACATGTTCATTTTTTGGCTTACATAAGGAGGCACTATACTAGGTTGACGATATAATGCATAAACCCCAAAACACCTACCAACAGCAACAGAGTGTAGTGCTCGGAAAAAGAGGCATCAGGAACCATATTTGTTTGAGGCGTTCCTGTTAGATTTGCCATCCCTCCTTGTGTACCTGCTGGTACTGCTGCTGGCAGAATAGTTGTTACCAGTTGACCAAATTTGTGTGGGCCTTGAAATCACATTTCTCCTACCTGCTAAATGCAAATATAATGCATATCATATGAACTTAGGATGAAAGAGAAATTGAACCAATAAAAGGTTACATGGTACTGCTGAAGTTCTGCTGGACTGCATAACTTTTGATTCAGCACGTCATGCTTCAGTTTCTGATGGATACATAGACAATATACAGATGAAATTGTTCACTTCAAGATAGTGTTCCTTTGACTGAATTTAACATCTGCGCAATCAAGTATAAGAACATTTTCCCTGTTCCTAGGACAAAGACAAGCATTAATATGAAGTTCTACTATGTGCATCTTTCCCTCTTCATGAGTCTACCTTAACATTTTTTCTAGTAAAGAGTATTGTTGAACATTTATATTCAAAATTTTGAAGCCTCACTTCCAATTGTTTAGTTTTGAAAACATATTTTAAAATGAAGGTATATTCATAATGGATCTTGTCTCTCATTGCAAAAATTCTAAATAGTAGCATGGTTCAGACCTAATTCAAGATGCATTTACACTCAAGACGCGTTTACGGTTTGCAAGAAATTCAGAAAATAAATATTAAAATTTAGAAGAAACCCATCGGATTCCCTCCGGTATAGGCAGTATAGATGGCCAAACGGGCGGTACGGCACGGGCATGATGTGGCATGGCATGGATAGGCACAACACATCAGTCATGCTGGGCCGGGATGTACCATGGCTGCCAAGAAGGCCTGGGAACCGCACACTGGCAGTTTAGCCATGCCATGCCGCCTGGTCAGCCCGCCGTGCCCGTAGGGCGCTGATGCCATGCCATGCCGCCTGGTCAGCCCGCCGTGCCCGTAGGGCGCTGATGCTGCCACACCACCGCCTGTTGCTCACTGTCGCTGCCATCTTCATATTTCTCGCAATCGCCGCCATCTTCTGGTTGCTCGCCGTAGCCGCATTGGAGCAGTGGGCGCAGCCGCATGCGGCCAAGGTGTCCATCAGCCAACCGACAGGCAAATCGTGACATGGATAAAATAACAGAGAAATAAAAATTGTTGTCGGTTTCCCGATAGAAATAATTTTTTGACGGTGGCTGATTGTGACACCAAAAAAGGTCTATGTTTGTATCTTTTTAGGAGTAGATATAGTGCGTGGCAAAAATAATGCCTATCAGAGATATATATAATAAATAATAGTAGAACAGATGTTACTACTTTTTATATGGTCCGAGGATACTGTAGCAGAGGGCAGAAATTGTTATCTTTCAAACAAGGGTGGAACAGACGGAAACAATATTGAGCAAAAAAGAACAGATGTAGGATGATCTAAATGCAAGTCCGATCCAGTACTAAATTCATAATTTCTACATCTGAATATTAATTATCAACCCGGCCTTTACATGGTACATGTAAATCAGTACAACCACGGTTTCTACATAGCTGACAAACTAGCCAGAATATATAGACATGCACTGGACTCATGTCGATATAGATTTATGCGAGCGATCAAGGGTTGTGCAGGAGTTTCAGTAAGCATCCAAGTCCAGGTCGAGCTGACTCATGATGCTATGGATCAATGAATTGGTGACCAACAGATTTTGCCGACTTGTATCTGCACTAGTTTGCATCGATAGAAACAAATATTCACCCTTCAGCTTGGAGTCATTTGTGTAACCACACGCCACACTCTCTTGTTCTGAATACATGCTGCTGGGATAATCAGTAAACATCCATGGCTGTGGGATTTACAGAAACCATCATATGGTTGATTTAGTTTCTTTCTTTAGTGCAAGAAGAGAAGAAAATGCGCTCACTGTACACAAAATTTCAACAATTAAGCTTCCACTTACTATACCATTGAGGCCATGGTTATCCAAGCTAGATGGGATGATGACATGCGATTCTTCTTCCGTCGATNGTCAGGTGCGAAAATCTGGTGTCAACACAAACTTAGAATGCTTTTTGTTCGAATGCTTTATCTTTTATGCAGAATCAGTCGGCGGCGTCGAATGATGGGCCCATCGCACCAGACATGTCGCCGCCTCAGTGGATACGGTACGGGCCCTTGCCGCAGCTGCCTCCCACCACGTCGTACCAGCAGTGGCCGCAGCCCCCTCAGAGCTCGCAGCACCCTCACGGCTCGCCCACCTGGCCGCCGCCGCCGCGCCCACCGCCGTCTCTGTGAGTTCTTTGGACTTACGCCCTTGTATCGACCTATATGGATTTGTATTGACCTTTTATCGGCTTGTATGGACTTCTATGGATTTGTATGGACTTGTATGGACTACTAGTGGTTGTGGATGAACGATACTTGAGTTTATTTGCATATGTGGATTATTTGACTATATAAACTGCCTGTGATGGTTATTGTGAATTATAAACTGCCTGTGATGCTTATTGTGAAATATATATGCCTGTGATTTGTGTTTGGGGTCTCATTTACCAAAAAATGGAAAAAAAATTGGGGGGGGAAGGCCTCTTTGCCGTGTGCAATGGCTTTGGCACACGGCAAAGAATGGGCCTTTGCCGTGTGCCATGGCCATTGCACACGGCAAAGAGTGGGCCTTTGCCGTGTGCAATGGCCATGGCACACGGCAAAGGCCCATTCTTTGCCGTGTGCCACGCCGTCAGGCACACGGCAAAGCCACTCACACCGTCACTTCGGCCGTCTAGTTCAAAACCTTTGCCGTGGGCCACATTTGACACACGGCAAACCTTTGCCGTGTGCCCGTGGAAAGGCCCACGGCAAAGGCGCCTTTGCCGGCCCACTCTTTGCCGTGTGCCCTTTGCCGTGGGCGGCACACGGCAAAGGCTTTGCCGTGGGCAAAAGGCCCTTTGCCGTGTGCCCCTGGCACACGGCAAAGGCTTTGCCGTGGGCAAAAGGCCCTTTGCCGTGTGCCCCTGGCACACGGCAAAGAAGTTGATTCCGGTAGTGAATATATAGACATGCACTGGACTCATGTCGATATAGATTTATGCGAGCGATCAAGGGTTGTGCAGGAGTTTCAGTAAGCATCCAAGTCCAGGTCTGAGCTGACTCATGATGCTATGGATCAATGAATTGGTGACCAACAGATTTTGCCGACTTGTATCTGCACTAGTTTGCATCGATAGAAACAAATATTCACCCTTCAGCTTGGAGTCATTTGTGTAACCACACGCCACACTCTCTTGTTCTGAATACATGCTGCTGGGATAATCAGTAAACATCCATGGCTGTGGGATTTACAGAAACCATCGGATGGTTGATTTAGTTTCTTTCTTTAGTGCAAGAAGAGAAGAAAATGCGCTCACTGTACACAAAAATTTCAACAATTAAGCTTCCACTTACTATACCATTGAGGCCATGGTTATCCAAGCTAGATGGGATGATGACATGCGATTCTTCTTCCGTCGATGTTTGCACAAGAAGCAGCAAGATTGGTCTTTGTTGTCTGGTATGTGCCTATGGGAGCTACTCCACTAGCTACAAGACTGCAAATTGCATGATGCAGCAATATGTAATGGAAAGGTGGGGCATGTTGTTGTTTTCCGTGTGAATAGATCTTTGAGATTAATCTAGCATAGACACCTTGTTATGTTATGTAAATTTAGTGAAATGAGTTATTGACAATCTATTCATAACGAATCAGTTACTGTTCCATTATTTCTAAATCTAAATTGCAGCAGACGAATGTGAGAGAAACAACAATAGAACAAAGCACTGAAACATCTCTATTCCTCTCGTCCTGGATTATATTTTTTTTCGTCTGTCTTAGCATTTCTACGACCACCGTGCACACCCGATTCATGGGGCTCCAAATCAGAGTGGGAAGGACAAGACTGATCCATCCGTCTCCGTGCCTGTCATGCCCCCTACTCCAGATTCTGCCCCTTCGATTCATGTGGCTACATACAGGTCAGACTTGTAAAGAAAGGGAAGCTAGCAGCTGTTGCTTTGCTATAGCTTGTTGATCGGCTCTTGGTTGCAGAGTAGGAAGAGAGATCGATCGAGATCACAATAAAGCTGGCTCGTGCCAATACTGCAGGACGCCTCGTGCCTGCTTGAAAATTTAATCCATGTGGGTGTTTATCTGGATAATCAATTATTGCAGTGGGCGCCACTAGACGCCCCATATTGAAAAAATGATTCTTGATGGAACAAATGTGCCCAATAGGTACAAGATTTCTTTTGCGGTCCGTTTCCAGCTACAAATTGTAACTGTAGAAAAAAAATAATCTAAAGATGGATTGTGGAATCATGCATGCACTGGAGCACAAGGATGTTCTGGGCTGGGCTTCTCCCTGGTGAGACCAAGGGTGGTCAGCGGACGAGAGGTATGACATGGCAGGATGCTAATCCAAACAATGGAGCTCAAGGATGTCCATCGTGAAGCATTGTTTTAGTGACTGCTGTGCCTGTCTTCAGTTTTACTCGCGTTTTGATTTGTATATCACCTTCAAATCGGTCAAAGAGATTGAATGGCATTTCATTGACAGGTTAGTTGTGCTCCAGATTCTTTAAGATGAGGATCAATAATGGATAAGTGGCCTCATCTTTGTTTACTTTAACAAATATTACAGATGCACAAGTGGCCAGAAAAAATTAATTCATCTAATGTACCAAGGGCATTCCATAGAAATAGTAGCATAAAGTACTAGCACTTTCCAATTTGGTTTCCATTTGTAACTCGATTGTCTGAATTTTGGTTTGAGTGTGCGACTCAATTCCGTTGTGACTAACATGGTAAAACATTGAATTGATCATTTTAGTTAAATTAATATTGACTGAAGTTATATATTGTTAAGAAATGTTATCTAACAAATATTAATTGCCGCACATGAACGAGTCTCTTGCACAGAATGATACGTAACTGTCATCGGATCAAGGCTACATGATACCTGGCCCAGCAGCCTTGTATATATACACAAACAGTAGTAAAATCCAGCAAATGCAATAGCTTACAAAACTTACCCAGCAGAAACAGACGACACAGGAAGAGAACATACCCAACACCAAAATGTGCGGACCACCACCAACTAATATATGGATAGCGTATTGTGCTGGGAAAAGAAGGCACAAGGAGCCATTTTTGCTGAGGTGACATTGACATATATGCGCTGTGCCTAACTACTTCAGAACCGGTGTTGAAACCTTTTCATCGTCGATTGGCTCAGAACTTGCGGTGATGTGGCACTGGGGAAAATCCTTGGTAAAGAGCATGGAAGAGCTAATTCTTGGTATGAGCGACAGGGAAGCGATGAATGTCTAATGCGAAGTATGGACACCAAGTCATGGTGACAATATGAGACGATGCACATACAAAATATATTTTTAGCCAATGCATGAAGATCTGACCGTAGATGATTTTTCTTCTTTCTTCTGTCAAAGTCTTAATCTTCTTCCTGAGCGATCCTCTCGAGCCCACCTTCCATGCTAGTGACTGCGAGCTTCTCCGTTGCACTCACCCTAGCCCCTCAGTAGATTGATGCACCTGCTCTGCAATCGTTCTCCCTTAAATTCATAAGCATGCATCATCACATATATACTAGGTAGCAATACAAAATTAATGTGGACAATTCATCGAAGCTGGGATTGGTATTCTCATCAGAGATGAGCACGGAAAACACAGCAAAACATTGTAGCCCACAAGCTTGAGCAGCTGGCGAGGCGAACTAGACATGCGGCGGTATGGCATTTGCGTTTTCCAGCGTCTGTTGAGCAAATTATTACTCGAGAATGTAACAGTTCTTCTGGGTAATAATTAAAGGCTGTCTTTTCCTTGCAAAAAAAGGTAGCAATACAGACCTTCTGTAACTCTTATGGTCCAAAAAGGGGCACTATCAAAATTTGAAGCTTTAGATGATAAGCCGGATGTCCTAATATGACTGGACACAAGAGTTGTGCTTGCAGTTCATATTTGTAACACAGAAAATCTCGTGATTATAACATAATCATGTTACAACATCCTTGCAATATGGTGCCCTTTGGAAAAGCATGTCTATGTATATGAAAGACCAAAGTAGTAACTTCCTTGCCTGAAAAGGTTACTCACTCACACGTTGTATATATATTCCAGCCAGTGGAATTGTCCTCCCATGTTGTATATATATGCGAGCCAACCGGAATTGTCGCACCTTGTTGTGTTTAAACATGCTATGCTAAGTCCGGCCCGCCTGGCTCCCATCGCACGCTACAGGTCACTCATGACTCCTCTATGCAGACAGTTGGATACTGACATTCATTCGGCGATGCTGGAAATTTGCATAGTATGTATACAGGCACTGCTTGGGATCGGACCTTGCGGTGCATGGTGATGTCCTCGAAGGATGCGTTGAGAAAGATGACACAGTGAGACTCAGAGGAGGCAAGGAAAGATGGTTCCTGATGCCTTCTATTCCCAATGAACCATGCCATTCATGTTAGCATTGCCTTCCAACTCTCAGCTTCTGCCAATAGTTGTGGCGACCACTTGTTGCTATCGTAAGATTAAAACAGAAGGAGGGAACACAACACTACATTTATACAATAACATTGAGTGGTACAAGGATTGCGTGGTAACATGCAAGGTGATGTCTGACTCTCCTTCGTATAAGGGTGTTTACCGAGTGTATTTCAAAAAACACTCGGTAAACACAATCTTTGCTGAGTGTGTTTTTTTGCTGAGTGTTTTTTGAAATGCACTCGGCAAAGACTTGTTTGCCGAGAGCCCGATAAATTGGACTCGGCAAACATGGTGGCACTCGGCAAATACAAGTTTGCGGTAGTGAAATATTCCAAATGCACAAGTTAGTAGAAAGAATGTTATCCATGTAAACAAGCCAGGAAATATTAGCATAAATTACTAGTAATTTTTAATTCATTTACATTTTGCTTGATGGTCTGAATTTTTGTTTGACTACGAGTCAATTTTGTGGAAATGTCAGTAAACGATGGAGTTAATGTTAAAGTTAAATAAATACCGGCAGATGCTATTGATGTAAAATAAAATTTAATGACAGATAACTATTTGCCGCACATGAAGTAGTGCTTCATATGGTCCAGCTGCTGCCTTCTATACATCCTAGCTCCATGGCCAATACATAATCGACAGTAGTAATAAGTGCCAGCAGATGCACATCCCACTATCGCTCCTATTTCGCATTGACATGGTCCTTTATAGCTTGTAAAAAGTCATGTTTACAAACGTACCAAACAGCAAGAGAGGCAGCCAGAAAACGAAGAGGCTTAAACCGAATGTGCCGTACACGAACCAAGGGAACCACGTTATAGTTCTGGGAAGACGAGGCATCAGGAACCGTATTTGCTGAAATATCTTTGGCTCATGCGCATTCAGGACCTGCTAGCCCTCCACCACTCCACAACCTTGTAACATGTCAGGTTAAACTGAGCCACTGAGCCTTATATGTGATGTGCTAAGCAAATCAAATTTACAAGCATCATCACACAAATGTATAGTCTGAATAAATATTCTTGGCGTACTAATTGTGTAGCTCTATACCCATCGGAATCCATCGTGGACATATCGGAACGTACTTGACAAAAATCTTAATTGTGAATAGTTACATTTTTTTCATAATTTTGCTCTAGAGATGGAAAAAATTGTGTACACAATTGACAAATGAAACCAACTGTGTTGAAGATTTGAAGCAAAACCACTAGGCATGGTTCCAAATAAGAAAGAATATCAGAGATTTCTAGCTCATATGAATTTCTGAAGCATCTGTAGTCGTGATAACTAAGCAGTATGCACTACGGGAAATCAGGGGTTTGCCGAGTGTCCCAAACACTCGGCAAAGGCCGAAATACACTCGGCAAAGACTTTGCCGAGTGTTACACTCGGCAAACAACACTCGGTAAACAGCGACTCGGTAAAGAGCTGTTTGCCGAGTGTATTTTTTCGGGCACTCGGCAAACCCTTTGCCGAGTGCTATTTGACACTCGGCAAACAGCCGGTTTCCAGTGCTAAAAAAACCGAAAACAAATAGCAAAAAAATTTATTTAAATGTGGGAAGGCACCCAACCACCCAAGCCATCAAGTCGCAAGTCGCGCCATTTTTCGCGGAAAATTTGCGCGCTACGCGGTTGGTGGGATTCGAACCCGCGACCTCTCTCTCGCGCGTGACCTTCTCTACCACTGCACCACACTCTCATTTGTGACTAGATATTGTTTTGATTCCTACCGTATTATACTAAACTGAGTGTAAATTACTTGTTTGAGGCCCTAAATGATCTCAAATTAAAAACTTGTCAACTACAAAGTTTTATAACTTTTTGAAATCTACAAGTTTTATTTTGGTAGTTTCTCCATCCGAGGTCATTTACAAAATTTGAATTTCAAATTTGAGAACATTCACACTTAGTTTTCGTTGACTATATGATTTCAAATGAAAAAGTGGTCAACTACAAAGTTTCATAACTTTTCAAGATCTACAACTATTATTTTGACTGTTTTTTCATCCGAGGTCATTTGAAAAAACTCAAATTTTGAATTTTGAGAACTACAAACGTACTTTTCATTAGCAAAACAAATTCAAATTAAAAAATTTTAAACTACAAAATTGTATAACTTCTGAAGATCTACAACTTTGATATATGACATTTCTTCATCCGATGTAGTGAGAGTAACATTGTTCACAAATCTTATAGATCTCTCTTATAGTTTCAGGAAACTCTACGAGAGATCTAGATTTTGTGAACAATATTCATATGAATTTGTCGAATGAAGAAATGACCAAACTAAAAGTTCAGCATCTTGAGAAGTTATACAACTTTGTAGTTCAAAACTTTTTAATTTGAATTGATTTACTACTTCAAAATGTGGTTTTAATTATGACTTTGCCGAGTGTCAAAAAAAAACACTCGGCAAACAGGACCTTTGCCGAGTGTCAAAAAAAACACTCGGCAAAGATATTGTTTGCCGAGTGTTTTTTTTTTGACACTCGGCAAAGAATTTGTTTGCCGAGTGTTTTTTTTGACACTCGGCAAACCATATTTTTGCCGAGTGTTTTTTTTTGCCGAGTGTTTTTTGAAAAACACTCGGCAAACAAGTTGTTTGCCGAGTGCCCGAAAAAAAACACTCGGCAAACATGAAGACACTCGGCAAACTTGGGATTTCCCGTAGTGATGTGAGGATATACTCAACCTGCTATAAAAGATACGTAATGTTCTGCATGTTAAAGTTTCCTATAAAGAAATATCATCCAATTTGCAAATATTGTTCCACTTCCTCCGTCCCCTCACTTTGTCTTAGCAAACTTCATTCTATCATTAGAAGTGAACAAGCACAATATGATATGATAGCACAGATGAGAGGGTGAGCAGAGAAAGCGTGACTAGTGTGCATAAGTGAAAACAAGCGATCTGGAGCTAAAATTGGAGACAAAATTTGAGGATAGGAGGCATCGGAAACCTGTTGGAATTTATCTTGTCACTAACAACGACTGGTTCGGGGCTCTGAAACAATTGACTGGTAGTAGCCCCGTGTCCCTTAGCACACAACAAAGAGAAGAGTCAGCTTCTCCGTGAGGCCAACGTTTTCATTGGTTTCCGCTCTGGTCTTCGGTGATTGTTGTGGTGCTTGTATTTTTTTGCACTCCCAATACCCAGTCCTATAATATAACTGACAGGTCTTCTGCCTGGATCATTTTTTTAAAAATATTAACAAGGGACTTAAGAGGGACATTATTTGGAGTTCGGGATAAACAAAGGTCTATGAAATAGATTTGGTTTAAATATATTCATTTCCCCCAAAATAATATGCAGTAAAGTATGAGTGCAGCAACCCACATCAAATTGATTATAAAATTAAGAAACTTTTTATTATATCTACCTAACTAGACAAACAAGCAATTAAACGTTGGAAATTTTGGAAAAACAATCAAATACTTTATTTTATTTTATCAATTCCTAACCAGAAACTGAAGTTTTAGGGTGTGACAGTTAATTTCATCTTCCTGCTCCAAGAAGGATGTACGTCATTGGCATGGTCTACTTAAGATGCATGCCGATGTATACCATTTAGGATTCTTCGAACGATGCTGTCTTTTCATATAGCATGATATGATGATCATCGAGTTTATATCAGGTAAAGCAAAAGATGCGCTCGCTAATATCCTCTACCAACCACTTGCTCATATGTGGCACTTATAGAAGGGCCATATATAACCCTAGCCTGCCACTCAGTTCCCTATATAAGCACAATAGCCAATACCCCAAACAATGCATACTGTCCTAAAAAAAAGAACCAACAAATTAAATTCAAGCTTTCCTTCCAAAACCAGCATCGATAGAGCTAGCGATTAAAACATGCAAGGTGGGTTGCATGAAGACGTATGTCACAATGGATAAGTGGGAGTAGGAGGCATATGGAATCACTACCAGAGAACAAAATTTCCTTGGCAGCAAGAAACCTCCAAGGAAAGTGTCAAAACTGCCAAGGAAAACATCCTTGGCACCCAACCGCCAAGCATAGTCCACCAAGGCTAGAGCGCACGGGAAATTCGATTACCTTGGAGGTTGACCCTCAAGAATGATTTCCTTGACGGTTTGGCCACCAAGGAAACTGGGACGCTGGCCAATTTGTCACATGGACAAGGAAATAGTTCCTGAAGGTCTACACAGTGAAGGATGTAGTATTTCTTGGAGACCATTAACCGCCAAGCAAATGAGCATTTCCTTGTCAAATGTAGACCCACAAGGTAATTTTAGTTTCCCTGGCGATAAACCGCCAAGTTAATGCTTATTTCCTTCAAGATGGCCTTATTTACGAACATGGGGCACATGTATTGGCAGGATACTCAGGAAACAGGTGCTCGTCTTTGTATTTAATAAATAAGAAGCACCAATGAAACCAACACGAACTAAGGCCGGCGAAAAAACGGCGGAGCTGAACGAAGCCACCACTTTGACTTGGATATGCCCCATCGGAGACATGGAGTGCTCCAATAGGAATAGGACGCAGCGGAAACTGCATCAACTGGGGTAACCTGATTCCAACGATGACCATAGAATGGAAGTAACCTGATTCAGCAAATGCACTAGTGCTACTCAATCGTTACATCTTTCTGATTTTATAACATGTCTTCTATGTATCTTATTATCGCCAGCTGACTTCTATGTATATATCATATTATCCTAGCTCCATACATGGTCAATACATAAACAACAGAATGGGTCAGGAAATCTACCTATGATGACATTAACATGGCCATTAGCCTATAAAAATGGGCACATATATTGCCTAATAATGAAGAAGGCCCAACCAAATGCGACGGTGGCACAGTGGTGTGTAGCATTTGGGCAGTGACCTGGTCATCATTACTCTGACATGTCTCTTCCTTTATAACGATTAATGAGCCGATGCGATGGTTATAACAGTGCTGCACTTTGGTCTTTGGGTGAGCAACTCAAAGTTCTCACCAACAATTTACAGTAAGCCTGCACAGAATGTCTCGGCCTCCGGTACATGATACGCAGAACATGAACACTGGTCCGGTTGGGGCAGAAATAAATACACGATCGTCATCGGGCGAAGTTGACATTCACCAACTTTCTGCGCAGTTGGTCAAGTTTGTCACTTATTTAATACTAACTAATATGACCACTTTAGACTAAACCCTAAAATTCATAAATTACATGAATATACATTGCTAGTCTACCAAACAGAGGAGGAACAAATTTTCTTCCAAATCAGTAATTTGGTGTAACAAATGTTCAAAATTGTGGATCCAGTGATTTTGTTGGCCCAGTAGATGAGATCATATTTTCCCTACCTGCTTGACACAAGTACAACATGTATATAATCTGTGCGGATAGAGTGAGGCGCTCAATTGAAAAGCCCAACCATGCCAGCCATTTTTCGAGTGCAACTAAAAGAATAGCGCCAGCTAAATCATGAAATAAATACAGAAAATTAAAATGCAACAGCCGTGCCGTGTCAGGTTCCACCAGAAGAACTCTAACCAACTAAGCTCCACTCACACATCCTTCCATTTTTGTGCAACAAATATTCTTTCCAAATAGTGGAACAAGTTGCTATTTAACATTGTTTTCACTCCTACTGAAATACCATTCTCGATGGAGCAAAACTTTCCAATTCCTATCTAACTACTCATAGTGATCGATGGTTTATTTAATATAAAGTGTCTTTATTGCGTCACAAGATTGTTGAGATCTCTTGTATTATGGAGAACGGTCGTATGGTTGCCTTTGTGCTTTAACTGAAGTATGATTACATGGACCCAGCAACCACCACACTCAATTGCTGAATTAATAGATTTGGATATATACTCACCGTTGACTTTTTTTAAAACGTTTGACCTTAGTGGAAGTTGGCCATCAAACACTACCAAATTGAGGGGGTGTTTAGATTGGTAAAAATGGTGAAAAGTTTATGCAATGGGCCACGTGCACAGAGAGAAGAAATGAACTGACACGGTTCTCAAGGTGAAAACTTTATGCATAATGGATGCATCTAAACACGCCCTAAGTACAGTTCATTAACGTCCTACAACAAATAAATTTAAATTTTGGAGCCTTCGATGTTGGACACTAATAATGCATGAACTAAATCTATTAAATTTTCCTGGAAAATTTCCACTGTAACAGTGTGTTTGTGTAAAATTGACTATTTATAAGTGGTCGATTGTACATTTTGCTCCACATGTTATGGCGAAATTGATGAGTTGCGGCTACTACACATTTGTTGCAACTATAATTGCAACTTACCCTCAGCATGTAGCTAGCTCTATACAGTACCTATTAGCTCCATATAACCATTACTGCAAACGGTGCATGTTATCGTCGAAAAGAATGAGCAATACATAGGAGCTAGAATAATTGATCCCAAAACCAGCATCGATGGTGTTAGGGATTATTAAAACATGACCGGATATATGATGGACTGTGCCGCGTTGGTTAACTGGGAGTGACAGGCATCTGTTTTTTCTAGTTTATTTGACATTAATCTATCAAATGTGCAATGACCTGCAGCTCCATCTTGGACAAATAGAAATTCCCTTATATTTGGGTCTTTTGCTTCTTGCCCATCAAACGATCGCCCAGCTACTTTCTTTATATTTTATCCTATTATGGTAAATACACAAACTAAACAACTCTACGTGTCAGCAAATGCATTGCCACCTACCCCCCTTGTTTACTTTAATATGGCCCTTAGCTTATAAAAGGCGCATATTCCGCCAAAGACATACCAACAACAGGCAAGGTAGGGCTGCCGCCCTACTTAACTCCAGCAGCGAATACTCCTATGTTTCATTTTTCCTCTGAGAATTGAAGATCCATGGCCGGAGTTTGTGTTCTTTGCGATGGCGGCGGTGTTCTGAAGCCTCGCTCGGAGGAAGAAGACAGCGCTTGAAGCGAAGCTGTACCCTACACATACGTGGGCTGGCCCAATTTACATTATGGCTTGATGGACCAATGGCCCATTAGCCCATAGGTAAGACTATGATCCCTAATTCCAGCCAGTGGTCAGTGGGTGGCAGCATCTCCAAGCCTAGGAGGCACAGGCAGCGGCCCGTGCACCATGCACGTACGAGTGGGAACTGGGAAGGGAAGGGATGGTGACTTGGTGAGAGCCAGCGGCGAGGACTGAGCCTGGCCACGGTGCTGGAATCAGGTGCTGAGGACATGAAACCTTCAGATACAACCATTAATTATAAGGACCAATCTCGAAGTGCAAGTCCATCAAAATTGAACACTCGCTTCGCCGGCAGTTCGGGAGTACTTCATTGGGAAGGCCATAGTTCCTTCGTCCGGAGTGTGTTTGAGGTCCATGAGCACTTGATGGAAAGATTATTTTATAAGCTTTCAAATGGATCTGATGTCACCTCAATATCATGTCGGCAAGGCCTCCATATCATCAAGATATGTCATCCCTATTTCTGCCGGGTGCTACTATCCCTATTTCACACTTGGGACCCTGGCCCAAGCTGGAGCACACCTCCACCATGTGGGGAACACATCAATGAAGCCCTTGTATGTCCTCCACTTGGGACCCTGGCCCAAGTTGGAGCACACCTTTGGAGGTCAGCAAGGGCGTCCATGACAAGTTGGAGGCCCAGTCCATGTCAAGTTCGAGTCCGTTTCGGAGTTCAGGAGCAGCCTGCACCAAAAACGATGCCCAAGTCGCATACGGGCTCGGTTTTGGGCGTTCTACATATGGTTGGAAAGCTAAGAAGATAAGCTTTCCAATGCCTCTGTTCCCATGTCTAAATTCGATCAGAAGCGACAGGAATCGTCAAAACAATTGGGTGTCCAGAATCTGTCAAGGTGCTGCGCCGCCGTCTTTAGGGGCTGTTGGCGCATGTATCGCTTTGGAGTCCAATAGGGACGTGGCTAGGGGGTTTTGCATGACCTAATCCTCATATATTCAGTAGCCGCCACCACATTAGGGTTTGGGTTTTGTTTAGATGTAAGTTTAGCCATTGCTACTTCCATGTAGATGCATGTGTCGGCTAGACCATCCGTTCTACTCGATTCAGAACCCCACCTTTGTGATTTCAGATTGATTATCATCTCCATATTTGCAATTGAGTTGCTTGTTCTACTTGTTCTTCGATTGCTTGCAGAAATTACCCTCGTGGTTCGGTTGATCGTGCCCCACAAGATCGCGGCGACCGCTGGAGTTGGTGTATCGGTTGCTAAGGCGCAACATCCTTGGATGGTTGTAGTCGGGCCGTGAATGTCTCTCCAGTCCAAATCAAAGTTATCCATCTCTCATCGAAAGATTGGGCACAAACCCTAGTGGGTTCTCATCAGTTGGTAATCAGAGCAAGGTTTATCGGTGAGAGACTATCTTTTGTTTGCTGTTTTTAATTTCCTATAGTCCACAAAAAGCCAAAAAAAGTAGATTAGTATGTCTGCAATCCTACAAATCTTTTGAGCCTTTACTAGTACTACTTGGTTAGGGCTTGTTGAATTAACAGTTGCATCATCGTGTCAAGTTGCTGGTCTTAGTATCTAGTCGTTTAGAGTTTCGAGTTCTTGTCACGTTAGTGTCACCGTTGCATATTCGGGTTTCATTGTTTTCCCCACAAATCAGAATTGATTTCGATAATCCATTGTTTCACTTGCCACCATATCCCTAAACCATGTCCTTTGAAATTCCATCCACCTCTATCCTTCCATCTACAAACAGAAACCACAAAAGTTCAAAACAGAATTTGATTCGGAGTCCAGTTTCAGCCTGAAAAGAAAAATGCCATATTTCCTTTGTCCGAACTCCAAATTGGGTGTTTAAATACAATCTGGAAACCTTGACTTGTGCTTGTTCCAATGGATCTGACCTTGGTCCAAAATTCTTTCTGAGCGCTTTGCAATCATCCCGGAAATTTGCGTATCTGCTGGGTTTGTAAAAACAGCCAGCCAGTTGTTTGATCTTGCTGCTGCATTTGTGCTACTTGAAAAAAAAAGAAAGTAAAGAAAGAAAGAAAAAAAGATAAAAGAAAGAAAGCAAGAAAAGATAGAGAAAGAAGAGAAGAGGTTTCTTTTGCTGCTATTCCGCTCCTTATGATCCTTCCTTGTTGCAGTTCGGTGATTCGTTTGTGTCCAGGCTCGCATCTCTAGCACATTCTACCCTAGGACCAGCATAGTACCGCCGTTAAATGTTTATTCAACTTGCTTTTGTGACTTACGTGGTGCTAGTACTTCCTTGGTTCAGCCCACCTATAGCTCCACGTATTTCGACTACAGCTTGATAGGTCTTGTTGCTGCGGCACCGATACACTTCCTTCCACAGGTGCTGACTTGTTGGTTGCCATCACCTCCTGTTTTGCTTGGTAAGAACTTGTAAGAGCTTGTTTCAATTGCTTGAGATTGAGAGATTTACAATAGCCACATCCTAGTAGTTGACAGGAGGATACAAATTGTTTTTGTGTTTTTTGTTTTCTTCTAATCATGGCAGGTGATATAGAGATTTTTGAGCCAACAAAACTACACCTTCAGATTGAAGACCTCATTTATTTCTTGCCTTCATATGCTGGTATGTATGATCCTGAAGCATACATTGATTGGGAGGTAAAAGTAGATAAAGAATTCAAAAAATATGATTTGTTTGAAGAGCAAAAAGTTATAGCTGCTTCTTCTATTTTAACTGATTATGCTTTGACTTCGTGGAAGCACTTGTTGAGACATGATAAAGTTCCTAAAACATGGAAGGATAAGAAAATAATTTTTAGAGAAAATCATGTTCCTGAATATTATGCTAATCATATGCTTGATAAATTAAATAATTTAAAACAAGGTAAAAACTCAATTGATGTATACTATCATGATCTGAAATTTCGTATGCTGCGTTGTGGTTTGGAAGAATGTGAAGAAGCTACTGAAATTAGATTTTTAAAGGGGCTTAACATTGAAATTCAGGCTAGACTATTGCATGAAACGTATGATTCTCTCTCTTGTTTGATTGACCTTGCTTCAAGAATTGAGATTCAACTTGCAAATGATTTGAGTGCAAAGAAATTGGCTGAATTGCTACCTACTTGTGAAACAAAAAATTCAGTGGGTGCGGATATTGTTATGTGTTCTACTGTGACTAACTTTGGACAGAATACAAAGGAATTATTTGCACACCCATCAAAGGAAGGGAGTGAAGGTATATTTGTTTATGCTGAACGAAGCGATGCGAGCGAAGAGTTGTGTGATACATCTTCTCAGGTTGCAGCACCACAACTAGAGTTAGAGCACTCTCTTTTTCCCCTTGCTGTCCATAACATTTTGCAGGAGGATGAAAACAATACCATTGAGTGCATTGAGCAATTTGAGCAACTACACCCGCTGCTAAAGTGTCAAAAGAAAGATTGTGCAGCACCTACCACGTCAGAGGTGAGTGAGCAAAGCAACATATACAATGCTGAAATCAGTCCATGTGAGTATGATCATGCTTCATTCATATCTACAACACGACTAGTGCATGGACATGATGTTTCTATTCTTGATGATACACATGCTGAAACAAGGCATGTTCATTGCATTGCTAGTGAGAAGGAGGAGTTGAAAATTGTATCCTCTTTAAATTGTTTAGGTTATATCGAACTTGATTTTCTTCGTGACCTGAATAATTTGGAGAATGAATTATATGACAAATCTGGTTTGCTATGTGTTAATCGCTTTTCGCTTCATGCATTTGGCAAGTATAATTGCAAAGGAGAATATTTGGTGCATAAAGTTTATATTTGCTCTAATCTGAAATATCCTTTTGGGCTATACTATGATCAAGTAGACAACTGCAATAACACTAATCCTATAATGTCAAGTTTGTCTAGTTTTGTTTTAAAGAAACAAGTTCAATTCATAGAAGGAGAGAATTGTTGGCTGCTATCTATGATCTCTTCTACAACTACAGTCAAACCGAGGACGGTTTGCTTTCAAGAAGGAGAGAATGATGAGGACATGAAACCTTCAGATACAACCATTGATTATAAGGACCAATCTCGAAGTGCAAGTCCATCAAAATTGAACACTCGCTTCGCCGGCAGTTCGGGAGTACTTCATTGAGAAGGCCATAGTTCTTTCATCCGGAGTGTGTTTGAGGTCCATGAGCACTTGATGGAAAGATTATTTTATAAGCTTTCAAATGGATCTAATCTCACCTCAATTTCATGTGGGCAAGGCCTCCAGATCATCAAGATATATCATCCCTATTTCTGGCGGGCGCTACTATCTCGTCGTGGGCTTCTTATTCACACTTGGGACCCTGGCCCAAGTTGGAGCACACCTCCACCATGTAGGGAACACATCAATGAAGCCCTTGTATGTCCTCCTCCTTGGCCACCACCTTTGGTGGCCAGCAAGGGCGTCCATGACAAGTTGGAGGCCCAGTCCATGTCGAGTTCGAGTCCGTTTCGGAGTTCAGGAGCAGCCTACACCAAAAATGATGCCCAGATCGTATACGGGCTCGGTTTTGGGAGTTCTACATATGGTTCGAAAGCTAAGGAGATAAGCTTTCCAATGCCGCTGGTCCCATATCTAAATTCGATCAGAAGCGAAAGGAATCGTCAAAACAATTGGGTGTCCAGAATCTGTCAAGGTGCTGCGCCGCCCTCTTTAGGGGCTTTTGGCCCATGTATCGCTTTGGAGTCCAATAGGGACGTGGCTAGGGGGTTTGCACGACCTAATCCTCATATATTCAGTAGCCGCCACCACATTAGGGTTTGGGTTTTGTTTAGATGTAAGTTTAGCCATTGCTACTTCCTTGTAGATGCATGTGTCGGCTAGACCATCCGTTCTACTCGATTCAGAACCCCACCTTTGTGATTTCAGATTGATTATCATCTCCATATTTGCAATTGAGTTGCTTGTTCTACTTGTTCTTTGATTGCTTGCAGGAATTACCCTCGTTGTTCGGTTAATCGTGCCCCACAAGATCGCAGCGACCGCTGGAGTTGGTGTATCGGTTGCTAAGGTGCAACATCCTTGGATGGTTGTAGTCGGGCCGTGAATGTCTCTCCAGTCCAAATCGAAGTTATCCTTCTCTCATCGAAAGATTGGGCACAAACCCGAGCGGGTTCTCATCAGTTGGTAATCAGAGCAAGGTTTATCGGTGAGAGACTATCTTTTGTTTGCTGTTTTTAATTTCCTATAGTCCACAAAAAGCCAAAAAAGTAGATTAGTATCCCTGCAATCCTACAAATCTTTTGAGCCTTTACTAGTACTACTTGGTTAGGGCTTGTTGAATTAACGGTTGCATCGTCGTGTCAAGTTGCTGGTCTTAGCATCTAGTCGTTTAGAGTTTCGAGTTCTTGTCACGTTAGTGTCACCGTTGCATATTCGGGTTTCATTGTTTTCCCCACAAATCAGAATTGATTTCGATAATCCATTGTTTCACTTGCCACCATAGCCCTAAACCATGTCCTTTGAAGTTCCATCCACGTCTATCCTTCCATCTACAAACAGAAACCACACAAGTTCAAAACAGAATTTGATTCGGAGTCCAGTTTTAGCCTGAAAAGAAAAATGCCATATTTCCTTTGTCCGAACTCCAAATTGGGTGTTTAAATACAATCTGGAAACCTTGACTTGTGCTTGTTCCAATGGATCTGACCTTGGTCCAAAATTCTTTCTGAGCGCTTTGCAATCATCCTGGAGATTTGTGTATCTGCTGGGTTTGTAAAAACAGCCAGCCAGTTGTTTGATCTTGCTGCTGCATTTGTGCTACTTGAAAAAAAAAGAAAGTAAAGAAAGAAAGAAAAAAAAAGATAAAAGAAAGAAAGCAAGAAAAGATAGAGAAAGAAGAGAAGAGATTTCTTTTGCTGCTATTCCGCTCCTTATGATCCTTCCTTGTTGCAGTTCGGTGATTCGTTTGTGTCCAGGCTCGCGTCTCTAGCACATTCTAGCCTAGGACCAGCACAGTACCACCGTTAAACGTTTATTCAACTTGCTTTTGTGACTTACGTGGTGCTAGTACTTCCTTGGTTCAGCCCACCTATAGCTCCACATATTTCGACTACAGCTTGATAGGTCTTGTTGCTGCGGCACCGATACACTTCCTTCCACAGGTGCTGACTTGTTGGTTGCCATCACCTCCTGTTTTGCTTGGTAAGAACTTGTAAGAGCTTGTTTCAATAGCTTGAGATTGAGAGATTTACAATAGCCACATCCTAGTAGTTGACAGGAGGATACAAATTGTTTTTGTATTTTTTGTTTTCTTCTAATCATGGCAGGTGATATAGAGATTTTTGAGCCAACAAAACTACACCTTCAGATTGATGACCTCATTTATTTCTTGCCTTCATATGCTGGTATGATCCTGAAGCATACATTGATTGGGAGGTAAAAGTAGATAAAGAATTCAGAAAATATGATTTGTCTGAAGAGCAAAACGTTATAGCTGCTTCTTCTATTTTAACTGATTATGCTTTGACTTCGTGGAAGCACTTGTTGAGACATGATAAAGTTCCTAAAACATGGAAGGATATGAAAATAATTTTTAGAGAAAATCATGTTCCTGAATATTATGCTAATCATATGCTTGATAAATTAAATAATTTAAAACAAGGTAAAAACTCAATTGATGTATACTATCATGATCTGAAATTTCGTATGCTGCGTTGTGGTTTGGAAGAACGTGAAGAAGCTACTGAAATTAGATTTTTAAAGGGGCTTAACATTGAAATTCAGGCTAGACTATTGCATGAAACGTATGATTCTCTCTCTTGTTTGATTGACCTTGCTTCAAGAATTGAGATTCAACTTGCAAATGATTTGAGTGCAAAGAAATTGACTGAATTGATACCTACTTGTGAAACAAAAAATTCAGTGGGTGCGGATATTGTTATGTGTTCTACTGTGACTAACTTTGGACAGAATACAAAGGAATTATTTGCACACCCATCAAAGGAAGGGAGTGAAGGTATATTTGTTTATGCTAAACGAAGCGATGCGAGCGAAGAGTTGTGTGATACTTCTTCTCAGGTTGCAGCACCACAACTAGAGTTAGAGCACTCTCTTTTTCCCCTTGCTGTCCATAACATTTTGTAGGAGGATGAAAACAATACCATTGAGTGCATTGAGCAATTTGAGCAACTACACCCACTGTTAAAGTGTCAAAAGAAAGATTGTGCAGCACCTGCCACGTCAGAGGTGAGTGAGCAAAGCAACATATACAATGCTGAAATCAGTCCATGTGAGTATGATCATGCTTCATTCATATCTACAACACGACTAGTGCATGGACATGATGTTTCTATTCTTGATGATACACATGCTGAAACAAGGCATGTTCATTGCATTGCTAGTGAGAAGGAGGAGTTGAAAATTGTATTCTTTAAATTGTTTAGGTTATATCGAACTTGATTTTCTTCGTGACCTGAATAATTTGGAGAATGAATTATATGACAAATCTAGTTGGCTATGTGTTAATCGCTTTTCGCTTCATGCAATTGGCAAGTATAATTGCAAAGAAGAATATTTGGTGCATAAAGTTTATATTTTCTCTAATCTGAAATATCCTTTTGGGCTATACTATGATCAAGTAGACAACTGCAATAACACTAATCCTATAATGTCAAGTTTGTCTAGTTTTGCTTTAAAGAAACAAGTTCAATTCATAGAAGGAGAGAATTGTTGGCTGCTATCTATGATCTCTTCTACAACTACAGTCAAACCGAGGACGGTTTGCTTTCAAGAAGGAGAGAATGATGAGGACATGAAACCTTCAGATACAACCATTGATTATAAGGACCAATCTCGAAGTGCAAGTCCATCAAAATTGAACACTCGCTTCGCCGGCAGTTCGGGAGTACTTCATTGAGAAGGCCATAGTTCTTTCATCCGGAGTGTGTTTGAGGTCCATGAGCACTTGATGGAAAGATTATTTTATAAGCTTTCAAATGGATCTAATCTCATATCAATATCATGTGGGCAAGGCCTCCAGATCATCAAGATATATCATCCCTATTTCTGGTGGGCGCTACTATCTCGTCGTGGGCTTCTTATTCACACTTGGGACCCTGGCCCAAGTTGGAGCACACCTCCACCATGTGGGGAACACATCAATGAAGCCCTTGTATGTTCTCCTCCTTGGCCACCACATTTGGTGGCCAGCAAGGGTGTCCATGACAAGTTGGAGGCCCAGTCCATGTCGAGTTCGAGTCCGTTTCGGAGTTCAGGAGCAGCCTACACCAAAAATGATGCCCAGATCGTATACGGGCTCGGTTTTGGGCGTTCTACATATGGTTGGAAAGCTAAGGAGATAAGCTTTCCAATGCCTCTGCTCCCATCTCTAAATTCGATCGGAATCGACAGGAATAGTCAAAAAAATTAGGCGTCCAGAATCTGTCAAGGTGCTACGCCGCAGTCTTTTGGGGCTGTTGGCCCATGTATCGCTTTGGAGTCCAATAGGGACGTGGCTAGGGGGTTTTGCACGACCTAATCCTCATATATTCAGTAGCCGCCACCACATTAGGGTTTGGATTTTGTTTAGATGTAAGTTTAGCCATTGCTACTTTCTTGTAGACGCATGTGTCGGCTAGACCACCCGTTCTACTCGATTCAGAACCCCACCTTTGTGATTTCAGATTGATTATCATCTCCATATTTGCAATTGAGTTGCTTGTTCTACTTGTTCTTGCTTGTTCTTCAATTGCTTGCAGGAATTACCCTCGTGGTTTGGTTGATCGTGCTCCACAAGATCGCGGCTACCGCTGGAGTTGGTGTATCGGTTGCTAAGGCGCAACATCCTTGGATGGTTGTAGTCGGGCCGTGAACGTCTCTCCAGTCGAAATCGAAGTTATTCATCTCTCATCGAAAGATTGGGTACAAAACCTAGCGGGTTCTCATCAGCAGGCGTGGCCAAGGTGCCCATGGCGGAGAAGGGCGCTGCCACTCCAAATGCAAAGGCAGGCATCGCGAACGTGGGCACAAGCAGCACAAGCACACCGAGTTTCATTCCTCAGTTACAAAAAAAGTACAGGGAGACAGAGAATTCAGTGATTGCTTGGTTCCTTGTCGACTTGTTATAGAAAATGAATAGAAAAATGGATTGCTCCCTCGTCAACTAAATAATCTGTAGATTTGAGGTGCTCCTTCAATACTATACCAGTTGATCCTTGTCAAGTACCCATGATCAAAGTTAGAATGCTCTTATATAAAGTGCAAGCGGAAGCCCCAAATACCGATGCTGACGAGCGACGAAATGTGTTGTTCTATCTCTAACATTCATTTAGCATCTTGATTCCGATATGAACATGGTATATACATGTAGTTAACCGGTAATAGCTTGATGTATGCTTAGTTGTCCGCCCTACCTAAATTTTTTTTTTGGGTCCACCACTAGCGCGGGGTGTGGCATGTTCAAGAACCTTGTTGCACCAACGCCACATGAAGAATCATGCATGTGCAATCTTATTGCAACAGCTGTGTATTCTCATACCTTGGAGATGGTTAAACGATTAGTGTAGCAATAAAAGATGGCACACATGATATCTCTGACCTTCTGTAGGACACAAACAGGATATTTATCTGTCCCACGAATTTGGTGTCGTATAAAAAGGAACACATGAAACAATTACACAATGTGTTCTCATTTTATTTGATGCAGCATGAACTAGATCCAATCACCCGAGCTAAATAGGTCAAATTAGACCATATGTGACTAGAAGAATCAACATCTTGATATGGTCTTAGGAAATGTGGCT
>CM014271.1:65193483-65212295 GCA_004135705.1 Alloteropsis semialata | reverse complement strand
GGTCTTGTGGTGCTTGGAGTTCGACGTCGGTTCGATTAGGATCGGGCAGCCCGCCGGTGAAGAGCTGGACTTGCTGGAGCGGGGACAAGTACCCCACGTGTGCCATGCGTGTCTGGAAGGCTTCCTGGTACTCTAACACTGACCCGCGGTATGGCAGGCGAGCGAGGTCCAATAGATGATTGGTACCCAGGGGCGGTCCAAATCTATGCTGGCAGAGCTCCCTGAACGAGGGCCACCCCAGTGTGTTGATGTCGCCGATATCACGCTCTAACATATAGTACCAGTGCTAAGCAACATTTCTCATGTGGATTGAGGCCAGCCAAACGCGATCTGCCTCACGGGTGTGCTGGGCACGAAAGAAATGATCACAATGATTAAGCCACCCAATGGGGTCCTCTTTACCGTCATGAGTTGGGAAGGACAGCTTGTGATAACGAGGGACACCCATGGCATCATCGTGTTCAGCGGCGAGTTCATGGGGCTGTGGAGGATGTTCTGGAGGTGGTGGAATCAGAGACGACGAATGAGGAAAGGGGATCTGTGTAATGGGAATAGAGCAGTTGGGAGCGAAAGTGTGTACGAGGGTGGATGGGGTTGGGTGGAGTGGTGGAATGCCACCATAGCCCAGCATACCAAAGGGAGACGAACGGGGCGGAATAGATACTCCCGCACCTGCAGCGCCGGATAAGGATGCCATCGTGTCACACGATTGGAATGAAGAGCTTCCTTCGATGGCGGTGAGGCGGGTGGCGAATTGGCCCATCTGCCTTTGGAGCCCGTAGATGGCCGTAGTGAGCACGTTGAGCCCTGTGGTGGCCGTGGCGACAGGGACGGGAACAACTGATGGCGCATCGCTTGGCAGGATGATCGGCGGTGGGTCTGCGGACGACGAGGTCACCAAAGTATAAAGCGAAGATGGTAGGGCGGAGGACGGACCCGACATAGCTGATACCATATTGTCAGGGTTGTTGTGCCGCAGGAAGTAGTCGTGGAGGATAGGAGGTCAGGGGCTTGGCTCCCTACGGCGGCGATGGCGTGACGCCGTCCTGACGGCCGGCGGCACGGGAAAACGGGCGAGGAGCGCCGCAAGCGAAGGGCTCAGGAACACACGCGAGAAGAGGACGCTAGAAGATCGATTTGATCTCCAACATAACCGATCTCTACTGCAACACTTAGTTCAAGTAGTTCAATTACAACTGATGAGAATTCAAATCCTAGAATCTAGAGGTTGTAGACGCGCGGCCTGGAAACCGACCACAACGTGGGCGCGTACTGCGGCGTGTCTGGTCCGTCGAACGCTCCCAGCCATGGCAGCATCGTTGGTAGAACGATCCCGTCATAACAATCTGTTTACCTCTAAAGTCTGGCACAACACGTTTTAATTATCATCCTCCATCTATTTTACTTGTCAAATCCAAAACTTTGGCCAAGCTAATAGACCCAGGCTAATATATCACCAAAAGAGCAGCTAGGTGCAATCGTTCTGCCCTATATTATAGGATGACCCAAACGTCAAGGCTAACTTATAGAAGGAGAAGAACATTCTATGCACAATTTTCTCTAAATTAGTGGTCATGTCTATAACCTGAACCACTTAACATTTTACACTCAAATTTACATTGTCATATACATTTTTGTGTGAGCGGGACTGCAGCAGCCACCGGAAGACAACGACGTAGCAGTTGGTGCACCCAATTGGAACCATAGTTCATTGTGAGCAGAGACATTGTTACCAGGCACCATGCCATTTCGAATGATACACCTACAAACATAGTGGCTCCTTTTTCTTGAGCTAGATCCAGCAAGAATCAAGCCCTGACCGGTGCAGCTTCCATGTTCCAGGTGATGTGGAACCAATATGGGGAAGGCTATCCATTAACCGATTGGATCTGGAGATTGTATTGGTTCCATATCACCTCCACATGGCTGGCGCCACTAGGGAAGGATTCCCAATTGGATCTGGAGCTCGTATCCTGTAATGCTCCATATGGCAGTTTGATGTTGGTGGTCGTAGCTTAGCTGCTAAAACAATGGTGTAGGTTAAATTATTTTCGCACACAGTTTGTAAATAGGTCGGCTGTGAAAATGATTTGGACAGTCGGTTCATGTATAGACTCAATTGTGGAAAATTATCTCTATTAAAGCATCTGGATCCACCAAGGAACCGCATCTGAAAATTATTTTTATAGGTGTTTTATTCAATTTACTCAAAAATATTTTATTAATGTAAACTATATTTGTACTATATTATTTATTTATTAACATTTATTTTATTTTTAATTTCTTAAAAATATATTTAACTAATAATCTTGTGTGCATGTGTCGTATTTGATCCATGCTTGTAAGTTTTATGATGATTTCAATCTTTCAGAATCATAAAAAGAGAAAAAAACTTGCTAAATGCTATCATTCAAGTTAAATGGATATGCGAATATTATCTGAATTCAAACTATTCGTTGGCTAACCAAATTCGACAACATTTGAGTTTGTTTTGAAATTGGACTAGATACATGGTGAAAAATGCTATCAGAATTTGATACCATCTGCATTCAATACGATTGCCATCCCTACTCTCACTGCAGTGTCCTCCGCATAGTATTTGTACAAAAATTGATTTTGTCTATTGCAAAAAAAATGTAATAAACAATTAAATGAGTCCCTTAAAATTGATTACCGTAATAAATATTAGAAATAAAAAATTCTACCATATATCATGTTATCCTAGCTCCTTAAACAATACAGAAACAACAGTACGGGTCAGCAATGCATAGCCCAATATATAAAAGGAGCATTGCCATATAGATGAACAATGGATGTGGGTCTCGGAAAAGGAAGCATCGGGAACTGTATTTTCTCAGTCGGCCCCATTTCATGCGTCATCCAGCATGTAGCTACAACTACAACAGCTGATACCACTGCTGCAAAGAAGATTGGTGAACATATTCAAAACCACTGTGCATGTTTCCCTGAGGATTTAATTTAGGCTTTCTATAGCACACTTAGCCAGAGCATAATGAATAAATCTACCATCAGGCCTACCTGATGAGAAATGCCAACAGTTAAGATTGTTGTCAATGCTGGTTATCACTAGTCTGACATGTCTCTTCCTTTTAACAATTAACGAAACGATGCGATGGGTATAACAAAGCCTGCACTTTGCATGAGCAATTCAAAGTTTGCACTCGAATAACTAAAATGCAACCACTATAGAATAAACCTAAAAATTAATAAATTACAGTAATATAGATTTGCCATCTACTAAACGTAGTAGTAAAACAAATTTCGTTGAAATCAGGTAATTTGGTCCAACCAATTTATAAAATTTGGCATGTCTCCAGTGATTTGGTTGGCCCAGTAGATGGGATCATATTTTGTCTACCTGCTTGACACAAGTACAATATATATAGTCCGTTGGGATAGAGTGAGGTGCTCAATAGAAAGACCCAACCATTTTTCAGATGCTCAATAGACCAAAAGTTATTTTGGCCGTCCATTTATCGCACTGGACAATCATAATTTGGTAGTTACAAATAGGAAGAACAAGTGTGTCCACATATTGATTGGCAGCACTATTATGTGTTGCAAATAAATTAAGGGGTACGTAGAACAAATGATTACACCGTGGAAAGCAACACATTGCGTGAACAAATGATTACACCGAGAAAGGAAACCATATCCACAGAGTACCCACTAGAGCTGCATGCATTCATGCAAAATGTGACGTTAGGCATGGTAGGCGTATGGAAGAACATCTCCAGTCTTACTGGCAGTCTCGGCGAAAGGAGTGCAGATTCATGCTGTTTCAAGACATGAAACATGATGGCCTTCCAGGAATGGCCCACCCAGATTGGCTTACACTTGAGGCAAGACAGTGTACTAGTGCACTTGGAGTTGAGTCCTAGCTTAATGCGGATCCATCAATGCTAAGTATGAACAGGAAATGTCGCGGAACAGCAGATAGGGCCGAGGACGAAAAGAGTTGCGTTGGCCAGCGGAGAGGCACCATATGATAGAGATGGACAAGGGGGAATTCCAGGGCATGCTACTGTCATGGAAGCCCAGAGCCAACACACTTGGTGCCTTTGGGGTTGACAACAAGGGAATATTTGTATGTACTACAAATGAGTAAGAAAAATAGTAGAACATGCTCATGCTGGGGTTTGGAGCGGATAAAGCCATAAAGGAGGAACTTCTTTTGGCTAGCCTATGATTGTCTAATATGCCCAAAGTTAGTAGTGATGACATAGACGTTCTGCTTTATTTCGAAAAAGGATTTGACATTCAATTCATTGATTTCATATTATTTCCTCTATCAAAAAGCTGGAAACGATATTGTCTTTTCAAACACCAAGATATGATCATCATTGACTTTAATTCACATCGAGCGATGCACTTGCTAGTCAGTCAGGGCATGGACACGACCTTCTTTATGTCCTCTGTGTGTGGCCATGCTGGCGAAATCATCTGATGTGTGCAACATTTCATGATGGAAGAGGAGCACGCCATCACCATTGCCTCACGAGCAGACTGCAGGGGCTCATGCTCCCAGGCTTTATCACCCTCCCCAGCACTGTTGTACGTCTCGCTCGTGGAGTCCACGAGGATGAGCAATGCCGTGTGGTGAGTGGCTCTGAGTTTTGGCGTGGAACAAGGCGGCATAAATCTATCTACTCGCGCCAATTTTTCTCCCATTTCAGTTCCTCCTCCACCTCCCCTATCTGTTCCCAACCTTGAACCTAGAAATGATATGTCTAGAGGAGCAGGAGGAGGGGCAGCATCTGCCACTGGCGGCACGGGAGAAGAAGGCCTCAGTGGCAAAATCGCAGGAGGGTGCTGCGGCAAGGGAGTGGAGCGTGGTAACGGCGGAAGTAGCTGCCGCTGTTCAACCTGGGGCCAAGGCATTCACTCAGGCCACCAGCGGCAGCCATATTCCCACAATGAGAAGCAAAGCTGGGGCAAAGGCGTTTATGATAGCTCATGTCTCATTCTGTCATTCGTCAATGCGTGGACCCGGTAGCATTGTAAGAAACCGTTCCTGTTGACGATCAAAATTGGCACAAAACAGTATGACAGCAAGAACCGGTGGAACCGGTTTAAGTTCCTGTTGCCTGACAGGGCAAACCGGTGGAACCGGTTTTCCCCGAGTCCTAGTAGGTTTGGACTCTATTTGCAGATCCGAGTTGTAATAGGACTTTTCTTGCGGGGCAAGACCTCCCCACCCTATAAATATAAAGGGCCACGGCCGATTGAGAGTTGATCCAATCGATCAAATACAAATTACCTTTACTTTTTATCCCTTCCAAACCCTAACTTTTCAATCCCCTCTGCTGTTCGTGCTTCGTCTCTACGGCGTTTGACGGCGTTCTGAGTGGCCTGCCGATCTCAGAACAACACTAGGCGCGCCAGCCCTGACAGGGTCCCTCCCGGGCCGGCGTTCGTAGGTTCACGCAGCAAACCCTAGGAAACCAGTTTCACCGGATTCCCAAACTGGTTTCACCGGTTTTGTCTGGGCCTGCTGCAGGTATTTGATCCGTTGCGGATCCGCGCGTTCTAGCGCATATCTCGGTGTGTTGGCTAGAAAAAGCGTCAACACATTTTTGGCGACTCCGCTGGGGAAAGAGATCTTGGTTTCTATAACCGGTCTACCTAACCCTAGCCCGATGGGCCCTATTTCATATTTGAAGCTCTCCATAGAGGAGCTCAGCGAGGAGGAGCGTCAGAAGTTTGAAGCAGCACAAGAATTTTTCAAGAATCAATTTCTGATAGGGCTGAGGAAAGATCGCTAGGGCATAGTATCAAGAACACAAGACTTTGTGATGCCCGCGTTCAAGATTGATAATCGGAAGGTTGAGGTAATATCCACTGTAAGCAATTCACCGTCCACTCCGATTGATCGACCTATAGTTACTTTTGATTCTGTACAAAAAAGATTAGATCTTTTATCTGCACTATCAAAAAGAATGGATCGATTAGAAAAGGGGAATTGTGTTAGTAATTCTATTTCCTATGATATTCCTCATATTGAGCAACATGAGAATATGCATGCGAGTTTGTCGGTTACACTAGGAAAAACACCTGAAAATCCATTGTATGGTATGCCGACTAATGCTTATCCAAGGCAGATGCAGCCGCTAGCACACGTTTCACCAGTCACGGTGAAATCAGTGACACCGGTTCCATAAACCGGTGGAACCGATTTTATCGCCCAGGCTGCACAGCAGTCAGTACTGTCTGTTTCAGCTCCTGTTTCGGTAGTCCCTAACCGAAATACAGAGGTAGCTAATAGATCTGCTTATATCAAAACACGTGCATATACATCACCCCCTATACCTAACTCTAGTGGAATTCCTAATGATGTATATGACCAATATTTGCGGCAAAGTCCTTACCGTATGCCTCAAGTTGTTCAAGTTCAAAGTACAGCTGCAGAGCAATCTTATCTAGCTTGTTCAAATTTATATGCTGAATTCTATAAGATGAAGGACGAGTTCGATAGTATGATGCAGGATAAACAAACGATGTCAAGATCACTACAACTGCCGAATACGGCAAAAGTGGTATTACCCTTTTCTTGGTGGCATCTCCTAAACCGTCTAAAACAATACATTGTGTCCCATTAAATTATATGCCATATGTTACTACAATGCATCAAGAATTGAAATTGTCAGATTTAACATCGGTTAGGCAACAGGAGAATGAATCTATTTCTGAATATATTAGGAGATTCAAAGAAATAAAAAACCGTTGTTATGATTTGTCATTTTTTGATAAAGATCTTGCTGATATTGTTTTTGATGGCTTAAGATCTATTATTAAAGAGAAAATAGGAGGCTTTGAGCACTTTTTGATTAATCAAGTGCAAGTAAGAGCTTTAGTTGCTGAAAACCGAATAAAGAATAATAAAGATACTTCTGGAACTCATCAGTCTAGTTTACATGTAAAAAATAATAGTTTTGACGATGAGAGAAAAAGTGATTATGTTGCTGAATTAGTCTGGCCTTCAGAAGATAAAGCATGTACATGTCCATCCCTTAAGCTGATTACGAAGGATCGGCAAGAACAAATGCGATTTAGTTTTGATGTTTCTAAATGTGATCATATATTTGATGAATTGTTAAGACATGGAAATATCAAGATGTCTCACACTATACCTCCACCTGAAGAATTGAAGGGGCGTGCATATTGTAAATTTCATAATTCCTTTTTGCACACTACGGTTGATTGCAAAATTTTCCGTCGGCAGGTACAATCGGCCATAAATCAAGGACGATTGGATTACCATAAGATGCCAACGGATAATGTTTCTCTTTCTGTCAACACCGTTGATGTACAGCAACCCAAGGTATTGGTTCGGCCACATCAAGCTAAAACAACCAAGGGAAAAATGTCATCATCGGTGAGGAAAAGCTTAAAAATTTGAAAGGCAAACAGGTGATCAGAGATGTAGTGTCTGAAAAGACTCCTGATGGTAGAGAGATCTTCAAAATCACTGCAAGAACTTCTGGACTCGGGGGGCAAGAATCCTCGCAAAAGCTATTTGAGTCTGCTGTGCAGACAAAACCGGTTCCAGTGGTTTCAGAAACCGGTTCCACCGGTTTTGGATAGCACTATTCCAAAGCGGATAAACCAAGGCGCCCCGAGATTGGAATTTCAAAATTGGGCTTGGAAAAAGATCAGGGGAGATATGAAAAGAAAAAATTAATCTTTGATCAGCTATTGTCCAAGTATGAAAATCGAAAGTCCGTTACTAGTGATCGGCCGGTAAAAAAGGGAACATGGTCACCTATGCGTCATGAGAGACATGCTTCATCTCAGAAGGGAGTTACGCAGCAGGGTGATTTTGTCAAACTGCATCCTCTTCATGATTCACATCAAGACATGTCATGGATTCCTCCGATTTCTTCTAATTTTTCATATCCGGCATATGATTTTAACAATATGTGGTGGACATATTATCCTATGTTGTATCCATATTTTTATCCAGGATGTGATGCATTTGGGAAGCCAGTTCATGATCAGATATCATATTCCGCACAAGACCGTTTGGCACCTAGTCAATCAGGTTGGAACCAGCAAAACAAATCCGGTGAAACCGGATTGCCAGACCGGTTGTACCGGTTTTTCTAGGGAAAATATGCAGCTCCTCCAAAACAAATTTATCGTGTTAAGAAGAAGGAAGTGGAGGTGCAAAAAATAGATGATGGCCTAGAAAAGACTATTGGTAATGATGTTACACAGGATGGAAACAATTATGTAATTTCAAAGGACGACGACAAAATACCGATTGTAATTGATGATAAAGTTGAAACGTCAGTCCAAGAGAAGGTTGCTACTATTTATGGTGAGAATAATGAAATTGATGATGATATTTCTAAGTATTTCTTGCCAAGATGGTGTCCTCCAGGTTCAACTCGTACACAAAAGAGGAAACTGCAGCGGCTTCGATTTCAGGAGAATAAGGAGAAGGAATTGGAGAAACAGAAGAATGAAAACTTGAATAAGGATAGACCAATGATTTCTCGGAAGGAGTGGAAGATCAAGCCTGGTGTTTGCTCAGCAGCAAAACCGGTGGGACCGGTTACAAAACCGGCGAAACCGGTTTCCAAGACAGCAGAAGCAGATTTGGTTGACACGGTGCAGGTTCCTCTAATTCCTGATGTTATTGCTCCTGATTCAATTCATTATGATGAGAAGTTGTCATCAGATTCCCAGAATAAGGACGATGGACAATTTTTGAATTATGAGTCATTCTCTGAACATATGGATATTAATTTTGATGGGATGCACTTGCCTTTAGAGGAGGGGATGGCTTATTTTAATTTTGGGCCACAAGAAGCTATTTTTTAGAAGCCCAAAGATAATGATGATCATCTGAAAGCTTTATATATGAAGGGTTATATCAAAAGGAGACCAATTTCTCGGATGCTGGTTGACAGTGGAGCAGTTGTCAATTTGATGCCTTATACTTTGTTCAAGAAATTGGGATGTTCTCGCATGCTGGTTGATAGTGGAGCGGTTGTTAATTTAATGCCTTATACTTTGTTCAAGAAATTGGGATGTTCAGATGATGAGTTGATCCAAACTGACATGGCTTTAAGTGGTGTGGGAGGAGATGATCCTATAAGTGCTAAAGGAATCGTTTCTATGGATCTCACTATTGGAAGCAAGACATTGGTTGCTGCATTCTTTGTTGTTGAGACCCAAGGTAAATTTAGTTTGATTTTGGGGCGTGATTGGATACATGCGAACCAATGTGTACCTTCTAGCTTGCATCAATTCTTGATACAATGGATAGGCGATAAGCTAGAGATTGTGCATGGTGATACATCTATATTAAATTTTGATACAATGGATAGGCAACAAGCTAGAGCTTGTGCATGGTGATACATCGGCTTATGTTGCAGCTGATGGTTCTATTAAAGGTGTGCATGGTGACTTTAAGTGCTTGACAGGTGTAGACGTTTCACATTGTGGGTTTATGTGGTCTACACGAGATGGTTTTATTCTTTGCCACGATAAAGCCGATTGAAGATTTTGCAAGAGATGGCTGATAGTTTTAATATCGCCCTTAGAATAAAAAGGGCCGATGGATTCTGTTTAAACATCGCCCTCAGGAGTATTTTCTTGTGCTAAAATGTTTTCTGGTATGCAAGCTTTACCAAAAAAACAGGGGGGCATATGTTGACGATCAAAATTGGCACAAGACAGTATGACAGCTAGAACCGGTGGAACTGGATTCAGAGACTGGTGGGACCGGTTTAAGTTCCTGTTGCCTGTCTGATAGGGCAAACCGATGGAACCGGTGGAACCGGTTTTTCCCGAGTCCTAGTAGGTTTGGACTCTATTTGCAGATCCGAGTTGTAATAGGACTTTTCTTGCGGGGCAAGACCTCCCCACCCTATAAATATAAAGGGCCACGGCCGATTGAGGGTTGATCCAATCGATCAAATACAAATTACCTTTACTTTTTATCTCTTCCAAACCCTAACTTTTCCAACCCCCTCTGCTGTTCGTGCTTCGTCTCTACGTCGTTTGACGGCGTTCTGAGTGGCCTGCCGATCTCAGAACAACCCTAGGCGCGGCCCTGACGGGGTCCCTCCCGGGCCGGCGTTCGTAGGTCTACGCAGCAAACCCTAGGAAACCGGTTTCACCGGATTCCCAAACCGGTTTCACCGGTTTTGTCTGGGCCTGCTGCAGGTATTTGATCCGTTGCGGATGCGTGCATTCTAGTGCATATCTCGGTGTGTTGGCTAGAAAAAGCGTCAACAGTTCCCAATTTCACTACATTTGCTATGAGAATGTAGCGATTGAAATGAAATTAGAAAGTCTAGTAGTGTTTAGGGCTGGACGAAAAGCTCGTGGCTCGGTTCGGCTCGGCTCGTTTATATTTTTGAACGAGCCGAGTCAGCATTTTAGCTCGTTACGATAACGAGCCAGCTCGAGCTGGCTCGCGAGCCAAACGAGCCAAGCACTACAGTAGGGGGTTAGTATAGTAGGAGAGCTGGCTCTAAATAGCCCACGATAGCTTTGAGCCCAGCAACAGCCCAATAATACCCAATGCTCGTACTCCCAACAAAAACCTTATCCACTCGTGTGCAGGCTCGGCCGCCGCTCCCCATCCCATTGCAGATCGCACCGCCGCAGCGCCGCAGCGGACAGCCGGACATGGAGATGTGTGGCGTGGTCCTGCTCATGGAGTCTGCTCTCCCTCCCATGCAATTGCCCTCGCGCTCTTGCCTTGCAGCGACCTCACACCCAGGGTGGAGATGTCAGGGAGTCAACAGTTTGAGGAGCTCCACACCAGGTTTGAATGGCGCGGCCTCAAAGCCAGCACTTGCATCCCTTGCGATCTTAGCCCTGCTCAAGTCTTGACAGGAAAGGGCCAGTACATCTCGAACGAGATTGCAACTGAGATTTGCATCCATTTCTTTTTCTTTCCCCCTGTCTCTATTTCTTTCTCTTGGTTTTGCGCAATTGGGCACAGTTCAGTCACTGAGGAGCTGCAGGGAAATTTAAGGGCAAGGATCCAGTGAAATTAGACTTGGACTTGCGTTGGGGTTTTCCAATCGGACATTAGCAAACTATTTTTCTTTGATTCCTGATTTGCTTCTTGTATCATTGTTGGTGCTTCAACTGGCCCGGAGTACTGGAGTCGTATAAACATGCGTGTCCATGTATATTATCGAGCCGGCTCACGAGCTAAATGAGCCAGCTCGAGCTGGCAAACGAGCCGAGCCGAGCCAGAACTCTAGCTCGTCTAGATAGCGAGCCGAGCCGAGCTAGCTCGTTATCTTAACGAGCCGGCTCGAGCTAAGCTGAGCCGAGCTGAGCTGGCTCGATAGCCACCCCTAGTAGTGTTATCTGGCTGCAGGATATTTCAGCCCCGTGGGGGCTGCTCCCTGCTGTCCTCAGATCGATCGTGTTTCTGAGCTTAGAGTTGTGGAGGTTTCGATGATGTGCTCTCATGCTTGATCTATATGTTGCTGAAAGCTGTGAATAAAAGAAGGTTTTCTTCCTGCTCCACATAACGCAAATGGCTCTGTCTTTTATCTTCCAATTTTAGGTATGACATATGTATAACGTGTAACCTGCTTGATTCCTAAATTAACTTTAGTTGTGAGAAATTAGTGATTGCAACACTTGGGTATGTAGATATGTAGAAATAGAAATCTTGTATTTTCTAGTAATCATGTTGCCTAAAAGGAGAACAAAGACGCAAATATGCATGAGCTATCACTACCAGAGAACGAAATTTCCTTGGCGTCCAGAAACCTCCAAGGAAAGTGCCAAAACCATCAAGGAAATCATCCTTGGCAGCCAACCGCCAAGCATAGTCCGACAAGGCTAGAGCGCAAGGGAAATTCGATTACCTTGGAGGTTGACCCTCAAGAATGATTTCCTTGATGGTTTGGCCACCAAGGAAACTGGGACGCCGGCCAATTTGTCACATGGACAAGGAAATAGTTCCTGGAGGTCTACACCACCAAGGATATAGTATTTCTTGGAGGCCGTTAACCACCAAGCAAATAACCATTTCCTTGTCAAATGTAGACCCACAAGGTAATTTGTGTTTCCTTGGCGGTAAACCGCCAAGTTAATGTTTATTTCCTTGGAGGGTAAATGCTGACAAGGTAATAATAATTTCCTTGACTACCATACCCGTCAAGTAAATTTCATTTCCTTGGCAGCATTCACCCCCAAAGTAAGTGCTATTTTCCTTGACTGCCATTACATGCCCAAGGTAATTGACACTTCCTTGACTGTCACTCTAGCCATGTTAATCAATTTCAACAGCATATTTGCACATATATATAGCAGTTGGCAGCCACAATAGAACTGGAGCGAAATTAGATTAGATAGCATCCAACAATACAATATATAGCATCCACGGTACATACACGAGTGCAATATTGTATCATGCCTACATGTCAACACCACATGCATATATGGCAACATTACACAGAACTACACAAACTACACAGTAGCAAGAGGTTAGCCTCGCACCATCTTAGTTTCCACCAAAATAGAACAAAAGGAAGTTAACATCACATCCTGAGATTCACTAGGAGCTGTTGCACTAGTTGTTTGCTCCTCTGCCACTTCCATCTATAGCCATGGAGTCTTTGCTGCCTGCATGGTCAGCGTCACCCACCAGAATGCCATCACCATCGCCTTCAAGGTCATCACCATCACCATCGCCTTCGAGGTCCTCGCCATCATTGTCTTCATCACCATAATCGACATCGCTTTCAAGGTCATCATCGTCAACATCACCTTCAAGGCTCACGTCACCATGTCTATACATCATTGTTGCATATGATTGGCTTGTCTATTTTATTTTGAATCTTTGTTTGTTTGCTATATATAGTTTGTCAGAAGATGACATATAGTAGCGGTTCTATTTCTTTTGAACCTTTGTTTGTGTGTGTAAATAATTTCAATCAAAAAGTATGACATGGTTTAAAACTACAAAGATGTGGCATGTTTTGACAAAACTCATTGCAATCTAATGTATGTACTACAAACAAACACCCCCCACACACCATATCTCAATGTATATATAATATGCATGTAGACCATATCTCAATACATCTAGGCACACTAGTTGTGTACGCCATGGTGGTGCTTTACTGATTTGCTAGGTGGTTTGCAAAAATACCTAAAATGGTAATATTCTTTGGCAGGAAAAATGTATCTTTCTTGGCGGTGCAGAGAAACCGACAAGGAAACAACTGTATTACTAGGCGGTTTCACATAACACCCAAGGAAACATGTAGTTTCCTTGGCGGTGCAATGAAACAGTCAAGAAAACATACATATTGCTTGGCGGTTTCAAATAACACCCAAGGAAGTATGTTGTTTCCTTGGTAGTGCAATGAAACAGTCAAGGAAACATACATATTGCTTGACGGTTTCAAATAACACCCAAGGAAGTATGTTATTTCCTTGACAGTGCAATAAAACAGTCAAGGAAATATCCATAATGCTTGGCGGTTTTCTCCAACACTCAAGAAATATATATTTCCTTGTAGGTTCGATACGACTGCCAAAGAAATTAGATATTCCTTGGCGGTTCTGTTTTGGCCCTCAAGGAAATTGTTGGCCTCCAAGAAAATTCCGTTTTCTGGTAGTGTATAATTTGAATACCAGGGTGAATCAAGTTCTTAATGCATATGCGTATGCATATGTATCTATCCTGATTTTCTTCGTAAAGATTTATCCTGAATGGTAGACACATTACATGGTGATCAAGTCCAGAGGAGATGCATTTGATATATGTTTGTTGAAAAGGGGTTATGTGCTGAGGAGATGCATTTGATATATGTTTGTTCAAAAGGGGTCATGTCCTAAGGAGATGCATTTGATATCTTTTGGTTCAAAAGGCACAGCAGCCTGATGTTTTTTTTTTGCTTATCTCATTTCTATCAAAGAAACATCAAAATGACATGCAAAGAATTTACTTATGCTTGATCATGTATGCTTAAGTGCATTAGATGTTTGCAGACAGCCAAAAGAAAACTCATTGTACAAGTTGTCTATTTTGTTGTGAGGTGGCATGTGCCTGCAGATGGCAGCCCTCTAAACTGTTGAATATGCCCTCACTACATACCAACTACCACTTACTGAAACGAAACCTTGCTGTTATAAAAGTACCATGTAGCTCCCAGCTGCTCCCATGCATACTGTGCCATATTATTAGCTCCAAAGCTAATATTCCAAATAATAAATATTGTGATACAAAAAACAAACATAAGTGGTAGTAGGAGGCATCTGGAACTACTGTCTAGCATGCATGGTCTGTAGTGGAACCATATCTTTATAAACAAATGTATATAAGATAATCCAATTGACACTACAACATAAACCTCAAGTAGAGACACTTTCTAATTTGCCCTTATAAATATGTCTTAACGTATTACGGAGACACTTCTTGTGGCACTTTAGAAAGTGGCATATGTGTTGAGACACTACTTGAGGTATTTTCAGCCATAGAGACATTTTCTAAAGTCATTTTTATAAAATGCCTCTGAGACACTTAAAAATTGACCTTACCTCCGTAAAGGCAAAGTTTGAGACATTCATTTTAATATCTTGAGACACTATTTAGACTATTGAGGCATACTCATAAGCATTAAACTAAGTAAATATGCAACAATTTGTGTGAGGTTGAGTTGGCTACTGGGTGGAGTATTACAAAATATAGTATGAGGTTATGAGTTCGAAGACCCATCACTAAAAATTACCATATTTTTGCAATGTATTTCTAATTATGTTGAAGGTAGAGACATAATATTGTGCCACTACAAGTTGTCTTAACAAATATAGAGACACTTATAAAAATGTCTCTTTATTCAAAGAGACACTATTTGTAGTGGCACCTCTATGACATTAAAAATGACTCTATAACTCTATAAGGACAATATAAAATGTCTCTACAAGACTAAAATAGTGTCTCAACATTTGAAGATGTCTTGTAGTGTGAGATGTTTCCAAAATTTATACTTCTTGCAATGCCCAAACCGGCTAACATAAATTGACAGTGGCCAGTGGGTCGAGAATTTAGTCATGCATGAGGGCTGGCAACTGTGTTCATCCTTCTGCTCATTGAGCCTTCTTTCTGGGCTCACGTAGCTGTTGGAGCGGCACCTATGCAAAGCAGTCTCTCACATTGGAATAACATCTCTAGCTTTACCAGTCCTGTAAGCGCACACTTGTAAATCATCGCACACGCTGAAGGTCGACGATATATCATATAGGGCTGACCCACCTTGCTGGGAGAAGTAGGGTTTTTAGTATAATAGAAGGGGCAAACAGTTCTACCAACACTAGCAAGTTCCACTTTTCGGGTCTTTCTCTTTATAACACAAAAGCACGGATCACGTACCCTGGCTGACATGAATTAAACCTCTATAGTAAATAGCCAAACAATACTCATATATAGTAAAAAGCCAACAACTTTGTTGCTCCAACAAATTAATCTTCTTTCAGATACCAAAACGATTGGTGTAGCCATCTGCAATAATAACTTCTTCCTCTGCTTAATACGGACGGTACAGGTTTTGCCAACACCAAGCCAATAGATTATAGACGTTACTATATATTCCCTCTTCCTCTAGCTTATTGGACGATCTGATCTGCCAAAGCTACACCCACCTCAAAATAAACATCAAGTACCAAGTCCATGGACTGGGAATCGTGGGCATCTGGAACTGCCACTACCAGAAAATGGCCTATCGGTCACCCCCTTTAGTACCCGTTGCTTATGACCCGGTACCAAAGGGGTCATTGGTACCGGGTCTAAATTTGGTAGGCCCCGAGGACCCTTTGGTACCGGGTCGTAACATCACCCGGTACCAAAGACCCCCCTTTGGTACCGGTTGGTGTTACGACCCGGTACCAAAGGCCCCTCCACGGGTTAATTCAAAAGGAAAGTATCTGGGACTTGGTCAGCTGTGGTGTGTAGGTGAGATGGTAAGGAAGCAACGCGCGAAGCCACAGGTCATGGGTTCGAACCCCGCGCGTATTTTCGCGTAAAAAATCGCGTGACTTGTGACTTGTGACTTGCGCGTGTGTGGGAGCCTCCCCGGGATTTAAATTATTTTTTTTGCGCATAAAAACCTTTGGTACCGGTTGGTGTTACCAACCGGTACCAAAGGCCCCTTTTGGTACCGGGTAAATACCCGGTACCAAAGGGGCGACCCTTTAGTCACGGATGCTCGGTACCGGTTCCAAACCCGGTACCAAATGGGGTTTGGAACCGGTACCGATGGCTCCTTCTCCGGTAGTGTGCATCCACCTATACATTTGGTAAGGCATGGTCCTTCCTCATGTACCAAGTCCATCAAGAACCAAATCAGCCTTCCTCTTGTGGAAGGCGGGTACCTTCACATTTGGATCTTTTGCTAATATAAGCATGCTGACCAAGGCCATAGCCAGCTTGGTAAAGCAAACTAGAAAATGTAATATAGTTTGGTTGTTTTGTTGAAAGATATGATATCACGCGGTATTTGCTTATTTTATTTATTGTGGGAACTTGCTGAATAGATGCAGCAAGTGATGACTTTTGAATCCAGACATGGTCTTACAGTCATACCTGTGCATGCGCCTTTTCGCATTACTCGAGGTGCTCGCATTGCTCGAGCTGGAGAACTGAATTAGCTCGCTGTCCTCAGCAAGGATTTTGTTGCTAGAGCATGCTAATTTGCTTAGCAATGCAAGATTATAGGAGCACTATGGCCAGACCGCTGATCGATGGTTGTGTGTTCTATGTCATTGAAGGTTCGGCACTCTTGACATGTGCCAGATTCACACTAAAGCTCGGAGTACAGGAGCCAACCCAGATATGTCTCAAATGTAACACATGTTGGAGATAGGAACGGCTCATTACTGCACATGACACATGCATTACAGGATATGGAGGGTGCACCTTCAGCTACTTAGGCTGTTTGTCTCCTCGGGAGCACAATTATTTTGGAGGATGCTGCCATGAATTTTCTGTACATGGTCTCACGATTAGCACACCCGCAAAATCCATTGATGAAGAGAAGAAGTTCACCGGTGCTACGAAGTCCGCGAGTTAAGAGCAAACCATGATGCATGCTCGTTTCACATTTTCTGACGATGCGACTCCAATCGTCACAGCATGGATTTAATTACCCGAGCAATTATTTGTAATCTTCTGAAACGTGGAAGAGCTATATGTATACAAGAAGCACTACCGGAAACGGCACCGTTGCCGTGTGCCAGCAGCTTTGCCGTGGGCTGAAACGCGGGCACACGGCAAAGGCCGTCTTTGCCGTGAGCCATAGGAAAGCCGCACGGCAAATATCCAACTCACGGCAAAGACGGCCTTTGCCGTGTGCCACAATTCGGAGCTCACGGCAAACAGGGGACACACGGCAACCATGGCTCTTTGCCGTGAGCCTGCACGGCAGCACACGGCAAAGGCCAGGCACGTGCACCGCACGCGCTCCGGCCGGCAGGCGACCGTTAGGGCCAGCGACGACCGTTATTTTTGCCGTGTGCCTCATGGGCTTTGCCGTGTGCCTTATCCTGGCTCACGGCAAAGATAAAATTTGCCGTGCGCCATCCCTTAAACACACGGCAAATGTGTTTCTTTGCCGTGTGCCAACAAGGGGCACACGGCAAAGCTTAGGTCATTTTACCTCTTTCAAAGCCCAAACTTTTTCTCCCCTCTACATAAAGTGCTTGCTAATCCATGTTACAATTTCGTACATTTCTCGGCCTGTTTGGTATTTTTTACAATTTTTTTTCATTACTAGAATTTTTGACGTTTAAGTGAAATTTGAACTGCAAGTACATGAAATAATAGGATAGAGTGAGTCAAAAATTGATATTCATGTTATTATCGGGTGTGTAAGGCCTTATCCAAGAGTTGAAAGGAATTTTCGAACATTGTGTTCACGAGACTTTACCACATACGTTTAGCAGAATAGTTTTTAAATTCTATGAAATCCAAACAAAGTCTGAAAAACATGAGACTTGTCAATATGTCATTATATCATACGAGGAGGCTATGGTAAAAAATATAGGACGTTTCGCATATTTTGTCATATACCTTACTTACAAATCGAAGCATCTCACGAGAAGTTTCATAGAGATGACAAGTGTGTGGTTAGGTTTATAGGCGAATTGACGTTTGAATTGAGGTTTGACTTCAAAACTTTTTCTATAGGTACTAGAGAACGTAAAATGTTCCATGTTAATTTTTGGTAGTTTTCTGGATCCATTAGGTAATTTTTCTTTATTATTTGCAATTCTAGATTTTGTATTCATATAAATTGAATTTGAGCTATATTTACATGAAATAATAGAAAAAAGTATGTGGAAAAATGATATTCATCTATAAGAGTCCAGTGCAAGTCATTAACCATGGGCATTCATAAGTAAATTCGAAAATCGTGTTCACAAAACATTAGTAGTAACGTGCGGCCGAACTACATGAAATAATAGATTTTGACGTGTCTCTCTTCAAAATAATAGATCTGAATCATAGACGTATAGAAAAAGGTAATGTTGAGTGATTGTAACGAGCGATTTTCGAATTGAATTATAAGAAAAATTGAAAAGGAAAAAAAGGAAAAAAAAGATATTTGCCGTGTGCCGCATCTGAGGCACACGGCAAAGAATGTCTTTGCCGTGTGCCCCATCTGAGGCACACGGCAAACTTGTTCGGTCACCTACGGCAACACACGCGACACACACACTCACACGACACACACACTCACACGACACACAGCAGCTGTCCGCGCCGCCGCTCCCCGCGCCGCCGCGCGCACGCCCGCTCGCCG
>CM014271.1:65172931-65193476 GCA_004135705.1 Alloteropsis semialata | reverse complement strand
CTGGCCCGCAGCGCCGAGGGCCCGTAGCCCCGCTGCCGCCACCGGCCTGCAGGGCCGCTGCCGCCCGCGGGCCTCGACGTTCCGGCTTCGGTATGCCACTTTTTTCTCTAGTACACAATTTCAAGTCGATTATCTTATGGTGTTCATCTTAGCGCTAGGTTTGATATGAAATTATGAAATTTGGCTTGCATTGTGGTGGTGGTTACGTGGTATGATTTGGTGTAGTTATCTATCAAGTTTGTGTATGTGGTTGTCGGCCATCGTGCCGTTGTTCTGTTGCAGGTTATGGAAACCTCACCGTGCAGGGGAGGTGCTGCCGAAATTTTAAATTATTGACAAGATTTTTTTTCAGGATACGCCGCCGCCGCAGCCGGCACCTGACGTCGCCATCGCCATCGACGCCGCCCGTGGCCCTCGACGCCAGCGTTGCCCGCGACCCGCGACCCTCGACCCTCGCGGCCCCCTTCGTCACCTTCGTCGACTTGTCGCGCCAGTGAGGTATAAAAGAGCCCTCTTTCCATATCATATCATGTTCTTAGGTCACGTAACCCAGTTAGGTGTCTCCCGTTCGGAAGAGATACGGTTGGAAATATGCAGATGTTTGCATATTTATGACCGTATCTGTTTCGAATTGTCCACGTTTTTTGGACAGCCCGAGGATGCGTAGCTGAGGTTAGTTTCCATGCGGCACTCCGATTCGACAGAATTTCGGCAGCATCTCCCCGTTGTTCTCCGGATACACAATCTCCCTGTCGGGACGTGTATTTGGAGAACAGCGGGGAGATGCTGCCGAAATTCTGTCGAATCGGAGTGCCGCATGGAAACTAACCCAGCTACGCATCCTCGGGTGGGATTAGGACCTATCTTCACCTACTAGACATTATAGTCATCGTTTAGATGCAATTGATTTTTATATTACTCGTTGATATGCTAAAGGATGGATGACCGTGAGTGGATGTACACGGGCTGGTCACGTGGGGGTGACTTGACCATGGATTGGATTAAGAAGACCGAGTCTTTCTTGGATCAAGCATTTGCAAAGGTTAGAGGAGCGTCTACCACTTGGTGTCCCTGCAGCAAATGTGGAAACACGCGTCGACAAACAAAGCAGGTCATGACCCAGCATCTTTGCAAGTATGGATTTACGAGGGACCATACCAGGTGGACCTATCATGTGCCAGCAGATCGCGCGAGAGACGATGTCGTGAGACAACGCATCGAGGAGCACGATGCTAACGCCGGGGTAGCAGACATGTTAGATGACTATCATGAAGCACACATCGATGAAGAACGCAGGGAAGAGGAGCCAGAGGCAACTGCAAAGGCGTATTATGACATGTTGGCTGCGGCACAACAACCCCTTCACGAACATACCACTGTTTCTCAGCTGGATGCTATTGCACGCCTAATGGCCGTAAAGTCTCAGTTTAACCTGGGTCGAGACGCCTTCGATGTTATGGTGACTGTTTTTGGCAGCCTGCTTCCGGGTGGTCACATTCTGCCAAAGAGCATGTATGAGGCACAGAAACTCCTTCGTGCACTTAAGATGCCATATGAGCAGATTCATTCTTGCCCGAAGGGATGCATCTTGTTTAGAAAAGAACATGCAGAAGCAAAGTATTGTCCAAAGTGTAAATCCTCTAGGTTCCTGGAAGTAGACTCAGGTGATGGTCATAAGAGGCAGAGCACAGTCCCCGTGAAAATCTTACGGTACTTTCCCTTCATACCGAGGATCCAACGGCTTTACATGATCGAGGAATCCGCGAAACAGATGACATGGCATAAGAATGGACGTCGATACAATCCCAACAAGCTGGTACATCCATCCGATGGTGAGTCATGGACGCACTTCGATTCGATTCGATTCATCATGATATGAGTGTGTACATGGAGCCTCTGATAGATGATTTGGTCCGTGCTTGGGACGAAGGGGTATTGACATACGACCGAGCTACGAAGACAAACTTCAAAATGCATGTTTGGTACGCATACTCACTGCATGACATGCCGGCGTATGGGTTATTCTGCGGCTGGTGTGTTCACGGGAAGTTCCCATGCCCAGTATGCAAAACAGCTGTGATGTTCATTTGGTTGAAGGAAGGTGGCAAATATTCTTCGTTCGACAAACATCGACAATTCCTCCCTCTTGAACATGCATTCAGACAAGACATAAGAAACTTTACGAAAGGTGTCGTAGTTAACGATCCTGCACCACATATGATGACAGGTGCCGAGGTTCGTGCTCAGTTAGATGCTCTCGCGGTCAATGTAAAAGATGGAGGTTTTGTAGGGTATGGTGTGGAACATGCGTGGACTCAGAAGTGTGGCTTGTGGAGGCTCCCCTATATGGATGATATTCTTCTTCCACATAACATTGATGTCATGCACAGTGAGAAGAATCTAGGCGAGGCACTTTGGGGTACAATCATGGACATTGCCGATAAGACAAAGGACAATGTGAAGGCTAGAGTTGATCAAACGAGGTTATGCAATAGACCAAAAATGGACATACCGCCTCCTAAAGGCGGCGGCAAGCAATGGAAAAAGCCTAAGGCCGATTACGTCCTGACGAGGGACCAAAGGAGGGAAGTACTAGCATGGTTCCAAACGCTAAAGTTTCCTGATGGGTATGCAGCGAATCTGAGGAGGGGAGTGAACTTATCTACTCTGCGAATCAACGGGCTCAAGAGTCATGACTATCACATATGGCTTGAGCGCCTTCTTCCGGTGATGGTTCGAGGCTATGTCCCTGAGCATATCTGGCTAGTGCTGGCAGAGTTGAGCAATTTCTTCCGCCAGCTTTGTGCTAAGGAGGTATCTCGGTCTGTGATTGCAGACATGGAAAAAATGGCTCCTGTGTTGCTCTGTAAGTTGGAGAAGATCTTTCCACCTGGTTTCTTCAATCCGATGGAGCATATGATTTTGCACCTCCCGTATGAGGCACGAATGGGGGGTCCTGTGCAGAACCGTTGGTGCTATTCTATTGAGAGATGTCAGAAAGTTCTTCGAACTAAATGTAAAAATAAAAGCAAAATTGAAGCTTCCATTGCCGAGGCATACATTCTGGAGGAGGTGTCAAACTTCAGGCCCACGGCAAAAAGCCCTTTGCCGGCCAACCTTTGCCGTGTGCTCTTTGCCATGGGTGGCACACGGCAAAGCCTTTGCCGTGGGCATTGTGCTCTTTGCCGTGTGCCCCTAGCACGGCAAAGGTGGCGATTCCGGTAGTGAAGCCTGACACAATGGCCGGCGACTAGTGTATACCATACCTAACATAATATGCAGCCTTCCTTTTGCTATACAAATACCACCAGCAGCTTAGACGCCCAAATATTCAATTTAAGTTCTCAGACCTATCAGAAAAGCAAATACTGAAGGGATAATATCTCTGTACTATTCACAGGTGAATATGTGGTGTAGTGGTAATTATGGGTCATGCAAGGCTTACTTCGTGTGATAAAATGCAACGTGTTGGGTGTTTGGGTGGTAGCTGCTTGGATATAAAAAATATTTTGCCCCACCACTAAAAAGGTTATGACCACTGGTTTGTGTCTCCAACCAGCAGTGATAACCATTTCCAACACTTTGTTCTGAATCTGGCAATGATGTATTATATTATCACTGGTGTTATATATATACATCTAGTAGTTGCAAAGCCTGGGCTAAGAAAATTAATGTTTCTGTTGCAATGTTGGGGGAGCCAGAACAATGTCTGTGAAAACATGGAATTTGGAATGAAGAGCCGAAACAAGATGTGGAAATACGAGGCATCAGGAACAGTGTCACCACATATGTTCGACATTCATTGGAATACAGATCACCTTCTGTAGCTCAAATTTCAGTGGAAATCGCTACATGTTGATCTCAAATTTTATTCATGAACAAAGTGTATATTGTTGCCACGCTTTAAGATGGGAATTCGACCATGAATCGCTTGAATGCTATGCATGGATTTTTTGTGCCCACAATGTAGTATGTAACAGCAATAGTGCACGTGTAAAGTAATAACCTACCAACCGTTCTTGCTCAAAATTGAAACAAAACCAACCTTTCTTGTAGGTAGTGGATCAGTTGTAAATTTCAACAAATATTTCTGATGCACATGTGACCAGAATAATGCTATTCATCTAAAGTAACCAAGAAATTGTACTTCTCATTTTTTTGGTCACTTGTAACTTGAATTTTGGTTTGTAACTTGATGCTAATACACAAACAACAATTGTAAGTGCAAGCAAATGTATAGCCCACTATCTCTCATGTCGACATTAACAAGGTGCATTTTGTTTTTTTAGCACAATTGAGCTACGGATTTCTTGGTAGTTGCATTAATAAGTTTAGTTTTTGGTACATAGAGAAATTCTTGCTTAGTATTTAGTTTTATTTATTTTTAGTTTTGTTTTTAATTCATATTTAGACTTTAGTTATTTATTCTAAGTAATTAGAGAATAATGTTTTGTATAATTCATTTCTTGGAAGTTTCCATGAATAGGAATTTCTTAGTTGACGATGTTGCTTATTAGATGTTAGTGATTATAATTTTTATATATACCTTAGTTATTTATTCACTTTTATTATACGATAATGTGGCACTTAGTTAATATTTAGAGCTTTGTGTGACTTATTCATTTTAAATAGAGCTTAGTGAAATTTTTTGTTTTCATTTATAGCTTAGTGATTTAGGATGGTTATTTTCATTTATTGCATTAGTTATATTACTTTTTGAACTAGGTATAAATAAATTGCCTAAACATGTAGATGGACCGGCAATGAATAGATAACGCCAACGGACGTTCAACATTCAAGGCATACATTATTTCTTACGTGTGGCTGGGCAAAACAAGAAGAACGGTTTCATGTGTTGCCCTTACGGGGTCTGCAAGACCACGTTCGTTGAAGGTCCTTCACACCCACTTGATTGGACACTGTTTTGTGTCTAACTACAGATGTTGGACCAGCCACGGAGAAAGATGTGTTATAATGGAAGACGATGAAGATGAGATTAACGACAACATGTTCGGATTTACTGAATACCGCATCTTTGCTAATAATGCAATGGGTAATGCTGAGGAAGAGGCTGGAGAAGATGATCTTGCTAATACTGCATCTTTGCTAATAATGCCTACCGATGATCTTGGTCAGATGTTGCAAGATGCAAAGGACGCAAGCGAAACTGAGAACAAGAGGTTGAAGTTCCAGCGTATGTTAGACGACCACCGCAAACTTTTGTACCCAGAATGCAAAGAGAGACTCAAAAAACTCCGAGGGCACACTGGATTTGCTCCAATGGAAGGAAAAAAATGGCATGTCAGACAGGGGGTTTGGTGATTTACATATGCGCCTTTCAAAACTTGTTGTAAATATATATGTAAGTTAAATATTAATAGTGTATATATAAATGTTATTAGTTAATTATTAGTAAATGCATTTTGAGGCGTATAATATGTATATGAACATATATATTATTATACATGTATAATACATATACCTGTATAAAAGATAATACAAACAAAAAGAAAAAAGTAAAGAAAAGAAAATAGAAAAGAAAAAAAAGACTTTTTTCCCGGTTGGTATCAGAAACTGAGACTAAAGGGGCTCCGCTCTGAACATGGCGTGAGACTAAAGGCCCCTTTTAGGCGCCCCTTTTAGGCCTTTAGTCCCGATGTCATAGTCCCGGTTGGGAAACCGGGACAAAAGTCTGTTCCCAACCAGGACTAAAGGCGGTTCTCCACTAGTGTACTTCACTATTCCTTCTGAATGGTTCCAATGCTTTATATAGAGAAAATGGGAACATACGAATGAATCATGGTGAATGTACTTAAAGCTGGTAGGTGCAGTTTCATTATTGAATCAAATAGTTTATGTAACCGTAATATAACCATCCACGATTCAGACCTAACCTAGACTCAGTCCTTCTCATCTCCACTTTTTCTTGTCATGGGATTGATTAGAGAAAGGTGGATTTGAACGAACATTATATTTGACAGATTATAGTGGACAGTTCTTATCATGTTCCCACCCTGATCTCCATACTGCTGGTTCACAGTCAGCATGGCATGTCAGTTCATGGAATGTGCGTGCGATTGATTGAATGATGCGGACCTAGCCAATCAACTTAATTAGTTTAGGAACAGAACAATGAAATTTCATAGTGTGGGGACTGTGATGCTTCTTAATTGTTCAAGAACCAGCTATCAAATTTATTCTCTTTAGAATCAAAGCCATGCACAAGTTGGGTAATTAAGCAAATCATATGTACATGTAAAATTATTTTACGCAACAAGAAAAAGGAGAATTTATGACTAGATGTGTGGTCGTTAATGGCCCATATATATTGGGTCGTTAAAAGTAACTAGAAACCACAAACATATGTTCATCCTTGGTCATCAAAGGCTCTGCCGTTAATAATATAACTAAAGATCACACACAATTTGTTCTCCTTAACTGTTCAATGGTGGGAAAATATGTTGTCATTAACATTCATTAACATTCATTTTTATAGAGTAATAATTATCACATTTTTCATTAACCTAGTATGAGGCATTAATTATCACTTTTCATCGACCTTGGTTTTTTCCGAACACCAAATGCCTGTGGTGATGAAGAGATCAAATTGTTCCTTAATGACATAAGACACCAAAATGCGGTCCTCATTTCCATCCCCTCAACAAAGCTGCTGGTTGACGCGGCACGAGATACATACCTCCTCAATTGGAAGAATTTTCAGCTTAGTGGCCACGATCTGTAACAAAGCACAAAACAGAGGACAAATATCAGAAAACACGAACTCCCACTATGAAATTGAAAACGGAAATTGAAACCTTGAATTGGAAGAACTACTTTTCCTTTAGTCGGTGCAGAGAGATGTAGAGACATTGATGCAGGATGAACAACACTCGTGTTCAAGCTGGCCAAGCAAGGATCATGGCATGTATCTACGTATACAAGTTTCTACACTATGCACCAACTTTTGATCAACCGCAAGGATCCAAGTAACTTGGATGGAAAAACTAATGGCTTTAATTTACACACTCTTCTTAAGCACATCAATCAAGAAGAGAGAGCAATTCAACTTCATCCCCATAAACACCAATATGAATCAGATCAAATATTCCATGATGGCAACTTTATCACAATACTAATCAATGCAATTGCTGCACACGGCTTAGGATATGAAGCATAAATATACCGGTAGATTTATTAAACGACTGGTGCTTGTGTTCTCACTCATGAAGCTTGTCCGCTACCGCACCAGTACAAGTGGATGGACTTAATAACACAATGGTGTGTTTTGGAGCGGCATGAATAACACACTGTACAAGCGGATGAAGCACTCTCCAATAGCATGTTAGTTGCACATCTGATCTAGACTGTACAGCATGAGGATTTTCAAGTTCAACTATCCTACCTGTTGACACCAGATTTTGACTCGGCTGGAAATGTGCATAACAGAGCTGTGGCTGAGGCCGAGTCCGATTCTGGTAAGGACTCCGATTCCGATTGCAGTACATCCGATGGAAGTCCCGATCGGACACGGGGAGAAGAAGGCCGGAGCACGTACGACTTCTGAGGGGATATACATCTGGAAGCTTCTTCAAGGCCTGATTGAGCGTCAAGATTGTAACAGTTTTGGTAGTTTAAGATTAGATTGCTTTATTTAAATTAGAGATATTGTCGTAGCCGGCAAGCTTTAGCTAGATTTCCAGGGTATAAATATAAACCCTGCGCCATTGTAAAAATGTTCACACAACCAATACAACAAACACAACTTTCGGCCTAACGTGCCAACAAAACACTTTTCATCGAGTTCTTCAGCAAGCAGGGCTGCATCATCTTGACCTCCGGTTTGTCTGTAAGTCCGACACCCTATCGAATTAATCTAGGCTTTAGATTGAGGCGTATCGCCCTTCTTCGTTTAGTTAATTCACCAATTTATCGAGTTTGCATCTAGGCTTTAGATTGAGGCGTATCGCCCTTCTTCGTTTAGGTCTGCTCACCCTTTTACCGTATCTTGTGAGTTTTATCCTATCGGCTTACATCTTGCTAGATCTATTCTGTTTTATCATAATCCAATTTTTGATAATAGATCTGTTCCTGTTGCCTATATAGCTGATCTAGATTTAATAAGCAAGTTACAATAAATCGAGTTTAAACGAGTTCTTTGATATATATTGATCTATCGGAGTAGATAAGCTAATCGGTGCCCTGCTAGCAACGCTGTCTCGTAATCGATCCGATTGCTAGTGACATACGGTTCAGTTTGTTTATCGCCTTTGGAAAGATGTATATTAAAGAATAAGTTTAGATTAGATTTATCTCCGATTCGGCTTCCACAGTCGATGGTTTAAATCAATATGTTATATCTTCACGATTCGGTTTTTATAGCCGATGGTTTGTTCCAATACATGTTATATTCTCACGAATCGGAATCATAGCCGATGGTTCATGCTCCAAAATCGGACCTCTCTTCAATCCGATCCGATTTTGTTGGAACGAATCGGGGCTTTGGCCGATGAGTTCCTTGTTGTTTACTGATTAAACTCTACCTTGTCAATTTCAGGTCAAATTGACTGGCACGCCCCGAACCTCAAGATTTTGGACCTGCACTGAAGTGAAGCAAATCTTACAGGCCACAGTGTTAATTTTCAAGAGTCAATGCCTGACTTTTTGGACGTCAACACTACCTCTCTCTAACAGCGAGAGATAAGATATTTCTGATGCACAAGTGACCGGAAAAATGTAAATAATATTAAGTACCCAGGGAACTGCTTAGAAATAGTAGCGTAAAGTACTATTACCTATAGTTTTTATTTCTCATTTGTAACGCACTTGTCTGACTTTTGGATTGAGTGTGAGTCAATTTTGTGGTCATTGACATTGTACAAAGGTTATGTTGACATTAAATCTATAGAAATAGCGACTGAAGCTAGTGAGCACAAATATAATTCTACGCCAAAATTAATTGCTAACATGAAGAAGTAGCCCTTTGCCAAACTAAGATTCACTAAATACACTAGTGCTATGTCGCCCAGCTTCCTTTTATATATCCTACCATCAAATACACTAACAACAGTATATGCCAGCACATGCATAGCCCTCTACTAAGCTTCCTTTTATATATATACCACCATCAAATACACTAACAACAGTATATGCCAGCAAATGCATAGCCCTGTACTATCTCACATAGCTGGTATGCATTAACGATATGGCCCTTCATAGCTTATAAAAGGCACATGCTGCCTATCCTCCTTCACTAGCTCAGGGATAAAAATCTCAAAACGTACCAACAGCAACACTCGGACGAAACAAGGAGGCCCAAACCGAATGGCTAGACGACGTACTGTGCTGGGTGTACAGTACATTAATTGCTAGGAAAAGGAGGCAACAGGAACTGTATGTTCTGAGAAATTCCGTTGCATGCGCCTTCCAGTTTGGTACACCAGCTGACAAAGAATGAACAATGAAACCATGACCGATGCGTTTTCCGTATTGTAGTAAGGTGTCTTGGAATCAACACAGGAAAGAATATCAGCCACTATTGGTCGGCGCAAAGCTTACGATGAGCGCGGAGATGGACAGATGGTTGCAAGGCGCCTCATGAGCAAATACTATGTCATCCAGCAATCGCCCGACTGCACCTCGTCTATGCCATCTCATCGTTCTGGAACTGTGTTCTTCTTGCGATACCGTGCAGAGTGGTGGTTATAATTGTTGTTGGGACAGCTGAGAAGCTGATCTGGTTTGTGCAGCTGATGCAAATGACGAAAGTTGGTTGCTGATCTGCTTAATGCGAAGGTAATCGAAGTGGGAATGTGGGACAGCTGAGAAATCCAATGTTGTGGCAACATGGCCGGTCAGATAGCTCTCAGGTTAATTGGAACGGACATATGTAACACTGCAGTTCCTTCGAGCACAAAATTCGCTTCCTTCCTTACGAGGAATATAATTTACATAAAATGATTCTTCAAAAAAGTAACAAAAAAGAATTGTGGAACATCTTCAAAATCAAAGGCAATCTCTGGCCTGGCGAGAATTTTAGGCTCTCGATAACACGCTGGAGCTAAACAATTCTAGGACGTGATAAGCAAAGGTGAACAGCTAGGATTCACAATATTGGTCATCACGGGCCTGAGTTTTCTCTTCTACTGACAATTAACGAGCCAACTGCGATGGTTATAAAAGCCTTCGTGATTTTAGGTGAACAATTCAGGGTCCACCTCCGCTTCATACTTGCTTGCAGCAAATGAAATCTGGTCCACTCTGTATGCAAATAAATACACGATCATTATCCGAACAAATAGTTAATTAGTTGCTTGAGTTCTTCATTTTCAATACTAATTAATATGGCAACTATATAAATAAAACTTGAAATTATAGTCTTTGCAGATAAAGAACAAATTGTCATCTTCCAGCCAGACGAAGCTAAGATTTTGCCAAAAAAAAGAAATCAGTAATTTTGTCTAGCCAGTGGACAAATTTGTCATGAGCTTGATGATTCCATTCACTACCAGAAAATGGCCTATCGGTCACCCCCCTTTAGTACCCGTTGCTTATGACCCGGTACCAAAGGGGTCATTGGTACCGGGTCTAAATTTGGTAGGCCCCGAGGACCCTTTGGTACCGGTTGGTAACACGACCCGGTACCAAAGGGGGGTCTTTGGTACCGGGTGGTGTTACGACCCAGTACCAAAGGCCCCTCCACGGGTTAATTCAAAAGGAAAGTATCTGGGACTTGGTCAGCTGTGGTGTGTAGGTGAGATGGTAAGGAAGCAACGCGCGAAGCCACAGGTCGTGGGTTCGAACCCCACGCGCCGCACGCGCGTATTTTCGCGTGAAAAATCGTGTGACTTGTGACTTGCGACGTGCGCGTGTGTGGGAGCCTCCCCGGGATTTAAATTATTTTTTTTTGCGCATAAAAACCTTTGGTACCGGTTGGTGTTACCAACCGGTACCAAAGGCCCCCTTTTGGTACCGGGTAAATACCCGGTACCAAAGGGGCGACCCTTTAGTCACGGATGCTCGGTACCGGTTCCAAAACCCGGTACCAAAGGGGGTTTGGAACCGGTACCAATGGCTCCTTCTCCGGTAGTGATTGGCCGTTTGGTTGACCCAGAAATGACACTGATTTGTATAGATAGGCCGATGAGTAGGGATGGATTCGGATGTTCAGACATCCGAATTATCCGTATTCGTATTTGACTAAAACGTCAATATGGATATCCGTATTCGTATTTGATTTTAATGTGGATGTTAAATGGAAATATCCGAATTCATTTTTTGTTACTTTTCAATATCCGAATCTATATTTGTATTCGAATAAAATGTGAAATATCTGATATTATTCGTATCCGTGAAGAATTAACACGTGATGGAGCCATCTATCCGAATGCGAATCCGTATTCGATGTATTCATTTTGTATTTGTATCCAATAAGAATGGACAGCATTCGCATCCATATTCATACCCGACAAGATTCGTATTCGATTCATATTCGAATTAAAATATGGTAAAAAGTGATATCCGGATTCGATTCCATTCGTATCCGATCCGAATCCATCCCTACCGATGAGGATGAAATGCGTTGAACTAGCCAGCTCGCAGGCTCCAGTTCATAGAATGGTCTAAGGAGGGGACCCAGGGGATGCATTTAATTGGAATCATTGAACAAGCACTACCGGAAAGCCCAGGTTTGCCGAGTGCCCGAAGGTTTGCCGAGTGCATTTCATCAGGCACTCGGCAAACAGACAATATGCCGAGTGCCTCCAGGCATGCACTCGGCAATGATTTGACGCTCGGCATACAGTGCCTTTGCCGAGTGCGGGCCATTAGGCACTCGGCAAAGCCCACGTGACACTCACGTGGCACGCCCGATGGACACGGGGTGGGCAGCCATGAACCTTTGCCGAGTGCAGGCCACGGGGCACTCGGAAAAAGCCCACGTGACACTCACGTGGCATGCCCGATGGACGGCGGGTGGGCTGCCGTGAACCTTTGCCGAGTGCCGGCCGTTAGGCACTCGGCAAAGGCCTGTTTGCCGAGTGTCAGGGGCTAGGCACTCGGCAAAGCGCAAGCCTTTGCCGAGTGTTTTCCAGGGCACTCGGCAAACATGGAGCCATTATTTCATGCTATCCCTTTCAAACTTTTTCCTGTCACCACGTACAATACGAGGTACTGCATGTTACAATTTGGTAATTTTCTCGGCTAGTTAGCTAATTTCAATTAGTTTATTTCATTTCTAGGTATTTTTTGGTTTAAGTCAAATTTGAACTACAAGTGTTTGAAATAATGGAACATAGTGAATGAAAAAATGATATTCATGTTACTGAGTCCATTTGGAGGCCTTATCCTTGTATTGAAACTAAATTTGGAACATCTTGCACACAAAAGATGCCGATGTACGTGTGTCCGTATTGTTTTTAAATTCTACAAAAATCAAATGAAGTCTGAAAATCATGAAATTTGTCTGGAGCTCATGATTTCATACATGGAGGACATGGTAAAAAATGTAGAAGGTTTTGCAAAAGTTGTGACGTACGATGCTTAGAAACTAGAACATATCCGAAGAAGATTCAGAGTTGTAAAGGATCCTTTATGATTTGGAGACAGAGTGACGGTCCAATTTGAGTTTGACTTCAAAACTTTTTCTATTGGTAATAGACTACATAAATTGTTTAATTTGAACTTATGGTAATTTTTTGGATCCATTTTATAATTTTTTTATTTAATAACTGCATTTATGGAATTTTAATTGACATAAAAGGATTTTGATGAATAAACACATGAAATAATGGAACAAAATTTTTAGAATGATGAGATATGCATTGTAGAGTGGATTGAACATAGTATTTTCGAAATTTTGTAGCAACAAATTTACTAAAACATGTTATAAAAGTTAGGAGAAAAACACTTTGCCGAGTGCTAGCTGCTTGAGCACTTGGCAAAGTGTGTGAAAAAAATAAAAATCTAAAGTTTGCCGAGTGCTAGTGATCTGGCACTCGGCAAAGTCCTGTTTGCCGAGTGCCACATCACCGGCACTCGGCAAAGACGCCTTTGCCGAGTGCCACATCACGGCACTCGGCAAACCTTTTGAACTTAACACCTCCCGGCCTATCTTCTCCCCGTCATTTCCACGTTCATGAGCTCGGCAACATCACCCCGTCGGCCCGCCACCCCGCCGCCTCTGCACGTCAGCCGGCGGCGCCCCCCTCTCCGTCGGCCGCCGGCGCCCCCTCCCCGCCTACCACCGCCGCCCGCCGCTCCCTCCCTCCCCCNGGCGACGCCCCTAGGCCGGAGCCGCCGCCCCCGGCCGGCCAGCCCCACTGCACCCGACCGGCCACCCCTCGACGCAGGTAATCTTCAAGCAGCTCACGTTCTGACGTTCTCACGCTCATTGTTGTAGCATATAATAGAAATGGATTAGAGAACTTTTTAGGGACCAAGCTGGATACAATAGAAATGGATTAGAGAATTATTTAGGGACCAAGCTGGATGAAATTTTAGAGCAAATTTGTATGTAGATGTTGAAGACTACCACAAGGTTGCTGTCAGTTCCATATTATGTGCATGTCGGCCATCGCGCCGTTGTTTTGTTGCAGATTTTGAAACCTCACCGTGCAGGGAAGGTTCTACCGAAATTTGTATCTGATGTCATTGTTTTGCTTATTTTTTAGGGTCGGGTACTGCACCGTCGGCTACTGCACCGTCCTCGACTCGTCACTTCTTCCACATAGCAAGGTGAGTCATCAAAGACACCTCTCTTTCATATCATGTTCTTAGGTAACGTAACCAAGTTAGGCGTCTCTCATTCGAAAGAGATACGATTGAAAGTATGCAGATCTTTGCATATGGATACTCGTATCTGTTTCGAATTGTCCACGTTTTTCGGACAGCCCGAGGATGCGTAGAGGGGTTTAGTTTCCATGGTGTACTCCGGTCCGAGACAGATTTTCGGCATCATCTCCCTGTTGATCTCCGGATACACAATCTCCGTGGTCGGACGTGTATTTGGAGAACAGCGGGGTGATGCTGCCGAAATTCTGGCTCAGATCAGAGTAGACCATGGAAACTAAACCCCTCTACGCATCCTCGGGTGAGATTAGGACCTATCTTTACCTATGAGACAGTATAAACACGCGTTAGATGCAATTGATTTTTATATTAATCGCTGGTATGTTAGAGGATGGATGACCGTCAGTGGATGTACACGGGCCGGCCAAGTCTGGGTTCGTTGACCAATGAATGGATTGAGAAGACCGAGGCTTTTTTTTGAATATGTCATTTGCCAGAGTTAAAGGTGCGCGTGACACGTGGTGTCCCTGCAGCAAGTCTAGAAACACACGCCGACAATCAAAGGACACCATGGGTAAACATCTTTGCAAGAATGGATTTACGCCAGACTATACCAGGTGGATCTACCAATGGTGAAGGTGATTGTGTGAGAGACGAGGTCGTGAGACAATGGATCGAGAATTTTGATGCTGATGCCGGGGTAGGAGACATGTTAAATGACTATCATGTAGCACTGATGGATGAAGGCCCCAGGGAGGAGGAGCCAGAGGCAAGTGCAAAGGCGTATTACAACATGTTTGCTGCGGCACAACAACCGCTTCACGAGCATACCAATGTTTCTCAACTGGATGGCATTGCGCGCCTAATGGCCATAAAGTCCCAGTTTACCTTAAGTCGAGATGCCTTTGATGTTATATTGACAGTTGTTGGCAGCCTGCTTCCGGGTGGTCACATTCTGCCGAAGAGCATGTATGAGGCTACGAAGCTCTTTCGTGCACTTAAGATGCCATATGAGCAGATACATACTTGTCCAAAGGGTTGCATCTTATTTAGGAAAGAACATGCGGAAGCAAAGTACTGTGCATAGTGTGGATCCTCTAGGTTCTTGGAGGTTGACTCTGGTGATGGTAATAAGAGGCAGCTCACAATCCCCGTGAAAATCCTAAGGTACCTTCCGTTCATACCGAGGAGATGCACAACGCTTGCCGAGAGCGGTGGTTGCTGATGCCAGGTGTACCACACCATCAGGGCAACCTTGGCCTCAAGGAATACGGGTCCAGATGGGTACGCGAATCCATTTCTTTATTCTAACACTAAATTGTCCATAATTTCTAATCATGGTACTGTTTTTTCCGCAGTCTTCGTCACATGGTGGCCAGCCATGCGGCACGTTCAAGGCATATGCTATGGCCCACAAGGGCAAGGCGACGTCCGACGTCGACTTCAACCCCGAGGACCCACCCTCGGCGTACAGCAATCCGAGCATCCACAGCCGCATCAATGAATACACATCGATGGCAAGGGAAGTCCATGGGCCAGAGTTCGATCCATGCTCACAGCCCCTTGATGGAGAAGTCGTCATGAGGGTGGGAGGAGGCAAGAAGCATGGGCGGTACTATATGGGCGACGGCACACTCGACACGGCCACTACTCCCACTCTCTCCCAGATTAAAGCAAGGAGCACGAGCTCGAGCCCGGCCATACGCCCACGGCCGGACACCTCACACTTCCGGATGGAGTCACTCCAGGTAAATTCTGTTTGATTCATCGTTCATTGATTATTTATATACGTTTGATTTGCATTGTAAATTGTGATGATATATTGCAGACCGAACTGGAAGAATCCAGGAGGAGAGTCACCGAGGTGGAGGAGAGGATGGAGGCCAAGCGTCAGAGGCAGGAGGCCGAGCGCCAGAGGTTGGAGCAAGAGTTTCAGCAGAGGATGGCGGCCGAGCAGCAGAAGCTGCAGCAGATGTGGCAGTACCTGCAGGGCCTTTCGGCACAGGTTGGTCATCCGGCGCCACCAATGATGGCATTTCCACCACCGATGCCACCTCCTGCAGAATATACTCCTGTGAGTCACTCTTGACAACCTTGTAGTTTTATCTCTTATAGTTTTAGATTGTTACTAAGATAAATTAGAGAATTAGAGAACTTAGTGATTATAGAGAACTTAAAAAATTTAGAGAGTTTATAGAATCTATATTTTCATCTCATGACTTAGAGAATTTAGAGAACAATACTTTTTCATCTCTTGACTTAGAGGATTTAGAGAACATATTGTTTCATTTCATGACTTAGAGATTTTAGAGAACTTAGAAAAATTTAGAGAATTTATAGTTTCATCTCATGTCTTAAAGAATTAAGTGAACATACAGTCTCACACATTCAATATCTTCTCCTTTGTGCAGATTCAATCGGCGGCATCAAACCAGCTTAATCAGGACGTCGATTTGTCGCCTACGTGGCCCACACCCCCACCACAACAATGACTTAATGTTTTGCTTGTGTGCTTGTGACCTCCCGTGATGGTTGTTGTGAAACTTCTGTGATTGTGATGGATATTGTGCTACTTTTGTGATTGTGAGGGATATTGTGATATATTTGTGATTGTGATATATTTGTGATTGTGATATATTTGTGATTGTGATGGATATTGTGATACTTTTGTGATTGTGATGGATATTGTGATATATTTGTGATTGTGATGGATATTGTGATATATTTGTGATGCCTGTGTTGATTGAAAAGTGGGGTACGTCAAAACAGGGCAGATATGGTCACTTTGCCGAGTGTTTTTACCATAGCACTCGGCAAAGTGACCATACTGGCAATTCTGGAGGGCCCCTTTGCCGAGTGCCAGGGCCCTGGCACTCGGCAAAGGGGGAGGGTTTGCCGAGTGCCAGACATCGAGCACTCGGCAAAGGGGCCGTCACGCCGTCTGTCCTGGCCGTTAGTGTACGCCTTTTTGCCGAGTGTCTAACGCGTTTGCCGAGTGTTAGGTGACACACGGCAACGTGTTTGCTGAGTGCCAGACAAAAGGCACTCGGCAAAGCCGTCTTTGCCGTTACTTCGTTTGCCGTGAGCGCTTTGCCGGCGGCGGCCCACGGCGACAACTTTGCCAAGTGCTTTTGGGGCTTTGCTGAGTGCCCCAGGCACTCGGCAAAGAGGGGATCTCCCATAGTGAAGTCGCTGGGTGACGAACTGCTTGTGGCAAGCCAATGTTTATCCAATCCAATATGTTTAGTAGTGTTAAGTTACTAAATTTCTCATGTAATCGTAATCACCATGCTAAAGTAACTAATGACCAAAGCTAGTGATTATTAAAGTTACTTTGTGAGAAAAATAATTTTGGCACATGTAGTAGTCTTTTTGGACACAAAAGTAACATCACCATGGAATGAAGTTGCTGTGATTCAGTAAATACAATAGCACTACTCGTCACAACTTCCCATCTATGAAACATGTCTATACAAAAAGACAGATCACACAGGTGCCTTTCTATATATATATATATATATATATATATATATATATATATATATATATATATATATATATACATATATATATATATATATATATATATATATATATATATATATATATATATATATATATGATCCTAGCTCATTGATCAATACACAAACAACAGTATGCCCGTCGGCAGATTCATTGCCAACTATCTCCCCATGACCACATTAACATGGCCCTTAGCTTATAAAGAACGGGCTTGCTGCCCAACAAAGAAGCCAAGAGCAATGTGCAGATCACGAACTGATGAATCAGCTGATGGAAAACGAGAGGCATTAGGAAACATATTAGCTGAGGCATCTCGCCACATATGCCATCCTCCAAAGTAGCTCCTACCATTAGATCCACTGCTGGAAGGATGAATGGTGATACATGTTCGAAATTGTGCTCAGTCTATTGCCAGAAATTAGAGGGTAATAACTGGAAAAAGAATTAGGATGCATCATGAGTTGCACGCACTGGGAACAGGCATCCGGAACAGCTCGCCTTGAGGCGGGGGTGGATCTAGCCCGTTTATCTGGGTCAGCCGAACCCGATGAATTTTTAAATCCAATCATTTAATCATTGCTAGAACACATGAAAATCCCTATCATATAATAAACTTGATCCCAATGACCCTCATGATGTTCTCAACTGGACTCGCCCCTGCCTTTGAGTTGTTGTTGGTGTAGCTACCAACCCTGCCACCGCATGATCCAAATCAACTACTAATCTGCTATGAGTCTGCGTTATTTGAATCCACTGATCTTCACGGCAATAATTATTCCATAATTTCTTGTTGCCAATTCACCATTACTTTTGGCAGCTATTCAGATGATTGTTATCGACGAGTAGCTAAAAATATAGTAAACGTTGAAATTTGTAAACTCTTAGTAAAATAAATTTGTATTTTACACTTCTGGAAAACAAACCCGAAGGTAGATTCTGGCTACTCTGCGGAATCATGCACATGCTGGCACAGGCATGGCGCAAGCACACAAAGACATCTCTCTGCAGGTGTGGTATTGAGTGCGCGAGTACTAGTACTTTTCTTTTCTTTGTAGATTGATAGTCTGAGTTTTTGTTTCAGTCTGAGTTAATTCTTTGGTAATGTCAGGTAACAGTCGCGTTAGTGTTCAAGTTAAATAAGTATCAGTGATGCCATTGATGGGAAATGTTATTTAATGACAAAGATTATTTGCCACACATGTAGTGATACATATTATTTATGACCCTGCCTAGCTTCTATATATCCTAGTTCCATGAACAGGACAAACGACAGTAGTACGTTCTATATATCTTTAACCTGCTACACTCTAGCTCGGCGATATAACCCCCAAAACCTACCAAGCAACAAGAGAGGCCACAAGAAATCAAAGAGGCTTAAACCGAATGTGCAGACCACGAACCGATGGAACCACATTATAGTGCTGGGAAGATGAGGCACCAGGAATCGTACTTGCTGAAATATCATTGGCACATGCGCCGGCCATCATGGTACACCAGCGGACGCTAGATACTAGAGATCCTATACCTTGCACCAAATCCATCAATCGACCACTCACCATTGCATTTCCTGTGTTACATGTTACAGGTACTGTGGTACCAACATGGGCAAGCCTATCAGCCACCGAATCCAGATGCGCGGAGCCTGATATGCATGGACAACATTACCTGGTTCCTCAAGGGAACATTCTACATCCTCGCTTTATAACAGGTGTGCACCTCATCGATACCGTATCATTTGGACGTGGTGGTTCAAACGAGATGCAAGTACTATCACTGTTGGTACGGCTGATGCGGAGGCTCTCTGTTCTTGTTAGTTTAGAGGTAATAACCTGCACTACGGGAAATCTGATTTTTGCCGTGCGCCCCGATGTTTGCCGTGCGCATTTTATCGGGTGCACGGCAAAGAGCTTCTTTGCCGTGCGCTTTTTAGAGGGCGCACGGCGAAGAAAAAGCGCACGGCAAATTTATTGTTTGCCGTGCGTTTTTTTCGGGCGCACGGCAAACTTATTGTTTGCCGTGCGCTTTTTTGTGACGCACGGCAAACTGATGAGTTTGCCGTGCGCTTTCTTTTTTGCGCACGGCAAAGTTTTTTTTTTCGCCATCGTCCGTTACTATCCACTGCAACCGTTAGTGACTAGGTGATTTTTTTCCCCTTTGCCGTGCGTCACAAAAAAAAGCGCACGGCAAAGTTTAGGCTTTGCCGTGCGCTATTCCTTGGCGCACGGCAAAGTTTCACAAAAATTTTCTCTTCTTACCTTCAAATTTTTTCTACCCTCTACATACAATATTTGATACTCCATGTTAAAATTGTGTACATTTTTGTACTTGTTTGATATATTTAACTAATTAATTGCATTTCAAGTAATTTTTTGAATCAAGTCAAATTTGAACTGCAAGTGATTCAAATAATAGAATAAAATGAGTGGAAAAATGATATTCATGTTACTTAGCCCAATTTAAGATCTTACTCATGAAATCAAAAGAAATTTTGATCATCATGACCAGAAAACACGACCACGCCCGTGTGTCCGAATAGTTTTAAATTTTTAAAAAATACAAATGAAGTCTGAAAATCATGAGATTTGTCAATATCTCATGATATCATACGTATAGGCTGTGGTAAATAATGAAGAAAGTTTTGCACAATTCATCATGTATGATGCTTATAAACTGAAGCATCTCCGAAGAAGAATCAGAGAGTTGAGAAGGATGTGGTTAGGTTTTGAGTGAAAGTGGCGGTCAAATTTGAATTTGACTTCCAAACCTTTTCCATAGGCAATAGACAACATTAATCGATTCATGTAAATTTTTGGTAAATTTTTGAAACCGTTTGATAATTTTAAGGCACTAAGAACAATTACAAAATTTCAATTGAATGGAAAAAGTTTGCCATGCATTTTTTTAAGTGGCACACGGTAAAGAGGGACATCCTTCACTGCAGGCCGTCGATCTCGTGATCCGACGGCTGAGATTTGATGCGCTCCATATAAAAACCACCACCTCCCCCCAAACCCTACCCTCCCTCCCTCCCTCTCCCTCCTGCCGCCGCATGACCCCTCTCTGCCTGCTGCCCGCCGCCGCGCACCCCCTCCTCTCCCTCCCCTCGACGTCCAAGCGGCGGTGGCTGGCGGCGGTGGTGGCGCATGGTGGTGCGGCGCCGCCGCTGGATCCAGATCCACTCTCTCTCTCTCTCTCATGCGCGGGCAGGTGGTGGTGGTGGTGGCAGCGGTGGCGGCGG
>CM014271.1:65123757-65168600 GCA_004135705.1 Alloteropsis semialata | reverse complement strand
ACGGCCATCCGCGTGGAGGCTTGACGGAGGCCGGGATGGAGGCGCCGGGCGGGAGGTGTGGAGGCCGGGATGGAGGCGCCGAGCGGGAGGAGTGGAGGCCGGGCTGAGGTGCTGGGCTGGCAGCGTGGAGGCGGGGAGGAGGGAAGAGGGGGCTGTGCTGCAGATAGGGTTTGGTCAGTTGCATACGAGGAGAGACTAGGGTTTCAAAGAGCAGCGAGCCATCGGATCAGATTGATGGACGGTCAGGAAGAATTGGGCCGTGAAGGCCTTGCGGACCGGCCAAAAATACAGCCCATCAAACAATATTAACTCTTGTAATTCAAATAATTCCAATAAACAGGTAGAGATATATTTAAATTCTAAAAATGTATTTCATTGTACAAAAATTATAATTAAATTGTTTTCAGGAATAAACACACTAAAATAATGTTATACTAAACAGGTAGAAATCGTTGGGCTAAGTGGGCTGAATGGGCCTTTTATCATTTTTTCTCTGCCAAACGTTTTTTTTATTTTGATAGTAGAAATTTATTAAATTCTAAGACATCAAAAATGATTTCAAATGAGAAAGTTGTCAATACAATAGTTGTAGAACTATTCGAGATCTATAACTATTGTTTTGGTCACTTCCTCATCCGAGTTAGATTGAACTATTTAAATTTGAAATTTCAAAAGTTGAGAAATTCACATATTTTTTTAGGGTAATAAATGATTTCAAATGAAAAAGTTATGAATACCAAAGTTGTACAACTCATCGAGATCTACAAACTTTATTTAGTTCATTAATCCATGTGACAAAGTTTGAATAATTCAAATTTTGAATTTCAAAATTTAATAACTAAAAGCAAGATTTTGGAACACTAAATGATTTCAGCTGAAAAAGTCATGAATGCCAAAGTTTCATAACTCATCAAGATCTACAATCTTTATTTAGGTTATTTTTTCATTTGAGAAAGTGGTAGTATACATTGTCCATTAATCCTATACTCTTAAACTATGTTTGAGACTTGTCAAATTTGTACTACATGTTATTATCACATTTGAAAATGACAAAATGACCTAAATAAAGATTGTAGATCTTGATGAGATATGAAACTTTGCTATTCATCACTTTTCCATTTGACATCATTTAGTGTAAAAAAACCGTCCTTGTAGTTGTCATTTTTTGAAATTCAAAAAATGGATTGTTCAAACAGACTCACATGAGAAGATTTTTCAAAATAATAGCATTAATAAGTTTCACAACTTGATAGAGCATGATTTTAGAAATTTTTAGAAAAATCATCAAATTCGGAGTAGCCATGAAGGAGAAATACTAGATACAAGTTTAAATTCCGGATTAAAAGAAGAAATACGAACTGTTTGCGTGTTCTTTAGTCTGGCCACGTGGCGCAACGGGATTGGTCTAACTGCACGCACGCTAACTCTATAAAGTATAAATTGATTATTGACGCATTGAAACACAACACACTTAGTAGCTCAGTGGTGACGCAGCCGCATCCCAACCTCCAGGTTGCAGGTCCACAACTCCACAAGTAGCCTAGTGGTAACCTCCAGGTTGCAGGTTCGAGCCCCGTCCGCCCTCCTTTTTCGCCTTTGATTTTTGGAGATTAAATTGGCGAGTTTGATAATATAAAAATATAAATGACTTCCCCATAGCCACAACTCCACAAGTAGCCTAGTGGTAACTCACTGGGTTGCCGTCGCTCAGGTCGCGTGTTCGATTCCTGGGGGCGCCCTTTTTTTTTTGCGCGAGCTGCGGGGGTCTGGATGACTGGGCTTAATATATAAGTAGACTATGTTACCACTTTTTACCACAACAGCTTGCGTAGCTCAATGGTTTGATCCCAGCATCTCAACCATGAGGTCATGGGTTCAAGTCTCCATCTCCACGTTTTTTTTTCGAATTTTGCCCTTTTTTTTGGAATTTTGCCACATGGCATTAGGGATGCCAATGTTTCAAAAAAAGTTTAATAAATAAATTTGTGACATACAACTTTTGTCATATATTTTATGACATTAACAAATACACCTTATGACATAGCAATTATTGTCATTGGGTGACATTGGAGTACATATATGACATATGTTATGACATACGATTTTTTATTGTCATAAAATCAAAATGGCTAATATATAATGTCATAAAATGAATGATATAATGACATTATGCTCTATTGTCATACTAAATACGTCATAAAGCCACACATTTCTTGTAGTGAGTAGTGACAACTACTAAATTAAAACTAATTATCTATGTTCTCTTATTGTCCATTTTTAACAAAATAACTAGATAGATCGATTGAGCTTATCATTTGTGACCAGTTAATTTATATATGGGAATTTAATTTAGTCAATGTTAACAGTTTTCACTTTTTAATTGCGCCACCGTATTTTACTGTGTTTAACTGAAACCTCTTGACTTGAGTTATTTGATCTATCTTGCTACAGCCCATGTGGCATGACATAATGAATTAAGATGCTGGCCTTCTAATTTAATCTTATTTGTTGTTGAACTTTTTGTTAGAAATATTTACTTTTGGCCTCAGACTCCAGCTTTTGTTACTAACACGTAATAATTAAACATGTGTTTAAGCCCAATCTACAATGCTAAAGATGTTGAATTTCCTCTACCATAGAATTATGTGTGTAGTACATACCTCTTTACATCAAAAAGTTTATACAATAAAACTATTAATGTAGATATGTCATCGGATTTAGCCATAATATAAAATTTCACTACTTGAAAAAAGTGGCATTAGTCCACACCCCAAAAACACATCAGTACTGGAAGTAAAAATATTTGGTACTAGTACTAGTTCTAAAGGGTGACCTTTAGTATGTGATGGTGTTAGCAACCGGTACTAATGCTAATCGCTAGTACCCGGTGGTGTTACCAAACCTAGTATTTAAGGGTCCTGCACGGGTTAATTCAAATGAAAAGTACTTGGGACTTGGTCATATGTGGTGTATAGGTATCCATAATAAAGGGTTCTATTAGTGTCGCTTGGTCTCTGCAACTATTAGTACCAGGTGCTCACCATGGCACTAATGCCCCACCACTACAGTCTCGGGTTGTAATTTTGCACCAATAAAATTCTGTTGATCTAGTGGCAAGAAGTGCACGAAAAGTGTGCGCCCTTCTTCTATCACCTGTGATCCCGAGGCCTTCCATGCCGAAAATGAACTGAGGTCAACATAGAAAAAACGTAGGCGGTGATGGAGAGGGTGCCATGCCATGGGAACTCAACCTCGCTCTTTTTGATGGCAACGGAAAACAGACGTGTACTGCTATAAAGTGGTCAAGACTCACGTAGACAAACAGACACATGAAGGAAAACAGTAAATTCTTATTGGTCGAGGAATCTGCTATGAGAAATGACTACACAGCCCTAAAAGACACGGCATCCGATCCTGACGAATGGTAAATCTAGACTTCTACCAAAATAAATAAAACTATAAATTAATTGTTCATCTCACTATTTTTTCCCATGCATGCACTCATTTTCTGCGGTTGGTCCTCTATTGCTGTCGCCCAAGCATGTTGTTCTTGTGGTTACTCGAGAACTCGTATCTCTTTGCTGCGGTTGAGGGTGTTAAACTGCTAATAGAACAGGCACCCATGCACTTCTGTGGAGCTAAAACAGAACTCATGTATAACTCCTTATAAGTAGTTGCATAAAGTACTAGTAACTTTAATTTTGTTTCTCATTTGTAACATCCTTGTCTGACTCTTACATTGAGTGTGAGTCAATTTTGTGATCATCGACATTGTACAAAAGGTTGAGTTGACGTTAGAGTTAAGTAGGTACTGACTCAAGCTAGTGATCACAAATGTAATTTGATGGCAAGAATAATTAGTTCATTGCCCAACACGAAGAAAAGTAGCCTTTTGGGAAACTGTGATTCATCAAATACACAACAGATAAACAAAAGGCACTATATTGCTCAGCTGCCTTCTATATTATATATCCTTTCATCAAATAGACAAACAACAGTACATGCTAGTAAATGCACAATCCTACACTATCCCCCATAGATGGCATGCATTAAAAACATGGCCCTTCATAGCGTATAAAAGGCTATCTACACTAAATCAAGGATAAAACCCCCAAAACACACTACCGGAGAAGGAGCCATCGGTACCGGTTCCAAACCCCCTTTGGTACCGGGTTTTGGAACCGGTACCGAGCATCCGTGACTAAAGGGTCGCCCCTTTGGTACCGGGTATTTACCCGGTACCAAAAGGGCCTTTGGTACCGGTTGGTAACACCAACCGGTACCAAAGGTTTTTATGCGCAAAAAAAATAATTTAAATCCCGGGGAGGCTCCCACACACGCGCACGTCACGTCACAAGTCACACGATTTTTCACGCGAAAATACGCGCGTGCGGCGCGTGGGGTTCGAACCCACGACCTGTGGCTTCGCGCGTTGCTTCCTTACCATCTCACCTACACACCACAGCTGACCAAGTCCCAGATACTTTCCTTTTGAATTAACCCGTGGAGGGGCCTTTGGTACCGGGTCGTAACACCACCCGGTACCAAAGACCCCCCTTTGGTACCGGGTCGTGTTACCAACCGGTACCAAAGGGTCCAGACCCTTTGGTACCGGGTCGTAACACCACCCGGTACCAAAGGGGGGGTCTTTGGTACCGGGTGGTGTTACGACCCGGTACCAAAACAGTACATGCTAGTAAATGCACAATCCTACACTATCCCCCAAAGATGGCATGCATTAAAAACATGGCCCTTCATAGCGTATAAAAGGCCATCTACACTAAATCAAGGATAAAACCCCCAAAACATACCAACAGCAACACTATGGGAGAAGACAAAGATGCCCAAACTGAATGTCTAGACGACATACTGCAGGATGCACAGTACTGTGATGGGAAAAGGAGGCAGCAGGAACTGTATGTGAGAGTTCATGTGTCATGCATCATCCAGCTTGGTAAACCAGCGGGCAATCAAAGAACAATATGGACCCGTTACCCATGCAGTTTCCATATTGTAAGGTGTTGTGGAATCAGCACTGGTAAGAATATGAGGCACTAGCTCTTCGTGGACACAAAGCTTAAGATGAGCATGGACAAGGTTGAAAGGCGTCTCAGGAGAAAATACTACCCTCATCAAGCAATCGCTAGTCTGAACCTCATTGACGCTACAACATTGATGGGGGATTGGATGATATTATGAAGATTTCATCCACTCACGAGACAAACACCAATTTTGATGGTAGTATATTTATGTAAATTTGTGATTTCAAATTTTTTTATATAATTCATGGTTCTTCATCTCGTTATCTACAAAATAGGTGGGGGAAAACACCTACTGAGATGATTCTTAATAAAAGTGGGTAGTCATCCCTTCCAGATTGATAAGTATCGATATGAATCCGTGTGAGGATGGCCCAATCTACAAGACAGTAGGTTCAACAAATGATAAATATCTGTGACAATAGCTAAGGATAACTAGCTTTATACCTGACCAAGATTTGATGTGACCAAGTGATGGGGAGACAAATACCAAAATATTGAGGACTTTGACTTGATCTCCAAATAACCGCAGAATCATAATCCGGGACTAATCCACACCAAACGATGCAGCCATACTGAAAACCCAGAGGGATCTCTAATGTGTCTAAGGCTAGGAAGAACAAGGGTGTGCAAGGCACTGAGCAGTTCGGCTACAAAACCATATGTGGTAAACAAATTATCAAAATTGAACATGTTTTCAGCAGCACATAGTTATATCAATACTAAAAACAAACCTTCTAGATGATTTTGAGGTAGGTGTGAATTGAAGTCACCACGTATGAAGGTGTAAGGCTAAAGGGTGAAGCGTGGCCTTCTGTGCAGTACTAAGTAAATTAGCTATAATTCTTTAATGAGAAGTAGACTTAATTATCTTTCCAACCATGTACAATATGCACAATGAAAGTGACAGATTGGCACAGACTTGCACGAGAAATTGAAGCACTTGTCAGCCCTGACGCAACTGTTTGACATCTATATGTAGTCTCCAGTAAAGTCATTATAACTCCTTATTGAGAAGTCCAGATGATAAAACGTTTGTTGGGTTGAAAAGTTAACTTGATAATATTTCTGTGAAGTACTCATGGACACTAAGAGGTTGTTGGAATACGGAGTATGGCTGTTTGTTTTCATTGTTTGAACTGATTGTCTGTACTGTCAAGGTCAGTGTTAGTGGCTTGTTGGTCTTTTTCCCATGAACCGATTGCTGCAGTTCGTCCCCGCATAGAGTAGTATCCTCCTCTTCATGTGTAAACCTAACTACAACAATAGTAGAACACTTAGATAATAAAATATTCTCATGTATATTGAAGTTAATTTCAGCTAGGGGTGAGTTCAACTCTTTTGAAGTAGTTTTATGTGGCTACGTGTAATTGGCCATTCGTACACTTGTGCATGTGTATATGGTACTTGTCACGTTTAACCATATGGCTGGGATGTCCTCATCCCTCATGCTGTACATGAGCTGGAAAATTGGGATGTCACCTATGTGGAACATCCCTTGAGGTATTGCTTGTGCTGCTTCTGGTCAATTCTCAAAGATAAATCATCTTGTATATTTTAAATTAATGTTCCTCAATTGTACATGTGCACGGGTCCGATTAACTAATATAATAAATAAAAAGCATAATGACTATTATAATGTTTAAGCATTTGTGAGGTTATTGTTAACACCAAAATTTGGTAATTTTATGGCCAATGGAGTCTTTAGAAGGACGACGATTGTTTGATGAATACCAAGTTGAACATGGCAGATTCGAAGATGAATTTTAAGGAAAGACACGTGCCAGCTGAAGATATGGGTCGGTCAAGGAAATTAGTCCATGTATCTTAATATTTCTTTTGTTTAATTAAGATATCTATAGTTACCTAGTTGAGATTAGCTCGGACTTTAGGTTGTACATGTTACAGATATGTATCCCTAGACATTGTAAGACATCTCTCTATCACATATCAATACAATTTTCTTGTTTAGTCAGTACCAAACCATAGGAGTAGGAGGAGTAATGTAGTTTGTCGATGATTTCTTCAGCAAACTGGGCTGCATCGCTTTGATTTCCGATCTGCTTGTACGTTCCGTTACCTACTGAGTTCTATAGATTTGATCAATGGTGCATTGCTTTGTTTGCATCTGGTTTGGTCAATTATCACTACCAGAAAACGCTCCATCCATCCACCCTCTTCGGTCACGGTTGGATTGGACCCGGTACCAATGTTTGCATTGGTACCGGGTCCAAACGCCAATAATTTTGCGCCTTCATAGGTACCGGTTGGTGGCACCAACCGGTACCTATGAGCACACATTGGTACCGGTTGGTGTCACCAACCGGTACCAATGAGCCTCGGGGCCTTTGGTACCGGTTGGTGACACCAACCGGTACCAATGTAGGCCCCTTTGGTACCGGGTCTTGCCACCAACCGGTACCAAAGGGGCTCTGCATATAAAGGGGCCTTCTTCCTCCCCCAGCCCGAGCCATGGCTCATTTCTTCATCCTCCATTGAGCTCGGGTTGGGGGAGGTCATGCCCAAATTTTCATAACTTTTGGAGATTTTGCAAACCAAGTCCGCTAAAGGTTAGCAACTTCATCCTCTCTCTTTTGACGGTTATTATGGTCTATTTCATGCTCTATGTTTTGAGTAATTTGTGTTTTGTGGAATGGATTGAAATAAGAGATTTTAGATTTAATCTTCATTTTTATTATGAATTGTAATAGAAAATCACTATATAGTTAGTTGTTGCATGTGTAGAGATGATGCACAAATTTTTAGACATTGTTTAGATTTTTGGATTATTTGTAGAAACTTTAAATGATTTTTATATTTATGCTTATTATGATTTTTAGATATTATAAATGATATTCATATTTAGGCTTATTATGATTTTTAGAGATTATAAATGATATTCATATTTAGGCTTATCATGAATTTTAGAATTACATATTTTTAGAGGCTTCAAATGATGTTGATATTTAGGGTTATTAGGATTTTTAGAGATTATAAATGATATTCTTATTTAGGCTTATTACGAACTTTAGAAATACATCTTTTTAGAGGCTTCAAATGATGTTGATATTTAGGGTTATTAGGATTTTTGAGATTATAAATGATATTCTTATTTAGGCTTATTACGAACTTTAGAAATACATCTTTTTAGAGGCTTCAAATGATGTTGATATTTAGGGTTATTAGGATTTTTTGAGATTATAAATGATATTCTTATTTAGTTAGATTTTAAATTCAATTTTACTTCTCATGGTTGTCAATATCTTGAACTAAAACAATGCAACTCTAGGCATGTCTATGATGATATCAAATTTTACCTAGTTTTCTAGCTGGGTAACATATGATGACCTTGAGCTTGAGCTTGTATTGTATAGTTATGCTTCTCATGGTTGTCATCAAACCATGAGACACATCCATGCCCAAGCAACGGATCGGTTGTGATGGTTGGGCTGGGTGTGTCTCATGGTTTCATGCCTACCATGAACCAATTTTTTTTACCATCTATAATGTTTCTTATGCTCCAAGTTCAAGGTCAAATGAAAGACAACATATCTGAGGCAAATCACTCCTTCAATTTTTTTTTTGAGATGAGCAAAAGTAAGACGTTGATGATTTTGGAATGTGGTTGTCGGCCATCGTGCCCTTGGTTTGTTGTAGGTTTTGGAAACCTCCCGATGCAGGGGAGGTGCTGTCGAAATTTTTAGAGATTATAAAAGATATTCTTGTTAAGGCTTATTATGAACTTTAGAAATACATCTTTTTGGTGGCATCACACTACAACACACTATTTAATCTGCGACGGAATCATTCTGTCGCAGATTGCTGAAAATCCGTTGCAAAAAAAATGTTTGCGACGGTTTCGAAATTCGTTATTGATTGAGCGTCATTGATTAAATCGAGCGACGGATCTTCAGAATCGTCACGGATTGAAGCGATCCGTGACGGTTTCAGATCGTCGCAGACCAACCTGAGGCCCTCTTAGCCCAGCCCAAAGCCCAACTTTAGCGACGAAAATAACCGTCACGGATTGCTGCTGACATGGACGATGATGTGGCGTTTACATAGATGATGATGTGGCACCTACGTGGACAATGACGTGGCACCTACATGGACGATGATGTGGCACCTACGTGGAGGCTGACGTACCATGACACGTGGCAGCTGACACATGGCGGCTGACCACTGCTGGAGAAACTCGTATCAGTGCCGGTCACAGGACACGTTAGTGCCGGTCACAGTGACCGGCACTAATTTGTCGGCACTAACGTCCCGCACGTTAGTGCCGGTCATGGTGACCGGCACTAACGTGAGACGTTTAATGCCGGCTGGTATTCCTAGCCGGCACTAAGCTGCCCGACACCGTCCGGAGCCCGGCAGGCAGTTTAGTGCCGGCTGGTATTCCTAGCCGGCACTAAGCTGCCCGACACCGTCCGGAGCCAGGCAGGCAGTTTAGTGCCGGCTGGTCACACCAGACCGCACTAAATTCTTTTTTTTCTTTTTCTTTTCCCTTTTGTTTTTGTTTTTGTTTTTTATACGTATTGCTATGCGTATTTGTACAGGATGTGGCTACGTACTCGTACTCTTTGCCAAGCTGATATCTTATAGGATAATGTCACATATTCGTACATAGAGTTCATACACAACACTTAATTGCAAGTACTTAGAGAGTATTTCAAATATTACAAATTAAGCATCAACGGTAATCAAAAAAATACGTCGATCAACTTTGGCTACGCTTTGACGGGGATCGCCATAAAATTCGCCTTTGGGATTTATGACTTCATCGAGCAGGAATCCGCACATAGCTTCTTGAATTGCCCGAACACGAGCTGGTTCGATGAGGTCTTCTTTCATTTTCCAACGCTGTCAGTGTCACATTTTTATATCAAAACATGAGAGTGAAAAATAATAAATTAAAAATAATATCAGATAAAATATTAGATTGAGCAGTACAATAAATGGGAAAAACAACATCATCAAATTCATATGAAAAAAGTATATGAATTTATTAAGATCAGGTTCTGTGCCTATTACCAATAGCTAGAACGTCAAAAGGGTATATATGGTCCCTTTCAACCTTCAGTTTAATTGCCATTTGTACGTCCATTTTTTGCTATAATTGAAAGTAAAAATTGCTCACGTACTTTGAATGCATCCGGCGTCATTTGTCCTTTTTCACTTGCAAAAGTATTGATCCACTCGCATACGTAGTATCCACATAAGTTGTTTCCTTGCTCCTGTCTCCAGCACTATGGGCAAATGGGTTACGACGTAGAATAATAAAATATTTATTACGAATGACACTAGTTGTGAGAATGAATTCATACCATAAAGTCAGTCTTAAATTGAAGAGGATCGATATCTGTTATTTTCAAGTGTTTGCTGAGAAATTTTCAAGTGTTTGCTGAGAAAGCGACGCCATGCATTGTTTATCACGTCGATGAGGCCTTGGTACTTTGATTTGTCTTGCCTCAACGAGTCGTAGACCCAGACCTCATGCTTATCAATCTGAATACTAAGCAGTATCCAGTGGAAGCTGTTCATATACATACGCAGAACCAATTAATGTTGATTATAATAATTGTTAAATAGTATTATTATTAAGTAGGGATTGAAAAAGAGAAGGACTCACTTATGATTGTATGGCAAGAGAATGAATGGACACATGCTTTGCTTACGCAATCCCCTGTATATAACATCGCACACCTCGGTGGACTTTAGTCTTACCGACTCCTCGTGTATAACATCAGGGTCCAGGAAGCCGATGTTACAGTAGTTCTTCTTCCGGCAAATTTGAATTTTTGACCTACAAGACAATTAAAACAACAAAAGCGGGGATGAGTCAACACACAAGAAGCGAGTATAGCTAAAATAATAAAACGAGAGGAAATACTTACATGAGCCATACACTCATGAGACACTTGTGAATGGCATCTTGATGGAATAAATCGTAAAGTGCCACAAACTCGACCCATACGTCGTCTGCCCCCCGCCAGAAATGGTGATCTTGAATCCGAGCTGGGAACATCGCCAATCCCGCTTTAGATTGCACGGCATACCATTTGTGAAACTCAGACATTCTCGTTGGTAGGTATGGTAGCAACTCTGGCCATATAAGAGGTTCACCAAGTACAAACTTTTTCCTACCGCGGGCCGTCTGTAGGGCCGTCCCAAGCAATTGAGCCTTTGTGAGATCCGTGTGCACTATCATTGTAGCCATGGTCGCCGGATCTGTTGATAAAATGGGACGTTCTTCAGGCTCAACTATCAACGGAGCGATCGATTGTTGGGACTATTCTCCGAGCTGGGCAATGGGTTTTGCATTCCTTCGCAAGTTCCTAGGGTCTTGGTGTAGCTTTCTGATCGTCCGATCATAATTTGATTCTTTTTCTTTCTCCCTTGGTAGGCACTCTTTGATGAAGTGTTTCTTTGCAACTGGATCAATTTCGGGCTTCTGGTTCTTAGCCTCCCTCATGTCCTTCAGGTTCTGAAAGAAGGCTTTTACCGGGTCTTTTGGCTCTACCTCTTCTTGAGCCTTCTCTTTTTTCTTCCTCTGCTGCTTACGAGGAGATTGGACTGAAGGTACTGTGTATGCCTTTTGTTGCTTGCTCTTATGAGGCTGTTGTGCGGCTAGTGATGGCGGATCAGGGTCGCTTTGTGCGGCTGGTGATGGAGGATCCGTGCTGGGGTGCCATGCAGCCGGTGGAGAAGGAGGACCAACACTTGGATTCCTGTCTGCTGGCGTTGGTGATCTTTGCCTTGAACACTGAGCGGAATCTCTTGCGTCTTGCACCAATCTTATGTCGCGCTTTGGCCAAGCGATCCATGTGTGTACGGCATGTTGTAGTTCCGTTTCTTCCGGACCTATAGGGATCGGGAGGTCCAGGTCTTCCCAATCATCTTCCACTCGGTCAACTAAGACTTTGGCGTATCCTTCAGGAATCGGCAAGCAATGTAGTGTCCCGCCTTCTTCCGGTACTTCCGCATAACCCTGAGCACAAACTTTGAGCTTTTTTCCGCGAAGATACAGAAGCTCACATTTGGTCCTCACGGTGATGTCGTCAATGGGGTGTCGTTGGTTGTTGACAACAAATTCAATTCCAGCCCCGTGAGGGAGCTCCATGGAAGCGACACTGCTATGACGCTGAGAGTCGGTGCTGATCTCCAAATTGGCAGCTGGTTGTTCCGGGCGTTGGCTAATTGTTGCCTCAAGTGAAGCTATCCGGGTTTCTAGGGTACGGAACTGCTCTGCCACTGCTGCCTTACTTCTGCATCGGCTTCGGTAGGTTGCAAGATCTGCAGCAAAGCCATGTTTCCATGGAACTACGCCTATGCCTCGGGTCCGTCCAGTGTGTTCCGGATTCCCAAGAGCGTAAGTCAGCTCGTCCTTCTCTCTGTTGGGCTGGAAAGTTCCTTCTTCTGTACGCCTCATTGCCTCTTCGAGTCTTTGGGTCGCCTCTCTTATTATGTCGCTTGTCACAAACAATCCATTGTCCTTGTCTAGTGTGCCTCCATGAGCATAGAAGTAATACCTTGCTCGTTTTGGCCAATCCAAGGTCTGCGGTATGATTCCTCTTGCAATTAGGTCATTTTCCATCTTTTCCCATTTTGGAATGGCAACCGCATAACCTCCTGGCCCAAGATGATGGAAGTGCTTCTTTTTGCTAGAATTGTCTTTAGCTTGAATAGAGGCTGCCACGCTCTCTGCCGAGGACTTGTAGTTTATGAATTCATTCCACCACTGTCGTTGCTTCTTCCAGACTTTATCAAAATCTGGTGTGAGGCCCTTTTTGACAAAGTTTTTGATCAAGTTTCTCTTGAATGTCTGAAACTGGATAGCCATCTTCTGAAATGCCCATTTCTTCACTTTCTCTTCTGCATTGCCTTTGGGAAAGTGGAAGTGTAGCTTCACCTCTTTCCATAACATTTCTTTCTCTGAATCTGGCACAATATCTTCAGCTTTATCAGAGGCTTTAATTCTCTTCCATAACCTGTACTTTATGGGGACGCTTTCCCTGACAAGATATCCACATTGATTTACGAATGTGGTCTTAATATCACCAGGGGCTTTTGGCTCGCCGTCCTCGTCGACCTCCGTGATGGTCGTAATCCCGGTCATCTTCCTCTTGGAGCCACGTTTCCATTTAGGCTTCATCAATCGGGATGCCTCAATGTTTTCTTCTTCCCCCTCATTAGTATCTTCCTCCTCATTAGTATCTTCCTCCTCATCACCATGCAAGTTCAAATATTGGTTGCCTTCGTCCTCGGGGGCATCATTCTCTGGGGCAGCTACGAACTGATCATTACCACGAATGAGCTCGTGCATTATGTCGTCTTGGTTGTCCATAGAGCCAAGTGCCTGGAGAGACCAAAGTATAGAATACATAGCTGAGTAGTCTATGGCTTGATCACCAGAAGAAACGATAACTAACAGTTACATGGCAACTCCCGCAAAAAGTGGGGACAGTTAGAACAGCTTATTAAGTAAAATGACAGCCTGATTGATCGACACGTATAACTAGATCAGCTTATTATCAGGTAGTAACAAGAAGAATTACCACTAAATCAGAATTTTCAGAGCTATTAGGTTTGGAGGACAGTTAGAACAGCTTATTAAGTAAAAATGAATTGACTGAAACATATAAACATCCTGGATTACATTTTGGCGATATACATAAATTGACTGCAACATATATTGATGCAAGAACAAGAAGAACAGCTGCTGGTTAGAAATTAGCTAACCCTCTAATTCAGATGGACTAACATAAAGATGCACACATGCCAATAGAAAAGAATGAGAGCTCAATCAGATGCTGATAAAGGAGAATGTTGCATGAACTAAACTGAGCCACAGGGATACAGTTTTCAGGAAAAACAATATACAGACTCTGAAATAAGAAAATAATGTATGTATCAATGAAGTGGCAGGGTGTGCATCCTGTTTAGTATTAATGGGAAGCATGCATGTTTCTTAGGCTGGCCATCGGAAGCAATTCTTGATGGGGAGGCAGTGGAGATCAAGGCCCAGGTGCTCACTAATTTGATGTAATGAACTCTCCGACTGGGAACATTTTTCCCTCTAGCAGCATCATTTGTATCATCCTATGCCCTGGCTACAGAATTGTTTCTTGGAATTAACATTTCTATGCTAACTACCTTTCCAATCTTTGCTATATATGAGCTATTCGTATCATTTTGGAATTTATGCCAATGGCAGTTTTTCAATCTGCAAAAACTTTGTTCATTCCAGTTGTGTTTAAGGTTTATTTATATTATAGGAATACTAATCTGTGGAGGCTGAGGGGAAAGTGATGTCAGTGAGCCATTAGATAGGTAAGTGCAACTCTTACATAAGTTCTGTTGATTCACACAAGGTATATTTAGTTCCTTCTATTGATGCAGAGCTCGCTCCCTTGCACAAACAGGACCTACTGTGTACAGGAGGATATATTTCATTTAGCTTAAGCAATCTTAAAACTTCCCTGCCTGTGGTCGAGCCGTGTATTTCTCTTTAATGATTTAGCTTGCATAGATTCTGCAGTTCAATTGAAACAGTTTGTGAATCAAAGACGACATCTACAATGCTTAAGCAGCAAGAGGTCATTTTGGTGTGTTCTCTAACCATAAAAGTTTAATTGCAACGGGTTTCCCACTTGATTTGGTGAAAAACCCTTGATTGAATGTTTGTAAGGATGCACTCACTATCCGACTTGTTAGTTTTGTTGCACAAATTCATTTCAGTTCTTAATTTTTTACTGTGATTCTGATCACTTATGTTTTGTTGTTCAGCAAATATCTGAAATGGACCACATCTTAAATCATTAAAGCATCCCAGCTGCTTCTTTCACTCATCCAGAGATTAGTCCGGTTGGACTAACAGATTAAGTCAAGGTTGTGGAGGATCAGCCAACGCAGGTGTCTAAGCACTTTGGTTTAGGTGAGGAGGTGGCGGTTCAGGAGCCCCATGCTGCAGCTACGTAAGGGTAAATTTTTTTTGCTGCTCTACATACTGGATTTCTGTTGCTCATGTCAAGTGAAGAGATGGTCAATTGTGAAACTATAGTTTACAATTTCTAACATGGTTTGGCTATGAATGTCTTGAACTCAGGAATTTAGAGAAGGGGTTTTGCTGCAGCCAGCTACATCTTGGGCCTCCATATTCTTGGGAAGGAGCCATTGTCTCCCTACACTTTATGACATTTAAGGAACTCAAGAAACCAGCTTATTATGTATTGCTTGTATACACTATAGTCAAGGCTTGTATAATTTGGTGTTTCCATTAAGCTTCCTTATGTACAAATTATGTCTTTTTCAGCAAAAGCTGTACAAATTATGTCAGCATTAGACACTGTATGGTTCCATATGCATACTTAGGAAATTATATTTATGGATTGTTTCCATTTTGTGTTTGTGTTATTTGTTCATCTTGGTTTGAGTAATATAAATATTTTCCATATGCTTATAAACAAATACTATAAATTAAAAGTGACCTTTTTTTATTTGATCTGGCATGATAATAATATAAATATTTTATATTCGAGACCTCGTCATATGAATACAATTGATAACAATAGTATCTTATATGTTCATATGATTTTTAACTGATGGAAAAGTTACATCAATTTCTAGCTGTAGAGGTCTAATAGAGGGCAAAAATGAAACAATGGATTAATGGGAGAGGAAAAAATAACCTAAGCAATATGAAACACAAGAGGATGAGGAGTGGAGCAGGGGGCGAGGGGTTGACGTACGGGCGCCGGGTCGCAGGGGCGGCGGCGAGCTGAGGACGAGGTAGGGGCGGCCGGGGCGTCGGCGCGCGAGGACGACGGCCGAGGGGCACCGAGGCCGGCCGGCCGGGGATGGAGGGCCGGAACGGGGGAAGACACGCAGGCGCCGGCGGANGGGCGCTGAGGCCGGCTGGGGACGACACGGGGGCGGCGGCGCGTGGAGGCAGAGGCGGGGAGGGCACGGCGGGCGGCGGTGACGGGGGCGGGGAGGCTGGCCGCGCGGGACGTCGATCGAATTGGGGATGGCAGGGGAGGTTATAGGGTGACGGTTTAGTGCCGGCTAGCCTTCCCAGCCGGCACTAACGTGTCCGTGGTGCACGTTAGTGCCGGCTACAAGCTACAGCCGGCACTAACTGTTGCACGTTAGTGCCGGCTGGAAACACGAGCCGGCACTAACCTGCACGACCATTTTCCCATCTCCCGCCAATTTTCTTAGCGGGAAAATTAAAATAGAAGCACAGCAAGTTGCGGTGCAGCACCGCAACAATCGGTGCTAAGGCAGAAGTTGAAAATAGCTACTGGATTGACAGACTATTGCGGTCGTCGCCAGGAATGAAGGACCGCAACAGTCGGTTGGCTTGGGCAGGCAGCAGTAGCAGCACCGACTATTGCGGTGCTAGCTCGAAGACCCACCGCAACAGTCGGTGGTGGTCAGGACAAGTGCAGTTCGGCTCTGGTTTGACGGACTGTTGCGGTCCTCACTTTGCATCAAGCACCGCAACAGTCGGTGGTCGCAGTGGACCCACTGTCAGACTCACAACGGCTCTGTGTACGGTACAACTTTTGCACGTTAGTGCCGGCTGGAAACACGACCCGGCACTAACCTGCACGACCATTTTTCCATCTCCCGCCAATTTTCTTTTTCTTTCTTTTTTTATATGTGTAATTTCATTTATTATATGCTTAATAATAAGATTAATGTAATGACAATGGGTACCTTAAATTCTTATTAGCATACTATTAATTATATCTACACAACAACAATAACAATTAATGAATCTACTACCATTAGCACTTATGTGTAGCTAATAGGGTATATATGTGTTTATACTTCTGTTATTCGTAATAAACAGAAAATATTTCATTTTTAAACATGCAAAAATATTCAAAAATCTTTAATGCAATATTCTATACAATGATGTAATCAATTTGCACATTACTTGATTAGTTGTTTGTAATAGAATGTTTCAACGCTCCTAGTAATGAAAAATTAACGGAAGTAAATAAATTTTCTACCATGCAAAAATATAAATATTGTATTTTGATGATATTGTGTTGTAATTGCATGAATAATATCAATAATTGAGAGAAATACGACACATAGTGCGTTACATTACATCACTTAACGTGAAATACAACAACATATATATATATAGAATAAAATGTATCTAAAACTACTACTCATCATCATCTACTGCAACATTGATAATCTTCCTTTTGACGAAAGTGCCTTGGGCGTGGTCGCGGCGTAAGTAAGGTGTGTCCTCTTTAGATAAGAGGATGCTGGGATCAACGTCAACTGAGAATGGAGGAAGGTCATCAATCTGGTCATAATCTTCTGACTTGTCCGAAATATCCTCAACTCCAACAACCTTTCTTTTTCCCGGAAGAACTATGTGTCGTTTTGGTTCATAATCTTCTGACTTATCTGTTACCTTCTTCTTCGGTTTGCTTGACATGTCCTTCACATAGAACACTTGTGTCACATCCTTGGCTAGAACAAATGGTTCATCTTTATATCCGGTCCTTTTAAGGTCCACTGTGGTCATCCCATACCGGTCCTTCATTACGGCTCCTCCAGCTACCCATTGGCAACGAAACAGAGCGACAAATATGGGTCCATAGTCAAGTTCCCATATCTCCTCTATGACCCCATAGTAGTTGTCCTTTTTTCCATCAGTACTGTTTACTACACACATACGGACACCACTATTTTGGTTGGTGCTTTTTGGTCTTGATCTATTGTGTAAAATGTATACCCATTTATTTCGTACCCTTGGTATTGTTGGACGGTGATCGATGGTCCCCTAGCCAGCCATTGAAGTTCTTCATCCACTGTGTTGTTGCCCAATAATTTTCGTCTGAACCAGTTCTCAAACGTATTTATATGTTCGCGTGTAATCCAAGCAACAGTCTTCTCTGGATTTTCAGACCGCACAATATCCATGTGCTCGTCAATATATGGAGCCACCTTGGATGAATTCTGAAGAACCGTGTAGTTTGCTTTGCTGAATTCACTAGAAGGGATGTTCACATTAGATTTCTTTCCTAGTGTGCCTTTTCCCTTTAGTCGCCCCTCATGGTGTGACACGGGGAGCCCAATCGGATTTAGCTCAGGAAGATAGTCAACGCAAAACTCAATGACCTCCTCTGTTCCGTAGCCCTTAGCAATGCATCCTTCCGGACGAGAACGGCTGCGGACGTACTTCTTCAAGACTGCCATGAACCTCTCGAAAGGGAACATATTGTGTAGGAAAATAGGTCCCAGGATAGTTATTTCAGTCACAATATGAACTAGAAGATGTGTCATAATGTTGAAGAAGGAAGGTGGGAAGACCATCTCGAAGCTGACAAGACATTCGACAATGTCTTTCTGCAGCTTTATTAGATTCTTCGGATTAATTGCCTTCTGTGAAATTTCATTCATGAACGCACAAAGCTTTACAACTGCCAATCTCAAATTCTCCGGTAGAACACCCCTCAGTACAATCGGAAGTAATTGTGTCATCAGGACGTGGCAGTCATGGGACTTCAAGTTTTGGAATTTCTTCTCTTTCACGTTTATTATGCCCTTTATATTTGAGGAGTACCCGGACGGGACCTTGATACTTTTCAAGCAATCAAACATACTTTCCTTCTCCTCTTTGCTCAGATTATAGCTGGCAGGTTTTAAATAGTGGCCTTTGTCTCTCTTTTCGGGTTGCAAGCCTTTTCGTCCAGCTATCTGCTGCATGTCGCGCCTTGCGGCAATTGTGTCTTTTGACTTCTTACCATACACTCCCAGGAAGCCTAGTATGTTCACGCAAAGATTCTTCGACAGATGCATCACATCAATTGCGTGGCGAACATGTAAGACTTGCCAATAAGGTAGTTCCCACAATATAGACTTCTTCTTCCACATTGGAGCATGTCCCTGGCCATCCTTGGGAACAGGTTCGCTACCGTGACCCTTTCCAAATACTACCTTCACATCCTTGATCATCGAGAACACACGCTTTCCATTACGGAACAAAGGCTTAGCACGAGTTTCGGGCTCTCCTTTAAAATGCTTTCCTTCGGTTCTTAGGGGGTGATTGGGAGGAAGGAATCGGCGATGGCCCATGTATACGCACTTCTTACAATGTTTCAAATAGATGCTATCTGTTTGATCTAGACAGTGTGTGCAGGCCATGTATCCCATGTTCGACTGACCCGACAATTTTGCAAGTGCAAGCCAATCATTGATGGTTACGAAAAGCAAAGCTCGGAGGTCGAAAGACTCTTGTTTATACTCATCCCACACACTTATGCCTTCTTCCTTCCAGAGCAGCAAGAGATCATCAATCAAGGGTCGCAGGAACACATCAATGTCGTTGCCAGGTTCTTTTGGCCCTTGTATAAGCACCGGCATCATGATGAACTTCCGCTTCATGCACAGCCAAGGAGGAAGGTTGAAGATACATAGGGTCACAGGCCATGTACTATGAGCGCAGCCAAACTCACCGAACGGGTTCATTCCATCCGCACTTAGACCAAATCTTATGTTCCTTGGGTCGTTGTCAAATTCAGGAAACTCTCGGTCAAGGTTTCTCCACTGGGACGCATCTGCGGGGTGTCTAATCATGTGATCTTCCTTACGATCTTCTTTGTGCCAACGCATCAACTTAGCGTTATCCTTGTTTTTGAACAAGCGCTTCAAACGTGGTATTATAGGGAAGTACCACACCAACTTTGCGGGAACTCTCTTCTTGACTGGCTGCCCATCAACATCACCTGGATCGTCTCGCCTGATCTTATACCGCAATGCGCCGCAAACAGGACAAGATTCTAACTTCTCATATTCCTCTCCGCGATACAGGATACAGTCGTTAGGACATGCGTGAATCTTCTGTACCTCCAATCCAAGAGGGCAAAGCATTTGTTTAGCTTCGTATGTTGTCGACGGTAGTTCGTTACCATCAGGAAGCCAGTTCTTTATAATCTTTAATAGCTCACCAAATCCCTTATCGGTGACACCATTAGTTGCCTTCCATTTAAGGATCTCCAGCGCGGAACCCAACTTCTTTTGCTCCTCCTTGCAACCAGGGTACAGCGGTTTTTTGTGATCCTCCAACATCTTCTCGAACTTGAATGACTCCGTCGTTGTTTCACTGTTTTTCTGTGCATCAAGCAACACCTGACCTAGCTCATCAGGTGCCTCCTCTTGCGCAACATGTGCTTCACCCTCGTCCATTGGTTCATCTTGAAAGCCACCAGCTTCATGAACAAATGCCAGTCTGGAATGTTGTTATCATCATCTTCTTCATTGTCTTCCATCATAACTCCAAGTTCACCGTGCTTGGTCCAAAGACTATAGTTGGTCATGAAACCTCTTTCATAAATGTGGTTCCACAGAGTACCTTTATTCCTGTATTCCTTTTTATTTTGGCAAACGGTGCATGGACAACACATTAAACCCTTCAGTGACCTGTTGGCCATTGCCGCATCGAGAAACGTTCGTAGGCCATTAACCCACGCCAAGGTGCTCCGGGGGCCGTACATCCATTGCCAGTCCATCTGCAATAAATTTATCCATAATAAAAGACATAAAGTACAGAATGTATTCAAAGAAACATAAATTTCTCCCTAGCCTTTTCTTTTAAAAAAAATGGCATAATAATATACACACATATCATAAAGAAATAATTCAAAATTAATGTATAAATCAAAAAATCATGCTCAGTCTTCCTAATATTTTCTTTTAAACAAATGGCATAATAATACACACACATGTCACAATGAAATAGTTGGAAATTAATGTATAATTAAAAAATCATGCTCATTCTCCCTAACATTTTCTTTTAAAAAATCACTCTATATGTGTGATAGGCCAAATATCTAGTAAACCTTCTCTAAAAAGCAAGAAAGCAATTCTACATAGTTCAAATTAATGTAAAAATCTCTGGCTTAATTACTATACTAGCAATGATGTACATGCGACACGCACATATCTAACACATTGAAAAGAAAAAAAGATGACAAAGATTTGAACAAAGAAAATCAGATGATGCAAGATGAAAAGATTGCAAAACAGATGAAGTGTGTAGGAAATGCAGGAATTAATCATCAATTCACCTTTTTCATACATGGAAAAGAAAAAGATGACAAAGATTGGAACAAAGAAATATAGTACATTTTAAGGCACAGGGTGTATGCAAAATCCGCTATGTTAGTATCAAACCAAAAGTATGTCATCCATATATTTCTCAATTTATTTTTCACAAATTAAGATCATTGTGGAAAAGGAATACACAAAGCTCTACAAAAAATTCTTTGATTTGAGCTACTCTCACAGAACGAGATCAACAGGAGGAGCAACTAGATTTTCAGTCCGGACAATAGATTTTCGCTCTTGACAATAATCGGATATGGTCTTGATGTTGAGCCTATGTTAGCTTACTCTCTCCCATAAAGTCTTTATTTTACAAATCTCTACAATCCGCAAGAAAGGCATGCACACAAAAGACTATAATCAACAAAATTAATATCCCTAGTTTCCTATAAAATAAGAAATGCTGAGAGGTGGATGGGGCAACGGGAGCATGGCCGCACGGGGCAAGTCGTCAGCGTGTGCGCCTGGAGTAGCAGCAGCTTTGTTCTATGGGCCATGGGTCGTTGGTCTGCGGCGTTTACAGATAAATAGGCCCAACGTAGTATGCAGATGCATGTATACTTGATTTTTCTTGGAAAAGTTGGGTATTCCTGGGAATACCTTTGCATCAACGTGGCTCCGCTGCGGCACCTGCCATGGGAGAGAGGAGAAGCCCGATCGATCGATGTCTTTAGTCAGGCTCGGGGAAGAAGAAGGTGGCCTATTTATTGTCGGACGACTTAGTGCCGGCTGGTAGCTTCAGCCGGCACTAACATGCATCATTTAGTGCCAGCTGATGCTGCAAGCCGGCACAAAACTCGCCCAGCCAAGTTTGTGCCGGTTGATAAGTTCAGCCGGCACTAACTGGGCATTTGACCGCTGTTCGGTCGGTGTTGACCGTTGCGGGAGCGCGCGTTAGTGCCGGTTCGGCATTCTAGCCGGCACTAACATGGCTCCCGCGGCACTGTTTCCTGGAGCCGGCACTAAATGATGACATTAGTGCCGGCTCAACGACGACCGGCACTAACGTGCGCGCACCAATATGAAGTTCTCTCGTAGTGGACGTGGCGCTTACAGCCCATTTACGAAATAGGCCCAAAACCCAATACAATTTTTTCCAACCCATTAACTCAAAATTTGCCAATTCAGCCCATTTTCCAGAACTACCATTCCAGCCCATAACAATCCATAAAGCCATATAAACAGTATTAGAATTTCAGCCAAACACAATATATAAGAACCAGCCCATCATCAACAACATATTAACATCTCATCACATGAAAAAGTTCTAAAACTAGATCACAGTTTACAATGAAATCACATATTCTAACTTCGGCTTTAATTTAGAAAAAAATCTCACAATACTACAAAGAAAACACTAGCTGCAAGCAAGACAATATTTCCAAAACAGAGCACAAGTTTTCCATCCACCTTGCTGTATGCCAGGGAGCTTGAGATCTTTGGATCGCAATAGTCAAAGAAATCATCCCTGTGACATAAGTAAATATATCAAATATTTGTAATCAATTTTGATCAGTGTACAGCACTAATCTGTTCTACTCAAACCAACGGAAAAATGAGGCGAGAAAAATGTTGCTACTGCTCACCTGAGAAATCTAACTCAATCTGTAATGTTGCTGCCCGTGCACCAGCAGTCAAGCTGACCTGTAGAGAACAAGTGCTCAGACGAATGCACTTCAGGCACTAAGACTCCCATAATCACGATGCCTAGTCAAGCCACTACAACAGACATGCTCAGTTTCACTTAGCAAACAAGGAGTAATGCTTCAGGGAATAGTTCAGGCTGGCAGAAATGAGTGGAATAATATCCAAGTGCAAGAATAAAAACACCTTATTACACCGCATTACTGACAATGTCCTTCTGAATGCCCAACTGAACCATTTCTTTTTCTAAGTACATAAATGAATGTTAATTTTAGAAAACTACCTTGCCAACAATCATGCTTAAAGATGGAGGTTGCACCAAATTTATCCATGACATAAAACCTAGTGGGAGTGCAAATTTGATTAACATATAAATGAATCCAAATCAAAGAGATTGACATATAAAAATCCAGGACCCAGGTATGCTACATAATTGCTAATCAGTGTCTCAGGCGATAGAGTAACTCTAGATTAGTAAAAGGCAGTACTACATATTGAAGGTAGACCTTGCAATGTGTACACACAAGAGAAGGCAGCTGTCAACTCCTACATAATTGTTATGTCTCAGGCGACAGAGTAACTCTAGATTAGTAAAAGGCAGTACCACATAGTGAAGATAGACCTTGCAATGTGTTGTATCTGCACACAAGAGAAGGAAGCTGTCAACTCCACTCAGCAGCACCAAGCAATCTGAAACCACGGTTCATCCTAAAAAGAGAACAATATCTGAAGTATCAGTTTACAATTTCAATGTCTAATCATAAAAGTATCTGATTGCTTTGCTAAACTAATAAACACAGAAGATCATGTCATATTCAAGTTGAAGTCGTATAACTGATATCATGCCAAATCACAGTAACAACAATGTCCATTACAAGAGCAAGCTATTATAGTTTGAACTCGCATATCCGATTATCGTAGCAACTAATTGAAGTTTGAGAATGACATCTATAGCAGTCAAAATTACTAAACCGGAGCACGCAAAATCATTATTTTAGTGTTTCCAGAGATCATTTTGTTATCTACTCCATGATATCAACAGATCGAATGAAATTTTAGAGCCAAATGGCTCCAACATTCAGAGCACGTAGCAGTAGCACATAGCAACCTAGCACAAGCAGCCAGCAACAACTAGCTAGAGGCGACCACAAGCACAAGGAGCATACGACATTACCACAGATTCAGAGCACAGGAAGGAACTGAGGGAAGAGCAAAGGTGAGAGAAGATATACCTCTCAGCTGACGTGAAGGAAGGGCGTTGGCAGGGAGGCAGAGCAGAGGAAGCAGCCACGAATCAATGGGGAGCAGAGCTGCAGAGGTCGGAGGAGCCAATCTGCAGGTGGAGGCTTCCATCGGCAGAGCGCAGGTCGGAGGCCGTGGAGTAGCAGCAGGACTGCAGGAGACTCGAATCAGAGGAGCGAAGCTCGAAGGCCGTGCAACAGTTGTAGGAGACTTGAATCAATCAACGGAAAATCATCCAATCCAACGATTCGGAAAAACTAAATCGGGAGGGGATGGGTTGCGCGGGGTGGTGAGTGTCCCGTACCGGTCGCTCTCAGGGGCGCGGGCGCGTGAGGCGGCGGCGAGGCGCGCGGAGGCCGCGGCGCGGATGGGCGCGACGAAGGCGTCGTCGTCGGGGCCCGCGCCGGCGGCGAGGGCCTGGGAGTCGAGGAAGCCGATGAGGCGGAGCGCGAGCGCCTGCGCCGCCGCGGCGTCCCCGCGCTCGAGCGCGGCGTCGGCGCCGAAGAGGAGGGAGTGGAGGCGCCGCAGCCGCTCGTCCGCCTCCTTCCTCCAGTTCGTCGGGCAGGCGCCACCGGCGGGCGCGTCCGGCGCCGGTCGTCCCCCGCGGACGGGGACGGGGGCGGGAGAGGCCCGGATCTCGCGCGGCCGGAGCTTGCTGCACCTCCGCCTCCTCCCTTCCTCGCCGCCGCCGCACCGCGCCCGTTGCAGAGGCAAGAGAGGGATGGGAGGCCCGGATCTCGCGTGGCTCGTGGAGGGGAAAGGTGAGGAGGGCGGCTCTGAGCGAGCGCAGGGGAGAGGAGGGGAGTGAGCGCAGGGGAGGGGAAAGGTGAGGAGTTGGCGAGGAGGCGGCCGATCTGGGAGCGGCGTGAGGCGTGTGGAGGAGCAGGAGGGGCTAGGGTTTCGGGATTATTTATTTGGAGCAGGAATCATCTTAACCGTCGGTATCGGATGGACGGTCAAAAATGATTGGGCCGTGCAAACTGAGCCCAAAAACAGCCCAAAAATAGGTCTTTGGGCCCGTTTAAGCAAATTTAACATTTATTTTCTTTTGATGATAGAAATGTATTAAATTCTAAGACACTAAAAATAATTTCAAATGAGAAAGTTGTCAATACAATAGTTGTAGAACTATTCGAGATCTATAACTATTGTTTTGGTCACTTCCCCATCCGAGTTAGATTGAATTATTTAAATATGAAATTTCAAAAGTTGAGAAATTCACATATTTTTTACGGTAATAAATGATTTCAAATGAAAAAGTCATGAATACCAAAATTGTACAACTCATCAAGATCTACAAACTTTATTTAGTTCATTAATCCATGTGACAAAGTTTGAATAATCCAAATTTTGAATTTCAAAATTTGATAACTAAAAGCAAGATTTTGGAACACTAAATGATTTCAGCTGAAAAAGTCATGAATACCAAAGTTTCATAACTCATCAAGATCTACAATCTTTATTTAGGTTATTTTTTCATTTGAGAAAGTGGTAGTATACATTGGTCATTAATCCTAGATTCACTCACATAGTTTAAGAAACTATGTTAGAGACTTGTTAAATTTGTACTACATGTTATTACCACTTTTGAAAATGACAAAATGACCTAAATAAAGATTGTAGATCTTGATGAGATATGAAGCTTTGGTATTCATCACTTTTCCATTTGACATCATTTAGTGTAAAAAATCATGCTTGTATTTGTCATTTTTTGAAATTCAAAAATTGGATTGTTCAAACAGACTCACACGAGAAGATTTTTCAAAATAATAGCATTAATAAGTTTCATAACTTGAATGAGCATGATTTTAGAAATTTTTAGAAAAAAAATCATCAAATTTGGAGTAGCCATGAAGGAGAAATACTAGATACAAGTTTAAATTCCGAATTAAAAAAAGAAATATGAACTGTTTGCGTGTTCTTTAAAATAAATAAGATCCGTGAAATGGAAATCTATACTGAACAATGTCATTAATGAAAAGATGGTGATTTTAGAAAAATTCAGAAAAAGAAAACATCAAATTTGGATTACGGATGACGGAGAAATACCAGATACAAAATTTGATTGCAAATTAAAAGGAAAAATACGAACTGCTCACGTGTTCTTCATTCCAGTAGAACTGGGCCAATCACGGGCTACCATCTGGTGGGCCGGATGTAGAACTGATACAAGTAAAACAATTTCTTAGAACCACCACACTTGGCCTTGTAGCTTACTGGTAACACATCCGCCTCCTAAGCCCCTGGTCGCGGGTTCGAATCCCCGTCCGCCCCATTTTTTTGCTCCCCGGATTTAATCCGGGCGCGGCCGGTGACGTGGCCAAGGAGGCTGGAGGGGCCGGGCGAGCTGGCAGGACGTGGCGCTCGCGGGCGTGGTGGCAGCAGACCACGTTTCATTCTATATAGAGCAGAACTTATCCATTTTAATGCAACAGGCTTAGTAGTGCAGTGCAAGACTCCCTATGAGGCCTGGCATGGATGCAGGCCAGACGTTCGGGAGCGTGGCGTACATCAAGGCGTCGAAGCCGAACCTGAGGAAGCTTGATGATCGCGGCACCCCCGGCGGTCTTCATCGGCTACGAACCAGGCGCCAAAGCTTGGCGCTTCTACGATTCGGCGGCGCGACACGCCGTCGTGTCCCGAGGCACGGTCTTCAACGAGCCGGCGTCCTGGACTTGGGCGGATGAGGATGCAAGCACGGATGCTGGCTCGGACTTCATCATGGAGTACCACATAGTGGAGATGGGGCCGGCACCACTCGACGCCGATCCCATCCCTGGGAGCCCAGGCGTTCCCGCGTCGCCCGCCGCTGCGACGCCACTACCAGCGACCCCAACACCGGCGGCCTCTCCGTTGCCCCAACCAGAGTTCGTTTCTCCACCACCTAATGCGGAGGAGTACTGGGACGCCGACAACGACGACGTCGAGCCCAGATACCATACCATGGCTAATGTGATCGGGTCTGCGGTGGCGCCAGGCTACGCCGAGCACCAAGTGGCCGCGGAGCTCCATCTGCAGATTGGGGAGGAGCCTGCCTCCTTTGCTGAAACCGAGAAGCACCTGTCCTGGCATCGTGCCATGATGGAGGAGATGGACTCCATTGAAAGCAACAAGACGTGGCGCCTGATGCCTCTTCCGCCCGGTCATCGACCGATCGGGCTGAAGTGGGTCTATAAGGTGAAGAAGAACGCTGCTGGCGAGGTCATCAAGCATAAGGCACGTCTCGTTGCAAAAGGCTACGTCCAGCAGCCAGGGGTGGACTTCGACAAAGTGTTTGCGCCCGTGGCTCGCATCGAGTCAGTACGCCTACTGCCGGCACTAGCTGCTCAGGAGGGATGGGCGGTGCACCACATAGACGTGAAGTCCGCGTTCCTCAACGGGGAGCTGATCGAGGAGGTGTATGTTTGCCAGCCCCCTGGCTCCACCGTCGCTGGGCACGAGGATGAAGTGCTGCGCCTCGACAAGGCACTCTACGGTCTTCGTCAGGCCCCTCATGCTTGGAACGCCAAGCTTGACAAGACCCTGGCGGCCCTCGCGTTCAGTCACAGCCCGTCGGAGCACGCGGTCTACGCCCGTGGCGAGGGTGACTCTCGGCTACTGGTGGGCGTCTACGTCGACGACCTCATCATCACCAGCAGCAACTCCACCGAGATCGCCAAGTTCAAGCAGCAGATGAGTTCCAGGTTCAAAATGAGTGACCTTGGTTTACTCTGTTTTTATCTGGGAATCGAAGTGCAGCAAGGAAGTGATGGCATAAAGCTTTGTCAAGCTGGCTACGCACGCAAGGTTCTGGAGCGCGCAGATTTGGGGAGTTGCAACCCGTGCCATACTCCAATGGAGCCTCGCCTGAAGCTGTCTAAGGCGAGCACAGCAGCTCTGGTGGATGCCACTGAGTATCGGGGCCTCGTCGGCTGCCTGCGGTACTTGGTGCACACAAGACCAGATGTTGCATTCGCGGTCGGCTATGTGAGCCGATTCATGGAGAAGCCCACCACCGAGCATCTCAACACGGTGAAACGCATCCTGCGCTACATCGCGGGGACGATCGACTACGGCTGCTACTACAAGCGCGGCGGCATGAACCTGAAGCTGCTTGGGTACAGCGACGCCGACATGGGCGGCGATGTTGACACAAGGAAGAGCACCACTGGCGTCCTGTTCTTCCTCGGCTCTTGCCCGGTGACTTGGCAATCTCAGAAACAGAAGGTCGTTGCTTTGTCCTCCTGCGAAACTGAATATATTGCAGGGACGACGGCGGCCTGCCAAGGCGTTTGGCTGGCGCAGCTGCTTGCAGAACTCAAAAGTGAGCGGCGTTCAGCCTTTACCCTCAAGATGGATAGCCAATCGGCCATTGCACTCAATAAGAATCCCGTTTTTCATGACCGAAGTAAACATATAGATGTGAGATTTCATTTTATTCGGGAGTGTTTTGGAGATGGGAGACTGGACATTGAGCACGTCCGAACTGAGGACCAGCTTGCTGAAATTCTGACGAAGCCGCTGGCGTGTGATCGCTTCTGTGAGCTGCGTGTGAAGCTGGGCATTGTCAATATCAGCTATGGGACTTCAGGATTAGGGGGTGAAATGTGAGCAAGTCTGTTGACGCTAAAACGCGCCGCGCCAAACTCTCACACGCGCGGAATCGCAAGATGCAGATCTGATTGCGCAGAAACCGGTGAAACCGGTTTGGAAAACCGGTGAAACCGGTTTGCTAGGGTTTCCTGCGAAGACCAACGAACGCACGCCCAGGAGGGACCCCATCAGGGTGTGCGCACCTTGGATTGTTCTAGGATCAGTCAGGCCACCTAGAACGTCCTCAATCGCCGTGGAGACGAAGGAAGAACAGCAATTAGGGTTTGGAGAAGCTAGGGTTTGAGAAACATAAAGTAAAGGCAAAAAGTAAAGACAAATAAAAGATAAATTGTGTTTGATCGATTGGATGATCCTCAATCGGCCGCAACCCTTTATATTTATAGGGTGGGGAGGTCTTGCCCCGCAAGGAAAGTCCAAATACAAGTCGGATCTACAAAAAGAGTCCAAACCTACTACAATTCGGGGAAAACCGGTTCCACCGGTTTCCAGATCCGGTTCCACCGGTTTGCGTTGTCATACGCAGCACAGTGTAACAAACCGGTTACACCGGTTAGCAAATCCGGTTCCACCGTTTTCCCTGCAGAAACTATTCCTTGCCAATTTTGATCGCTAACATATGCCCCCCTGTTTTCTAGTAAACTTGTGTACTAGAAAACACTTCTAAGATCAAAATTATTCTTCTGGACGATGTTTAAACATAGAAAGCATCGGCCATGTCATGCATCTTGCCTATGTTGAAGTTGAAGCAACTTGTTTTGGTCTCCACACCATCCTTGTAGGTGCCGCTGATCTTTGTTCAACTTCTGGCTCCATTGATTGCCTGCGCATTCTTTGTAATTTTCTCTTTTGAGTGCGAGTTAAGCCTGAGGGACACCACCTCGGCTGCATATATTTAGAATCTGATTTGCTACTGTTCTCACACTGCTTAGGATCAGTACATGCATCTTTTCTAACCGGATTACCATTATAAGCAATCGGTTGTTGGAAAACACCATAATTTGGATAAGAAATAATATGTGGTGGCATGTACATATTACCATAGTCACTAGGAGCATAATAACAAGGATATGGCCAAGACAACGGCATATATGATCCACCAAAATAATATGGCACAGCAGTATAATTACCTTGGTGTCGGTGAAATTTTTGTTCACCTTGATGTCTTGGTATTGAATCTGCATCTCCAGTGCTATGTGATTGATTTTTATGCTTCTGGACAGCTCCCTTCTTCTTATATTTTTCCAGAAGATCTTCAAATGTCAGCTTCACCTTTTCCTTTGATCCACCAGAACTTCCAGGCGCAAACCGGTTATACCGGTTTGAATAACCGGTTCCACCGGTTCTACCAGAACCAGCATGTTTGCTCTTGGCTTGCCCCCCGAGTGTTGAATTCCTTTTTTCAACTTGAGGGTCTTTTTTCTGCCATACCTTCTTGCTCCTTTTCTGTTCTGGTCGTGCTTCACCAATGATTACATTTTTTCCTTTTGTTGTATCAGCTTGATTTGGCCGGATCAACACTTTAGGATTCTGTAATTCAATGGTATTGATAGAGAAATGCTTAGGAAAAGGATCAGAATCAACCTTCATTTCATGCAAAGTCAAATGGCCTTCATTAAGGGCCGATTGAATTCGCCTACGAAATACATTACAATCATTAGTTGCATGTGAAAAAGAATTGTGAAATTTACAATATGCACGTCGCTTCAACTCATCAAGAGATGGTAAAGTATATGCACACTTGATGTATCCATTCTTATGTAACTCATCAAATATCCTATCACATTTAGACACATCAAAAGTAAATTTCACTTCTTCTTGCCGATTTTTGTGGATCGGCTTAAGTGAAGGGCAACTATATGATTGAGACTTGCTTGGCCATGTAAATTCAGCAGCACATACTTCTCCATTCTCATCGTCCACTAAATCATTATTTAACATATGCATGTTAGGACGATCAAATTTTGGCCTAGCATCTTTACTTCGGCTTTCTTGAACCAAAGCTTTTTCTAATACTTGATTAAGGGTAAGAAACTCATAGCCCTCTAATTTATCTTTGATATGAGATTTCAAACCTTTAAAAGCTAATTCGGCAAGATCTTTTTCAGAAATAATCAAACTATAACATCGGTTTTTTGTATCTCTAAATCTTCTAATGTAATCAGCAACAGATTCATCATTCTTTTGAATAACCGATGTCAAGTGAGATAGCCTCAATTCATTATCACCACTATAAAAATGCTCATGGAATTTATGTTCTAATTGAGACCATGTATGAATAGAATTGGGAGATAATGCCGAAAACCATGGGAAAGCAACACCAGATAATGACAAAGGGAATAATCTAACTTTCAAATGATTAACACTACCATGAATACCCATTTGTGCATTAAACTGACTAATATGCTCCCATGTAGTCCTATTGTCTTCCCCAGTAAATTTGACAAATTCTGGCACTTTAAAACCTTGAGGATAAGGCATAGTATCAAAAACTGGAGGATAAGGTTTCTGATATACTAAAGTTTTATTCTTAACCTCTACGCCAAAAGTATCCTTAATCAAAATAGCCAAATCTTTTTTATATTCTTCCATCAGACTCTGAATATAAAGATCATTTGAGCTTTGCTGGTCATTGACATTTGGCACATTTTGGTTCGGTGATGCATGTAATGATTGTTGCAAATAACCCGAACTTTGGGAAGACATAGGATTTGTAGTATATGTCATTGTAGTACATATAGGTACATTACCAGAAACACCATTTACTCGGCCAGGATTAGCCTGAGCAATTGATGTACTAGTTATAAGCTCAGGTGTTGTCTGATATGTAGCAACAGGGTAAGAACCCGTAAGACCGGTTCCTGGAACCGGTTGAACCAGATTTTGGCCGTACTGAGTATTAGGATTAAAACCGGTAGGACCGGTTACAGAAACCGGTTTTACCGGATTTGCCTGGCCAAATCCCTGAAAATTCTGTCCTGTCAAATGATTTAACGGCATCCCATATTGTGGATTTCTGGGTGGTACTGCTGCCGATAAATTCTGAGGTACAATTGCGTGCTGTGAAGTACCCACTAGATCAGAATTAATAGCATTACTAATTACGATCGAGGGTTGTTTTCCTACGGATTTATCAATCATGCCTTGAACAATCGTAAGAAGATTCTTTTGACCAGAAAGTAATAAGCCATTAATTTGCTCAAGGGTAACAGGTGCGGATGCAGCACTTACAGTGGGTGTTACCTCATCTTTTTCTTCTTCTCCTTCTGAAAGAATGACCACCTCCTTGTCCTTGGAGATAGCACCTTTTCGGTCCTTGGAGAAGTGCGAGAGGAACCATTGCGCCTTATCTTCAAGTTTCTTCTTGGCACGTTCCATCTCCTCCTTTTCTTGCAACAAGAGTTGCTCGAAAAGATGACGATCCTCAGCCGAAAGCTCATTGGCAGTCGGCCTTTGAATATTATCAGGATCCACCTCGCCTGGCTTCGGTAGACTCGACATGATAGTAGATCCCTTTTTCTTGTTCCCCAGCGGAGTCGCCAAAAAGTGTGTTGACGCTAAAACGCGCCGCGCCAAACACTCACACGCGCGGAATCGCAAGATGCAGATCTGACTGCGCAGAAACCGGTGAAACCGGTTTGGAAAACCGGTGAAACCGGTTTGCTAGGGTTTCCTGCGAAGACCAACGAACGCACGCCCAGGAGGGACCCCGTCAGGGTGTGCGCACCTTGGATTGTTCTAGGATCAGTCAGGCCACCTAGAACGTCCTCAATCGCCGTGGAGACGAAGGAAGAACAGCAATTAGGGTTTGGAGAAGCTAGGGTTTGAGAAACATAAAGTAAAGGCAAAAAGTAAAGACAAATAAAAGATAAATTGTGTTTGATCGATTGGATGATCCTCAATCGGCCGCAACCCTTTATATTTATAGGGTGGGGAGGTCTTGCCCCGCAAGGAAAGTCCAAATACAAGTCGGATCTACAAAAAGAGTCCAAACCTATTACAATTCGGGGAAAACCGGTTCCACCGGTTACCGGTTCCACCGGTTTCCAGATCCGGTTCCACCGGTTTGCGTTGTCAGACGCAGCACAGTGTAACAAACCGGTTACACCGGTTAGCAAATCCGGTTCCACCGGTTTCCCTGCAGAAACTATTCCTTGCCAATTTTGATCGCTAACAAAGTCTGTTGTAATCCTGAATTCTAGCTCATTTTGTTTTTCTGTTAGGCTTAGCGTTGAGCCCGGCTTGGATTCATTCCTCCCGGGCGCGTCCTGTAACGTGGCCACGGTGTGCGCATTGGGCGGGCGTCTGTGGCGAGGCCGGTGCGGCACGATCGCGTGTGGGATGGCACACGCACTGAAGGTCGTGGCGAGCATGGCGGATGGCGTGAGAATAGCTCAGCCGATCCTTTCTTTCCGTTGGTTTTTCAGTAGAGCTCATTGTGTATAAGTAGGAGCACTTAATACAGAAAACGCTGATGCTTTTGCATGGCACCAAAATTACTCTTGTTCTTGTGAGTTCTTGAGAGCCGAAAGCTCTTGGCCGGAGTGATCCGGCTGACATTTCTCTCGTCAATTCTCTCATTTGCTGGATGGTGCACTTCCTCGCTGATAGTACAAGCCAGATAGCTCCTACACCATTAAGCCACTCGGCTAGACAGCAAGAAGGGTGATACCTCAAGGTGGAGCATAGCAGGGTTTTCATGGCTCTTCTGGTTCTATGCAAGTAAACTTTCTCAACCATAGGTTTGCTGAGACCGAGTCCAGTTTTTTTTTTTGTGGACAGTTAGCTACTGAGGCGTCTGATGTACTAGATCGCTGAGACATAAGTGGCTTGACATTAAATCAATATAATAGATGAATTGGTGTTGGCTTCAGTATGACGAAACATATCGCTGAGACCCGAAATGATATACATGAAGAGATTTAGGCCCCTCAAGGATTTCAGGCCGTGGACAGCTGTAACACCCAAATTCCATCACTTAATAAATTATAGCAACTTTTGTTTTATTTAGATTTATCTAGGGTTTAATGAATTTTCTTTCATTCAATTTGTGGCCTTAATTACTTAAACAATAATTAATTAACCTTAGTTCAAAAGTGTATGTTGCATTTCATGCCCTTGCACGTGTTTTGTTTGCTTGTGTGAACCCAAAACTCCCTCTCCAATTCAAACTCCACTCAAATTCCTCTCAAACCTCTCAAATCTAAATTCAAACAATGTTCAAATATTTAAACATTCCCTCTCTTACTCTCCTCTCATTTTGGCCCGGCGCATCTCCCCTTCCCCTTTTCTTTTTCCTTCTCTCCCCCCCCGCCAGGCCCAACGGCCGGCCCAACCACTCAGCCCACTCGGCCTTCTCCTCTCTCTCCCTCACCCACTGCCCGACGGGCCCCGCGCGTCAGCGCGTTCTTCTTCCCCGCGCCATCATCTCCCAAACCGCCGCGCTCGCCGAACCGCCACCGCTCTCCCACGCGCGCTCAACTCCGCGCCCATGACCGAGCTGCCACAACTGCACGCCCGCTCCCACGTCGCGCCCTGCTCCCCCATCAAACCGCAACGCTCCCCTCTGGAACGGACCCCGCGCCCTCATGACCGCCTCGGCAACCGTCGCTCCTCTCCCGATTTCTCCCCCTCAGCCGAGCCCTCTCCAACACCTTCGCCCCTCTATAAAGCCCTCTGCTCGCTCCTCCACGCACGCACACACACACGCAGCTCCAAACCACCTGCTCTCGCGCTCGTTTGCTCTCTGGTGCCCGACGTCGCCATTGCCTTGGAGCTCACCGTCGCCGAGGTGATCCACCACCGCCGCCACTATCCTTCCTCCCCGCCCGACCCTCTCTGACCCCTCCGTCCCGGATCTCTCACGTGCAGGGCCACCCGAAGCACCACCCCGGCATCTAGGAGCCGAAGCAGCCACCGGAGCCCCAGTTCCGCCGTCCGACCAAGACCGCCGCCGCACCACTGCGCCGACGAGCCTCCTCCGCCCTTCAATCAACGGCTTAAGTTCCTCCGGTGAGCTCGCTGTGATCCCTTCTTCTTCCCTGTGCCATTTGTTCGCTTTCCCATGCACCGTAGCGCCCGGCAGACCTTACTCTGGCGAGTTTTTGCCGCGCCCACGGCGGCGCCGTCGCGCACAGTAGTCGTTGGCGCCCCCCTTTTATTTCCTCCATCTGATCATGATCCGACGGCCCCGATACATCCCGGCGTACCAGTCAACTCCGGTCAGACCCACCGGCGCCCGGTCATTTTTGTTTAAGAGCCCCTGTACTTTCCGCAAATTAACCCGCAGTCCTCTGTTAGTTCAAGATATTCATACATATGCCCTTATCAATTCTGCTTAGGCCCCTGATCTTCCTGAATATTGAACTCGCTGTCCTATTCATGTTATTTTCACATGCTAGCCCCTCTGATCTATGGTTAATTGTGTTTAGGCCCTCGGTTTTTATCAAAATAGTACGCAGACTTTAGTATTTATTGCATATTAGTCCCTGTAACCTCGTAACTAGTGTATCTTCGTCGTTTTAAATCCGTTTTGGGCGATTCTCGCGGCCACGCGATCATCTCTACATGCTAGTTTAAGGTGTATGTTCTGTGCTTTTAGTACTGTTTGGTGTACTGTTTTTATTTATTTGGTTGTATTGCAATGTTTGATCGTATAGAGAACATGCCGTTCGAGGAAGGTGAAGAGCAATAGCAGTTCGGAGAAGAGCCACAGCAGTTTGTTGAGGAAGGCAAGTGGCCTCCCCCTACATGAATATTCTTTTGTCCCAATTACATTCATGAAATTCACCTTTACTTTACTATTTATGCATTAATTTTGATGGGATACCTATTAAGGACATGATTAGTCTTTTGCCTTGAACCATGAATCACCGGTTATGAAATGGGTAGAATAATGCTTAGCTTGCTTATACCTTGGGTTGGTTCTGTTACTCTTATAAAAATGTTAATCATGATTTAATTATGTTGTTATATTCTTGCTTAATTACAAGATCATCATGATTAATTGGAACATGGAGAACCACCCAAGAAAACAGTGCAACCACAGTATCACATGACTCTGACTTAGCAAATTAATTAGACTTGGGGTTAGCTAGTGGCCTTACCGAAAGGGCAAGGAGGGGGACGGTGAGGGGTCATAGTCCGGTCCTCTTGTAGGAGTATTCTTTGCTAAGGTACGTCCTCTTTTGGGAGGGCTGTGGACCTCACCGTGGCTGAAAATCTAGCGGGCTGCTAGTTAACTTTGGGTCTTTGTAAAGGCTTCGTAGTGAACCCTAGCCACTCACCAATGGAAGTGTTTAAGGGCTTTGCAAACCCGGGCGACAAAGGGAACACGAGCTGTGGGGAAAGTGTACAACCTCTGCAGAGTGTAAAACTGATATATCAGCCGTGCCCACGGTTAAGGGTGGCTTGGACCCTCACATGATAATTGAACTTAAACATGATCTTAACTTGTGGTTCTATGGTTATCTCTGGAATAACTTTGAGTTATCCTGCTTAATTGTGGGTTGGTATAAACTTACATCTAGTAAATAGTTGCTTGCTAATAAAACTTGACCAACTAAAAGTGCTAACCGCATGAGCCTGAACCCCCTTTGATGGCCTTGCATATTCCCCCACTTGTTGAGTACCAACCATAAGTGTACTCACCCTTGCTAAACAACTGTTGTTCAGAAGATAATAATGAAGTGGAGTACTACAGCGACTATGATGACTCTAGGCACGTCAACCAGTCAAGTGCCTGTGGATGAAGTCAAGAAGCTGTTTATCGTTTTAGCTTATCGGTGAACGTTTAAGACCTTCGTGTCTAATATCGATGAGTGTAATAAAGTTATGTACCCTCTTTGTACGTTTTGAACATTGGCTTTTGATATATACACTGATGTGGAACTGATCCTGGCACATATATGTGATGCATTTGATTTTGTCCTTAAAAATCGGGTGTGACAACAGCTCACGACGAGTTTAAATGAATCAATCATTCCATTCCTGATGAACAACAAACGCCAATAGCTAGAATTGTCATTGCCACCTCATATATATACATAGATGCTGCTCTTTTTAACAGGTGTGCCTGTCTCTATTTTACTCCAATTTTTAATGACTATATATAGTAGCTTAAAATACGTACAGATATTGAAGGTCATTCACGTGTTAATTGCTCACCGGATTATATTATGCATGATGAGAATGAACAAGCCTTAGCTACCATACCACACAATTGTGATAAACTTCAACAAATATTTCAAATGGACAAGTCCTGAACATGTTATTCGTCGATCTATTTTACCAATGTGACTTCCTCATTTGTAACTCGTTTGGCTTCTGGTTTGAGTGTTATGTGAATGTTGTGGTCAATTACAATACCGACTGAAGCTAGTGATTGTAGAAGTTATTCGTGACAAAAAAATTGCCGCACATAAAGTCTTCTTGCACAACTTTCCATCAGTGAAACATGTCTATGGCAGAAAGGCAGACGTCCATCACCATCTATATATCTTGGTCAATACACAAACAATAATGCGTGTCAGCAAATGCATAGCCTACTATATCCCCTGATGATGTCAGCTTGGCCCTTAGCTTTATAAAAGGCCCAACGAAGAAGCTAAAACCAAATGCTCAGATCACAAACTGATGCACAAACAGTGGGTCTCGGAAAATGAGGCATCAGGAACGGTATTTGCTGTGGCTTACCCGTCGTCCGTTGTCGCATGTGCCATCTGGCAAGTCATTCCTACCACTATAATCTCTAGCCATCTCGGAAAATGTGGAATAGTGAAACATGTTCCAAATCGCGGTGCAATCTCAGTTTCAAGCCCGGCAAAGATTTAATTCAGGCTTTCAATGGCACACTATCTAGAGCCCAAGAAATCTACCATGGGCATAACCTGATGGGCAAATGCCAACAGCCGGTATTGTCAATGCTTCATCATCATCACTAGCATGTCATGTCTCCTTCTTTAACCTGGTACTTTGGTTATGGCGGCCGGCAATCTTTGTGAGCAATTGGTAGTCCGGCAACAACAATTTGCACATAAATCAGCTCGGAATGTATGTCGGCAACTGTCAGGGAAGTTGGTCAAGTCTTTCATTTTTTAATACTAACAAATATGTCCACTATATATATAGAACAAATTTGCAGGCCTGATGAAAGTTGGTCTATCCAATGGACAAAATTGGTGTGGGCCTAGTGATTTTGCTGGCCTATTAGATGATAAAATAATCTGCGAGAAAAAAAGTACATTGGAGGGACAGGGTGAGATGCTCACCAGAAAAACCCAACCATTTTGGACTGCTCACTAGTCGAAAACTTAATCTGGTCATTACAAATAAGAAGAGCAAGTGCATCCACATATTGATTGGCAGCACTATTATGGTTGTAAATAAATTAAGTTGTACAAGTAGCCATGACCACCTCCTCTTAACCATCGAAAGCAACACATGGCGTGCATAGATGATTCCTCAGAGAAAGGAGAGTTTATCCATTCTAGAGCTGCATGCATGCATGCCATGTGATGCTAGGGATGGTAGACATGTGGAAGAACATCTCGAGTCTTTCTGGCAGTCTCAGCGAAATCAGTGCTCGCTGTTTCAAGTTAAGAAATATGATGGCCTGACAGGAATGGACAACTAGATCGGCTTAGACTCGAGGCATGAAAGCCTACTGGTGCGCATGGCATTGGCACCATTCCATCAATGATCCATGTATGTTGTTATGTTTTTTGTTGCAGCTCTGTATGGAGCCGACAGAAGGGATAATATCAAGGAAAGAGGTGGAAAGCAACAGCGATAGAGAATAGTGCCGCCTCATATACAGCTGCTGCTTCTTATTAACTGCTTGCCTGTCTTTATTTTACTTGTATTTTTCATTAGTGCAGTAGCTTAAAATCAGTACAGAAATTTAAGGCCACTCCGTTCACAGGTTAATTGTGCGCCAGGTTATGTATTGAAAGGATCAACAAGCCACACGAACGAATATTTCAAATGCACAAGTGACCCAATATTAATACAAGTTCCCGACATCGAACATGTCTATATACAACACACAAACAACAATGCGTGTCAGAAAATGCATAGCCTACTATGTCTCGTGATGATATCAACTTGGCCCTTATTAGCTATTATAAAAGGGGCATATTGCCCAACAAAGAAGCAAAAACCAAATGCTCAGATCACAAACTGATGGACGAACTGTGGGTCTCGGAAAATGAGGCATCAGGAACGGTATTTGCTGAGCCGTCCACATCGCCGGTCATTGCATGTGCCATCCGGCAAGTAATTCCTACCAATATAGTCTTAAGCCATCTCGGAAAATGAAGAATAGTGAAACATGTTCCAAATCACGGTGCAATCTCAGAGCCGGGCGAATATTTAATTCAGGCTTTGGATGGCACACTAGCTAATAGCTTGAGCCTAATAAATCTACCATCGGCATAACCTGATGGGCAAATGCCAACAGCATGTCATGTCTCCTCCTTTAACCTGGTGCTTTGGTTATGGCGGCCTGCAATTTTGGTGAGCAATTCGCACATAAATCAGCACAGAATGTATCTCGGCAACTGTCAGTGAAGTTGGTCAAGTCTTTCATTTTTTTTAACACTAATAAATACATCCACTATGTATAGGATAAACCCTAAGATCATTGAATTACTGGAATATACATTTGCCGTCTACAAAAATGAGCAGCAAAAAATTTGCCGGCCTGATCGATGAAATCAGTAAGTTCATCCATCCAATGGACGATTGGTGTGGGCCTAGTGATTTTGCTGGCCTATTAGATGATAACATGAGTTGCCAACCTGCAAGAAAAAAAGTACAATGTAGGGACAGGGGGAGGTGCTCACCAGAGAAACTAACCATTTTCGACTGCTCACTTGTCGAGAACTTAATCTGATCATTACAAATAAGAAGAGCAAGTTCGTCCACATATTGATTGGCAGCACTATTATTGTTGTAAATAAATTAAGTAGTATATGTAGCCATATACTACTAGAGCTCCATGCATGGCGTGCATAGATCATTCCACAGAGAAAGGAGAGTTTATCCAACTAGTGCTCCATGCGTGTGCATGCAATGTGATGCTAGGGATGGTAGACATATGGAAGAACATCTCCAGTCATGGAGCTGATAGGCTGACGACGACGACATGCGTTGGGCTGGCTGCAATGACCGTACCGAGTCAGCTCACAGCCAACCCGATTTTTTGCCTTTGCAGTTGGCAAACAGGAAATACTTGAATGCAGTACAAATAGTTGCACACCAGAAAAATAGGCTCATGCTCCGGTTTTCAACTGGATCAAGGAAGAAATTGCTCGAACTTCGATCTTGCGGCAAGCCTAACATTGTCTAATACCCACTGTATTTATTCTGTACTTTAACAATAACCAGAAAAAGACTTTATGCTTCAAGGAGCTTTTTTAACCAACAGGATTGAATTACTAAATATTGTTCCTAATTATACATTGAGATCAATAATGAAGAGTGCCACGATCAACCCATCCTGGTCAAGATTTGATTAAAGCTGAGCTTACTGACAAAAACGGAGGGTTTCATCCAAGAAGATTTCAGAAGTACGCTCGCAGTTCTAGTCTATTTGTTAACATTGACTTAAGAGTCAGGATTGGGGTGTTCAATGCTCACAAAGTAATAATTTCTCTTCTTAGAACTTATGTTGTACATTGTTTACTGATACAGACATGCGGGGTATGTCTGATATGACCACATGTATAAGCAGTTAAGAAACTTTACTAAGTCCTAAGTCAACAAGAAGGCATTAAATACGTCGAATAGATAAAACTAGGAAATGGTCAACTTAATTAGTCCTCCTTTTTAAATACATAAACATCAGTTGTAAAACCTCACGTCCAAAATCACATATGTCCCAGCTCCCATTCGAAATGTGTCTGCATATGCACATCATCTCTCTTTCACCACTACAACAAATATCACATTTTGTGACAAATATCTCATGACATTTGATCTATTCGTCGTTATGATGTTCAGATTTATGACGTTCTATATGAGGCATAATAGCTTAGTGACAAAAGTTGATATTCGTCATTAAGACTAACTAGAAATCGTCATAAATTAGTCCAACGCCAAATGGTGACGTACTTTATTTTGTCATTAAGTCCAATAGTTGAACGTCACAAATTTTCAAAAATAAAAGAACATGCTTAAAGTGGGCCCCACTGCCACTTGTACATGTGGTCTCATATGCCTTTTATTTTCTGCTATTTCTATTTATTTTTAGTTGGACTCCTAAATTTTTTCCTGAATAGCAAAATTTGATTAAAAAGAGGCGCCATAAGAAATTGAACCCACAACCTATCAACTCAAAGCTTGTGCACTTACAACACAACTAGACTACTTGTTGTGTTGTTGATGAAACAAGAAATTATTTCCACTTAACTAGACCCAAGTGCCCTGCCAGCCCAGCGCAAGCCCACAGCGCGGCCTGCAGCGAGCCCAGCTGCAGACCCAAGTGCCCAGCCAGCCCAGCGCAAGCCCACAGCACAGCCTGCAGCGAGCCCAGCTGCAGCCCACGGCGCGGCCTGCAGTCAACCCAGCGAGGAGTAAAATGAGATTTAAAAAATGAAAAAAAACATATTGCAGGTCGAGGATTCGAACCAGAGACCGATGTCTCCAGGTCCGATGACACTCACCACTGATCCACTGAAATGTTTGTAGAGTATTGCGCACATTATTTTATATGAAGAATACAAATCAGTTGACTTGAGATGAAGAACCATAAAATAGTTCATCTTTCTCTTTTTGATCCGGAATTAAAATTTGTAATTGGTATTTCTCCCTCGTAAGAACTCCAAATTTGACGATTTTTTTCTGTTTTCTTCTAAAATCATGATTTTTTATTTAATGGCGTTTGTTTGTATGCTAATTGCTATTTCCTTGATCTTTTTCATATGACATGTTTTCTTCCAACTAAATAGAGAATAGAGAAACATGTGTTGTGCATGATAATTGCTAATATAACTTAATATTTTCCAATGTTATGGTCAACAAGAGGTGGTGTCCAAAAATGAGGTGCATACAAGTTCAATCGTGTTACGAGGTGTTCAAATCTTAAAGTTTGACTTCAATTATAAGAAACTATAGGAGAGATGTATCCATTTGTAAACAATGTGTGGTCCAACATTAGTAAAATCAGTTAGTTTTTTTTGGCAATCTTAAAGGCCAAAAATATGTTGTCATATCAATTTATAGAATTTTTAGACCTAATTTTCATATTATTGTAATTATTATGTGCTAATTTGGATATATATGCTTGAATTTTACCTAGAAAGCAATTTAATTTTTCATCTATTTTTATTATATGAGCAAAAATGGAATACATGATACTAAATATAATTTTTATGCATTTTTTGAATATTTTTTTTTATCAAGACATAGTTCAATTTGGAATTATTTTCAATAAGCACGTAGAAATTCGTTTAACATTTAGAAAATAGTAAATCAGTTCCAAATTTTTTGAGACTTCTACGAGACAAACTATAAGTAATCTATTAAATATAAAAATTATATTAGTGAATATTTGATAATTATTGTTATGTGTTACTTCGTAATGGTTGAAAAAATGAAAAAGGAAAAAGAAAAAAGAAAAATGTTTAGCTGAAGGAATGTAATAAGGCCCATTTTGGCCCAGCTATATCTCGCCGTCTATTGCCGATCCGACGGTTCTGATGACACCTGCATACTATAAAAATGTGCTCACCAGAAACCCTAACATCCATTCCCCCCTCCTCTCCCTCTCCTCAGCCTCCTCACATATGCGGCGGCGGCTCTTCGTGCCACCTCCAGGACGCCGGAGTCCCCTCCCCCCCCCGGCGCTGCGGGTGACCTCGAGCGACTCCTCGTCCACCTCGCCGGCGGCGGCCACTACCCGCTTCCCTCGATGGAAGCTGCGCTCGTCACTGCACACAAGCGAGGTGGTGCCCTTCCTCCATTCCTGTGAGGTCACGGCGAATCTCGTCAGGTTGTTTCTTCCCTTTTGAATCTTTCCAATCCTGCTGCAGCTTTGTTGGCTGATCTATCCAATCTTGTTTCGATTCTGTGGACATGGTGGGAGTGGTGGTCAGCTGCCAGGGGTGGATCTACAAGGTGATTTCCCCCACGAAGAGCTATCACTCCACGCTCTGGCCGCCTACGAGTCGAGTGGAGTCGACAGCGGCGCGGCGGAGAGCGGAGGCGCTGCGCTTCTGCCGTGGCGGCGAGGGGGCGAGGCCCGAGGCTGCGAGCTTCTTCCGTTCTGCGTACCTGCACCTGCTCATGCTAGTCTTCTACTGCTAGGTGCCAGGCTGCTAGCGCACAGCAACAGCAAGCTAGCAAGGCGCCAGCCCGCCAGGCAGCCAGCACATGAGCAAATCTTGCAGTTTATTTCCAATTTGCAAGGTAATTAGCCAATCTCTAATACGATTTTGTACCTTCTTGTTTCAGATTGGTAGGCAATTAGACAAAGGTTGCTTGTACTCCAGAAGTTAGGAATCTAGAGTTGCAGTGATAGCGATTGCCTTCTTGTATAGAGGATTTTAGGCATGTAGTTGTAGGCTTGTCTGTAGAAATTCTTGACAGATAAATAGCCTCTAGGACATATACTTTGCTCTGCTTTAGCTATAAAGAAATACTTGGTGAGCTTACTTGGCAAAACATTATTGAATTTTCCAGAAAGTGCATAAGCTTTTGCCCCTTTTTTGTGTTTAACAGATTCCATCATATTGTTAGTACTAGTGGTTTTCTTGCCTAGCTCCAACTACAGTTATTGCTTCTTACACAGCATGGTTGTCTTTCCAGTATGCCCTACATACTTAGCACTGGTCTTTGCTCTGTGTATAGCAGATTCATTTTTGTAAATACCTTGAGGTGTGTTTCTTGCAAACTGGATAACTGGAAAGGACATATGCAGCTCTCTCATGCTTTAGCCTGCTGATTGTACTTGTGAGAATTTGTTTGCAGCCAACATCACGAGCCTATGCTCTCTCTATGGACTCCCTGCACACCAGTTACCTATGTTCTGGTGTGATTTACTGTCTAAAATCTAAATATGTTATCCAGCAAAACAGTAATGACACAGAGTGGATGCTAATTGGTAATAGGAATACAACTCCAAGTTGGGACAACTTATGATTTGTGTTTTAACTGCTGTCTATTATTATATTCATTTAGCCATTTAGAGATCGCTGCAAATCTGCAATTTGACCTGCATTATCACAGAGAACAAAGTCCCCTTGTTTGTCCATGAATAGCAGGAGCTCAGTATAACAGCAATGTGTCACTACTAATGGACACCACAAGAAGTATATTAGCTCTTGGTAGCATTGTTTAATGCATTGTCTAACTTCGAAAATGTTCCTTCTATGCAGGTGCTATAAAAGGCTCTTATTCAAGATGGCTAGATGAGATTTCCAGCATGTGTGGTCCTTGCGAAAGAAAGGTCAGGCCAGCATTTATGTTTGTGTATATGATGTATACTCATAGGTCTACTTTTTGAAGTTAAGTAGGTCTGTAACTTATGTTAATAGATTCTAATGCATACCTATGTTAGTGGCCTGGATGTTTATACTGGACAGTTTGATTGGCTGTTATTTTGAAAAAAAGTGACTATGAATTTGTTACATGGATCTTTTATATCTGTGCCAATGAATGTGCCGGGCTTTTATTACTGTGATGATATATGGGCTTTGATGACTATGGGCCCGTGAAATTAAGAAAATTGGGCCATAAAATGAGATAAAAAAGGGTCTTACAATTGGGCTTAACCCACAAATATTGAAAATAAAATGGGCTCATAATTGGGCTCAGCCCACAAATAGGCTGCTCATTGATGGGCCTTTATGGGCTATAGAATATTTTGTGATGAACCAAATCGTCATGAAAGTGCAGCCACGTCAGCTCCACGTCGTTGCCACATCATCCGCGTACAAGGTTTTGTGACGTTTTATAGGTCTTTAATGACGAAAAACTGCCGTCGTAAATTAGTGACGATAGAAAAGTCGTCACAAAATTTATGACGAAAAAAGATGTTTCGTCGTTAAATACCTTTTATTACGGGGTATAGATGACGAATGAATTTTCGTCACGCGTGTGTCACAGATTAAGAAACATGACGAAAAAATGGGTTTCTGTGACAAAAATAAAATGTTATAAAATATGATATTTGTTGTAGTGAATGTGATC
>CM014271.1:65098454-65122757 GCA_004135705.1 Alloteropsis semialata | reverse complement strand
ATAAAAGGCCCAACGAAGAAGCTAAAACCAAATGCTCAGATCACAAACTGATGCACAAACAGTGGGTCTCGGAAAATGAGGCATCAGGAACGGTATTTGCTGTGGCTTACCCGTCGTCCGTTGTCGCATGTGCCATCTGGCAAGTCATTCCTACCACTATAATCTCTAGCCATCTCGGAAAATGTGGAATAGTGAAACATGTTCCAAATCGCGGTGCAATCTCAGTTTCAAGCCCGGCAAAGATTTAATTCAGGCTTTCAATGGCACACTATCTAGAGCCCAAGAAATCTACCATGGGCATAACCTGATGGGCAAATGCCAACAGCCGGTATTGTCAATGCTTCATCATCATCACTAGCATGTCATGTCTCCTTCTTTAACCTGGTACTTTGGTTATGGCGGCCGGCAATCTTTGTGAGCAATTGGTAGTCCGGCAACAACAATTTGCACATAAATCAGCTCGGAATGTATGTCGGCAACTGTCAGGGAAGTTGGTCAAGTCTTTCATTTTTTAATACTAACAAATATGTCCACTATATATATAGAACAAATTTGCTGGCCTGATGAAAGTTGGTCTATCCAATGGACAAAATTGGTGTGGGCCTAGTGATTTTGCTGGCCTATTAGATGATAAAATAATCTGCGAGAAAAAAAGTACATTGGAGGGACAGGGTGAGATGCTCACCAGAAAAACCCAACCATTTTGGACTGCTCACTAGTCGAAAACTTAATCTGGTCATTACAAATAAGAAGAGCAAGTGCATCCACATATTGATTGGCAGCACTATTATGGTTGTAAATAAATTAAGTTGTACAAGTAGCCATGACCACCTCCTCTTAACCATCGAAAGCAACACATGGCGTGCATAGATGATTCCTCAGAGAAAGGAGAGTTTATCCATTCTAGAGCTGCATGCATGCATGCCATGTGATGCTAGGGATGGTAGACATGTGGAAGAACATCTCGAGTCTTTCTGGCAGTCTCAGCGAAATCAGTGCTCGCTGTTTCAAGTTAAGAAATATGATGGCCTGACAGGAATGGACAACTAGATCGGCTTAGACTCGAGGCATGAAAGCCTACTGGTGCGCATGGCATTGGCACCATTCCATCAATGATCCATGTATGTTGTTATGTTTTTTGTTGCAGCTCTGTATGGAGCCGACAGAAGGGATAATATCAAGGAAAGAGGTGGAAAGCAACAGCGATAGAGAATAGTGCCGCCTCATATACAGCTGCTGCTTCTTATTAACTGCTTGCCTGTCTTTATTTTACTTGTATTTTTAATTAGTGCAGTAGCTTAAAATCAGTACAGAAATTTAAGGCCACTCCGTTCACAGGTTAATTGTGCGCCAGGTTATGTATTGAAAGGATCAACAAGCCACACGAACGAATATTTCAAATGCACAAGTGACCCAATATTAATACAAGTTCCCGACATCGAACATGTCTATATACAACACACAAACAACAATGCGTGTCAGAAAATGCATAGCCTACTATGTCTCGTGATGATATCAACTTGGCCCTTATTAGCTATTATAAAAGGGGCATATTGCCCAACAAAGAAGCAAAAACCAAATGCTCAGATCACAAACTGATGGACGAACTGTGGGTCTCGGAAAATGAGGCATCAGGAACGGTATTTGCTGAGCCGTCCACATCGCCGGTCATTGCATGTGCCATCCGGCAAGTAATTCCTACCAATATAGTCTTAAGCCATCTCGGAAAATGAAGAATAGTGAAACATGTTCCAAATCACGGTGCAATCTCAGAGCCGGGCGAATATTTAATTCAGGCTTTGGATGGCACACTAGCTAATAGCTTGAGCCTAATAAATCTACCATCGGCATAACCTGATGGGCAAATGCCAACAGCATGTCATGTCTCCTCCTTTAACCTGGTGCTTTGGTTATGGCGGCCTGCAATTTTGGTGAGCAATTCACACATAAATCAGCACAGAATGTATCTCGGCAACTGTCAGTGAAGTTGGTCAAGTCTTTCATTTTTTTTTAACACTAATAAATACATCCACTATGTATAGGATAAACCCTAAGATCATTGAATTACTGGAATATACATTTGCCGTCTACAAAAATGAGCAGCAACAAATTTGCCGGCCTGATCGATGAAATCAGTAAGTTCATCCATCCAATGGACGATTGGTGTGGGCCTAGTGATTTTGCTGGCCTATTAGATGATAACATGAGTTGCCAACCTGCAAGAAAAAAAGTACAATGTAGGGACAGGGGGAGGTGCTCACCAGAGAAACTAACCATTTTCGACTGCTCACTAGTCGAGAACTTAATCTGATCATTACAAATAAGAAGAGCAAGTTCGTCCACATATTGATTGGCAGCACTATTATTGTTGTAAATAAATTAAGTAGTATATGTAGCCATATACTACTAAAGCTCCATGCATGGCGTGCATAGATCATTCCACAGAGAAAGGAGAGTTTATCCAACTAGTGCTCCATGCGTGTGCATGCAATGTGATGCTAGGGATGGTAGACATATGGAAGAACATCTCCAGTCATGGAGCTGATAGGCTGACGACGACGACATGCGTTGGGCTGGCTGCAATGACCGTACCGAGTCAGCTCACAGCCAACCCGATTTTTTGCCTTTGCAGTTGGCAAACAGGAAATACTTGAATGCAGTACAAATAGTTGCACACCAGAAAAATAGGCTCATGCTCCGGTTTTCAACTGGATCAAGGAAGAAATTGCTCGAACTTCGATCTTGCGGCAAGCCTAACATTGTCTAATACCCACTGTATTTATTCTGTACTTTAACAATAACCAGAAAAAGACTTTATGCTTCAAGGAGCTTTTTTAACCAACAGGATTGAATTACTAAATATTGTTCCTAATTATACATTGAGATCAATAATGAAGAGTGCCACGATCAACCCATCCTGGTCAAGATTTGATTAAAGCTGAGCTTACTGACAAAAACGGAGGGTTTCATCCAAGAAGATTTCAGAAGTACGCTCGCAGTTCTAGTCTATTTGTTAACATTGACTTAAGAGTCAGGATTGGGGTGTTCAATGCTCACAAAGTAATAATTTCTCTTCTTAGAACTTATGTTGTACATTGTTTACTGATACAGAAATGCGGGGTATATCTGATATGACCACATGTATAAGCAGTTAAGAAACTTTACTAAGTCCTAAGTCAACAAGAAGGCATTAAATACGTCGAATAGATAAAACTAGGAAATGGTCAACTTAATTAGTCCTCCTTTTTAAATACATAAACATCAGTTGTAAAACCTCACGTCCAAAATCACATATGTCCCAGCTCCCATACGAAATGTGTCTGCATATGCACATCACCTCTCTTTCACTTTCATTGTAAGAGACTCTATTTTGCTATATTGGAAAGGAAAAGAGTATAAGTTGGCCAAAATTGATGTACATAGAAAACTAAGGCAGACTAATTATATTTCACTAAACATGTACAGAACACATTGTGGACAATGGGGCAAGACCAGATCACTGATAGTACGGGTATTACATCAGTATTGTTCACTTTTTCTTTACAAAGGAGTGGACCAGATAGCTAAACCATGAATCGGGTGCACGTGATGGACAGAGCGAACATTTTCACTTAACAAAGTGTTTCGGCCAGCCTCGAGTCAAGGACATGATTCACTCAGAATGGAAATGGGAAAGCACTTCCACCTCCTGTATCTTTGGAGATAGTTTTCCCGACACCTCCCAACCCCATATGTCGACACTACATGCCTTACTCATCTAACTTTCAAGCGCTATGAACTTAATTATCAGTAGGCCTCCATAAAATTACCTCAGGTATAACATCTACACCCCCCAAATAGAGGTGGATTGGTTTCCCCGTGACTTATCATTGTTGGAATTGCATGCCTCCTTAAATGTTTACCCACTGCCACTAAAACCTTGTGTGCATCAATTTTAAAGAATCTAAAGAGAACGAAAAGAAAAAAGAACAACACTTGCATATATAGAGAGAGTTTCCCATATAAGGAGACAAAAGACAAAGCTATGACCATGGGAGAATGGTGGAACAACTAATATAGATGGGGGAAAAAAAGATATCATGCTACTCTTGATGTTTAGATGGATCTATCGTATACTATGAAATAACAGTAAAGATCACCAGGTTTTATGGACGGATAATTTGATAAATCTGATGCATCAGTGTGACATGTATTAGAGACTGTATTATATTTACAGGAAATTGCGGAAATGCAAAAGCAAAAATCAAAACATCAATTACCATCCACATTTTAGACTAAGATGCTTGTCTAAGTACAATATACATGATAAGACTAAGATGCTTATTGGTTCACGGTTCTTCATCTCGTTATCTACAAAATAGGTGGGGAAAACCCCCATTGAGATGATTATTAATAAAAGTAGGTAGTCATCCCTTTGGGATTGGCCCAATTTTCAACACAGTAGGTTCATGAAGAAAGGATAAATATCTGTGAACAGCTAAGGATAACTAGCTTTATACCTGACCAAGATTTGATGTGACCAAGTGATGGGGAGATAAATACCAAAATATTGAGGACTTTGAATCGATCTCCGAATAACAGCAGAATCACAATCTAGGACTAATCCACACCAAACAATACAGCCGTACTGAAAACCATAGATGGATCTCTTTTATGTCGAAGACTAAGAAGAACAAGGGTGTGGAAGGCACTAAGCAGTTTGGCTACAAAACATTATGTGATAAACAATTTATCAGAATTGAACATGTTTTCAGCAGTACATAGTTATATCTATACTAGAAACAACCCTTCTAGATGATTTTGAGAAAGGTGTGAATTGAAGTCACCACATGGAAAGGTGGAAGGCTAAAGGGTGAAGCGTGGCCTTCTATGCAGAATTAAGTAAATTAGCTATAATTCTTTAATGGGAAGTCCAAATAATGTTTTGTTTGTTGAGTTGGAAAGTAGACTTAATTATCATTCCAACCATGTACAATATGCACAATGGAAAGTGATAGATTGGCAGGGACTTGCACGGGAAATTGAAGCACTTGTCAGCCCTGACGCAAATGTTGGACTTCTATGCAGTCTCCAGTAAAGTCAATATAACTCCTTATTGGGAAGTCCAGATGATAAGCCGTTTGTTGGGTTGAAAAGTTAACTCGATAAGATTTCTGTGAAGTATTCATGGACATTAAGAGGTTGTTGGAATATGGAGTATGGCTGTTTCTTTTCACTGTCTGAACTGATGGTGCCCGTACTATCAAGGTCAGTGTTAGTGGCTTGTTGGTCATTTTCCCATGAACCGATTGCTGCAGATCGTCCCCGCATAGAGTAGTATCCTGCTCTTAATGTGTAAACCTAACTACAACAAAAGTAGAACACTTAGATAATATAATATTGCCATGTATATTGAAGTTAATTTCAGCTAGGGCATGCACGGCCACCCAGCCGCGCCGGCGAGGCCGGCCGCCTCCATCCCGCCTCCTCTGTCCTTGGGCCTAGAGAGATAAGAATAGATAAATGAGAAGGAAGGAGAGTGAGAGCATAAGGAAGAAGCACAGAGTGAGAGGATAAGGTAGGGCAGGGCAGGGTTCAGTAAAATAGATAGGTAGAAGGAGAGTGCGGCCGGCAGTGGAACTCTAGTACCAGGTGAAATATTCATCCTGTACTAATGTCAATCATCAGTACAGGGTGTTTTTTTGCACACGGCAAAGAGGCACTGTGTGCCCGAAAGATTGCACACGGCAAAGTTTCAGGCACACGTCAAACTTCGAGTTTCCGGTAGTGTTGTCTAAATACAACATACATGATAAGACTACGATGCTTATTGGTTCAGTGGAAGTGTTGCAGCAGTACAAGAAGCTCACTATGATTTTCATAGAACAAAAATGACATTTCCCAAACAAGAATCTCAAAATATTGTTATGCTTTTTGTTCTTTGAAAAAAAAATATTGTGATATTTTGTTATCGAATATGCAGGAGACTTGATAATCTTTGTAATAAGAACAAATCTCATGAACTTACACGACCCCAATGTTTGCACATGCGCAATTTCACTGACCGCTAACCGGTATTACAAGAAGTGCTTACATCCTGACTCATCTCGACTAGACACAACTGAGGCGAGTTATACACCGAAGAAACAACCGATCTGAAAAGCTCCAGCTGCAACCCAGATCTCTCCTTCATGCTTAACTGCCATCACCAGATCAAGGACTCTTCTTTCTCTGATTGAAGCGACAGCCCATTGTTCCAGTCCCATGATAAATGGTACTCAACAGAGCTGTCACCGCTTGTACCTGGCCTATCCATGTTTGGCAGATCAGGTTTGCTGTCTCGATGGCTACAAACCATTGTGATTCACGATACGGTTGGTACAAATCCTAAAATGAAACCATATTATCTCATTACAAGGGGAAGGGGTACGATTTTTAACACAAATGAAGCATCTGTGCAACTGTAGTTGCATTATGGTTTATTTGCATCGTTCAATTGAGAATAGTACTATATACAGTATCTAATGCCAACAGGGTTCAATTAAGTTTTTTCGTCCTTTGATCGATACTAGTATTAGTATCTATGCTACCAATGTTCTATAGTATAATTCTGTTTTTCATGCTTTGATCGGCAATAGTACTATAGTATCGAATGCCAACACTATTCAATTATTTATTTAGGTATATGTCACTAGCAATAATCTCTGAGTCCGGGCAGTCCTATTTCTATGTTATTGGATAAATGAACCAGTGTCCCATGATTTTTTTTGCTCCAAATCAAATTCTGATCAAAACACCATTTCTTTTGGCTTGAAAGCAGAACTATCCAATGGCAACGAATGATCAAATTATAAGGCAAGCAAATCATGACTAGTCCACTTTTCCTAATCAATAAACGCCTCTGCATTTTATTCCTTCATAAAACATAAATATTTTTATGTTTTGCTTCATGAAGAACTCGATCTGTCTAGATGGACAATTGTTGGCTCTGGCGGTACTGTTAATGAACTTGTTACCATGGCGATTGAGCGCGGGGGCATGCATCACGCAGCAAGTTGGATGCATATGAAAATAGTCAAATTGTGTATTTGGTTGAGTATTAGGCCTTGGGCCTTGTATCGACGAGTGGGCCGTGGCCCTTCTATGTGGTGCATGTACGTCCTGACAAAAATGAGACAGTGTGGTGCATGGATCCCGGAACATGAACTTTGAACTCTGAACCTACCTTCTTCTCTTGAATCAGCAATTCATTCTCTTCTAGACAGCGATATCATTCAGGAGTGTAACAATTACATACGCATTGTTGTTTGGAAATATTTTCTGAGTTGTGAACTGTGATTCACAGATAATAAAGTTTGGTTTTCTTCAAAGCAGAGAGCCATTTTCACCAATGTAGCAAAGACTGTGAGCACCTTCACAAATGATAGCTGCAACGCCATATTAACTTGGTAGTTCATTGTCCCTTCATCAGCACATTCATATATCCTTTTTTCTAGACAACTGATATGCACAGATACTTCTACACCAAGTATTCTACTTACAGATGAATAAATGAATTGTCATTTCTTTCTGTCGGGAACTGATCATCAGTTGCTCACGTCCTGTCTCCCGTTCAATCTGTTTGGCGCACCGAGCCGCTGCAGCAGGTCTGCTCGGCTTGTCATCGCGTCGTCGCCACCGCCGCCACTTGTTCATAGATATCCTGATCGAGAATCAGTTCCGACTTGCTGCCATTATTTGCCGTGGTCTTCAGTGTTAACTCGTGGAGCTTGCCGGCGGGGAGAAGACGAGCAGCTCACCTCGGCGTCCGTTTAGATGGGCTGGCTATCTCGTGTTTATCATCCATTGGATTCTATTGATGGACGGCACTTACTTTTCTTCAATCATTGTAAAAACTCTCAAATCATATACCTCTATTTGAGCTGACCCCAGTCACTGTAATATTATTAGGCAGCCACTAGACAGAAGTAAATTACAACCCAGTTAGCAAAGAACTAGGGTGCTTTGCAGCTAGTAAAATTTTTTCAACCACAAGTCCGATTCGTGATAGTATGACATGTGTTTAAAATAAATCATCGACTATGGAAGCCGAATCGGAAATAAACCTAACTTAAACTCATTCTTTAATATACATCTTTCCAAAGATAATAAACAAACTGAATCTTGCGTCACTAACAATCGGATCGGTTTCGAGACAGCGTTGCTAGCAGGACACCGATTAGGCGATTAGCTTACTTACTCCGATAGATCGATGTATAGCAAAGAACTCGTTTAAGCTAGATTTATTTGTAACTTGCTTATTAAATCTAAATCAGCTATATAGGCAATGAGAACAGATCTATTATGAAACTTAAATAACAATAAAGCATGATAGATCTTTCAAACAGATGTAAGCAGATAAGATAAAATCAATAAGATACGGTAAAGGGTGAGCGATCTAAACGAAGAAGGGCGATGCGCCTCAATCTAAAGCCTAGAACAACTCGATAAATTGGTGAATTATATAGATGAAGAAGGGCGATACGCCTCAGTCTAAAGCCTAAAATAACTCGATAGGTGTCGCACTTACAGACAAACCGGAGGTCAAGATGATGCAGCCCTGCTTGCTGAAGAACTCGACGAAAAGGGTTGTTGGCATGAGGGCCGAAAGTTGTGTTGTATTGATTGGTTGTGTGAACATCTTTTACAATGACGCAGGGTTTATATTTATACCCTGGAAATCTAGCTAATCCTTATCGGACGACAATATCTCTAATTTATTTAAAATAAACTAATTTAAACTACCAAAACTATTACCACTGCCAAGCAATCAGGCCTTGAAGACTGCACGCATCTCTCCTTCGGAAGTCGTACGTGCTCCGGCCTTCTCTGCTCCATGTCCAATCGGGACTCTATCGGACGAACTCCGATCGGAATCGGAGACCAACTCAGAATCGGATTCGGCCCCATCTTTAGCTCTGTCATGCACATTACCACTGTTGCAATCCTTGATTCTCGTGCGGATTCGGCGACTCGGTCCTCGGGCGGTTCCTTCTCCCATAAGCCCTATAAATACTGAGCCGAATCATCATCCCCTTCCTTCGTCTCGCATCTGCTATCTCGCGCACAAGCTCCATCATTGCCGTCTCTATGAGCTCCCGCACGGAGAACTTCTGATCCTCATCCTCCAATCTTTCACCGCGAATCAGGTAAGGAACTCCTCCGCATATGATTTATATTACACATCTGGGTCTTACAACATTCCCCTTGGTGATTTCTCAAATCTTTCGTCCGCGCCACTGTTCATTGTAGATCTAATCTTCATCAATGGCGGCCCCTGCTGATAAAGCTGATAACACTCAAGTGCCGGAGGTAAAAAAAATGCTCAAAATCTTCATCCTTAACTCCTGCATTCTTCTTCCAGAACAACTTGCGAATCACTACATCTGCATTTATCATTTATTTCCTTCTGAATGTAGCACCTTAGGAACAACCTAGTCAGCCCTGTCTCTCACGTTCAAGCAGGGTATTATCTTGGTCCGATGGGCGACCCCGATCCGACAGATCTGATAAACATGGAATCGGAGAGACTTCCATTCAAGGGATCGGACCTGCAAGTATCCGATTGGTCAAGCTCTTTCCGATCATGGCCCAGTATTGTCCCAGGATGGAGAAATTGGTTCCTCAGAATTCAAGCTGCCAAATCCCCTTTCTGGGATGAAAAAGACATAGGCCAATGTCTCACTCTATCTCTTACTGATATGGTCAAGGACGAGAATCTACTGGCCTCCAGTTCTCTCTTCTGGTCCGATGCCGTTAATGCCTATCTGTTTGGTCATGGCCCGATGACACCAACACTGATGGACGTACATATGTTGACCGGCCTCAACACCACAGATAACAAAAAACCCGAGAAAGTTCCTCTGCAACTTGGAATACAAACTGGTCGGCACTGGCTCTAAAGGTTGGAAAAAATATATCACCAATCACCACAAGACTGGCTCCATCGGAGAGAGAGAGAACATGCAGCATTTCTCAACATGCGGTTGAAACGATTTGTATTTTGCGGATCAACACATGGAGCCACAACCAACATGCAGTCAATTGCAGAAACATTAGCTCGTGGCGGATCGGTACCACTCGGCCGTCTCCTCCTTGGCGCAGTCTACTACCTCCTTCACCAAGTATCAGCCAAGGTCTCAGAAGGCCAAGCAGTCGGACACATCGGAGGTCCCTGGTGGTTTATCCAGCTCTGGTTGCACACTCAGTTCTGATCCGCTCTCCAGTTTGACTTCAAGAATTGCCAATTTCCAAATTATCATACAGAAGAAGAAGATGCAACCGCTCGTCGATGCATGTCATTTGGAAAAGCAGCATCGGCTTGCCCTGGGTCAAGGCTTGACTCAAAAAACATGGCCAGCTTTTTTGAAAGCTTCTACCATGGGATTGCATCGGAGCGCCTTCACTACTTCGCCTATGACAATCCCGATCGTGATTATGAACAGCCTTTGTTTAACATTCAAAACGAGCTTGCAACGATCCTGCCGATTCTTAAACCTTTCATCACGCCTGCCATCCTTGGTAGCAACATCGCATACGGCCGCAAGAATTCATCCTATGAATTCTACAACCCATCGGTGGCAGCTCATCAGCTGGGATTTGTTCAACTCCCAATCGGCCCCTATTTCGCAGATAAGATCAAACACCGCGAATCGGTGTCAACCGACTTGGAGATGGATCGGATCATGGCACTTGCCCCTCAAGCCGATTTCGAAATACCTGAATGGCTATGCACCAGCTTTCAGTCCAGACTCTTCAGGACTTGGTGGAAAGAGCTATCTCTTCATTTATTCAGAATCCCGGTCATCACCTACTGCGGTCTAATAGACTCCGATTTCAAGGCCTTGGAAAATCTTGTAAGCTTTCTTTCTTGAAATCTTCTCTTTTTATTCAACTTTCTTTTAAATGTCCCTCATAATTTGTATCTTAATCCTTTGTCAGCCAATTGAAGAGAACGTGCCAGTGATGAGCAACAGTGGGAAACTGATCCGATACGCTGCCAGGACTCTAGACCCAAGAATCGGTTCCTCTGCACAATCTCTCCCGGACATCATGGATGGTAAAGGCAAAAGGAAAACCCTTCTCACTAGGATGACTATGCTAAAGAAACTGAAGAAAAGCCATGCTTCGGTACGATTTCCTCGCACTTCCCATTTCCCTTATAATTGAAAACCAGCAAGTAATTTCTCCTTTATTTAGGCCACTGGTGCAAAAGGAAAAATCCTCGGCCAATCAACTTCTCGCGCCGCTGAAGAAATCGCGAAAAAAGCTGCCGAGGGCGCCAAGATGCTTCTCGATGCAGTATCGGTAATAATCTGATCCTGTCTGTCTTGTACTTCTTAGAATAAATCGGCAATAATAATCCCTTTCTAGGAAACAAATATTATACTGCCCGATCCTCAACCGGCCCCAGCCCAAGAGATTCAAACAGAATCGGCCCAATAGGTAATCCTTTTAAATACTTCCAAACTTGATTTTCAGATTTCAATTTCAACCGATTCATTTTCATACTTTTAGATCACTCCTCAATCAAATTGCGGAAGAACCAGCCAAAAATGTACAATCAGAGGGAGGCACTATTCAGCAGCAATCTTCACAACAACCCGCAACCCCTCCGATTGCACCAACCCAAGAGACGCCTCTCATCGAGCCATCCATTCTCCAGGCTCCGGTAATGTTGGCGGTTCTTAATGACAAATTATTATTGCCAACAATGATATAAAAGAATGATAAAATAAATAGACATAGGGTGATTTACTAATGAATTCCACAAGTTTTGGTGCATATGTGCTTACTGGAATAAAGTGGCAAAAGAAGGACTAAAGTGGGCTCAGGGCCAGGTCGCCCGACCTACCTTGGTCGGCCGACCTGGGACTAAGCCCAGTGAGGTCCATCCTCAGCCCATCAAAAGAAGCACACTTGGGAGTGATCAGAAACGTTGAGATCAAGTCGGTGGAAGTGAAGAGATGGGATTGTGCCACGTGGCAAGCACATGGATTCATGGGCCCACATCCCTGACTTAACTTACATATCTTCGCCATTACCCACGGGAACTGACCATGGGGCCCACAGGAGAGTGACCCTGACAGAGTGGGGCCGAGGGGCCACAGCCCTGGGTCGGCCGACCTAGCCTGGTCGGCCGACCTGGCCATCCATCCAAACCACCACCGCCTTCACCAGCAACTGTCAACCGTCTCCAGGATCCCATCTGTGCCGTGGATCATCTACGTCGGTGAATCCTACGGTCGGCCGATCCCCCCATGTCGGCCGATCTGGGCCCACCTCCGGACCGACTCAACCGCTGCACACCGACTCCAAACCGCGTCTCCAAGCTATAAATAGCTGGACTCGGGGCAGGGCTAATCATCATCGAGATGAAGTGAAGATCCAAGGCGAAGCCCTTCTCATATCCAGAGTAGAAATAGGGAGAGAGTGAGGGAGAGTCTGGAGGAGTCCCGGCATGTCGGCGACCCTCCAACTATACCTCGACGGATGCAAGCTACTCAGTAAGTATCCGGGATTCAACTAGTACTTAAGTCTGAGTTATAGAAAAGCTGAGTTCTCTATTGTGCTTGTGGGTTCGTTGCTTTATTCATAAAGTATTCTAATCTCTGATCAAGGTTAGGATAGCTGATATTATCTTAGGCGTGGTGCTTAGGTGTATATCTGCCCTCGTTTGCCTCGTAGCCCCACGGATTAAAAGAGGTAAGCGGCAGGTGGTGACAGCCCTGTCCGTCCTTTGTAATCCTCCATGTTCGGGTACGGCGTAGAGCTGTTGGCCGGCAATTTCCTAGAGGTCTAGGATACCCCGGTGCCCAAAGCAAGCATAGGAGAATTCCTTTCGCTATAATCAGCCTTAGTGCTAAGTTATCCTCTCTACCCAGCCTTTATATACAATCGATCGATCCGGTTCAGCTTTAGTGATTAGACAGCTCTTTTACGTTCCCCGTGGATTCGATACCTGGTTTACTCATGGGTGAAAGCTACTACGACAGCCGTGCGCTTGCGGACTTTCTGTTTGCCACCGCTGGTGTCAACAAGCTTTCTGGCGCCGTTGCTGGGGAACGGTAACTGTTGTTTAAGATCTAAGGTCGCCCGTATATCTTTTATTTTATATTTCTTTTGTTTTTTGTTTTCAACCATGAATTCCACCCAAATTCATGAGTTATCTGCTCCAAAGGGCGAATTATTGGAGCCGCACCCCTCGTCAAATCCTATTTTAACCGATAGCTATGAACTTCGCCCTGCCTTCATAGCTATGGTCCAGGACATATCCTTCTCCGGAAGTGATGGTGAAAACCCGTACCGTCACTTACACGAATTCGAGTTGCTCTGTTCGTGTCTGGTTATATCAGGCATGACGCAGGCAACGATTAGATGGAAGCTCTTCCCGTTCTCTCTTAAAGAGAGAGCAAGGAAGCGGTAGGACCACACCGTTCGGCTAACGAACGGTGAATGGGAAAAGTTACGGGAAAAGTTCTGTCACGAATACTTCCCCGTTCACTGGATCTGTGCACTTCGGAAGGAGATTATTAACTTCCAGCAACGAGAGAAGGAAACGATCGCCAAAGCATGGGACCGGTTCCAGGACTCATGTCTAACCGGAACAGATCTAGGCTTCCCAGACTACATGCTCATGCAGCATTTTCGGTCTGGGTTGAATAGTGAAGATGCCCAGTACATAGACATAGCAGCCGGAGGCTCATTCCTACACATAACCCCGGCTAGAGCAAAAGAAGTCCTAGCAGCCATTCGGGAAAACTCTCCTGCTGACGCGACCGAAACTGAGCAAGAAGACTCCCAGGTAGAACCCATAGACTTGCCCAGTCCAGCCCCTGAGACCCCATCCGTTGAGGAAGAGGAAACTCAACCTCTCAGATTACCCTTTGAGTTCGAGGAAGATCTTTTGAAGACTTTGGGAATACCTCGAACTACACAGCACAAAAAAAGCCTACGGAAGAGACCCCCTCCATTTATATGGAGACAGAAGTCCTGGACGAAATTGTGAGGGAACTTATTTCCATCCTAAACACAGAATGGTCAAACGAGTCTGAGTCTTCTTCCGAAGTCATTCGGATTGACACTCCTTCGCAGATCATTCGAGGTTTCGTAAGCAAGATAGCTGTAGTCATCCTGTACAACCCGACTGTTGGGGCAAACATCATGTCCAGTTCTTTCGCGTATATCCTTGGACGTCGTAAAAAGCTAGCCCCAACATCAAAACTTCTTAGAACATCCTCAGGCCGTATTCTCGAGAGTCTCGGCTTAGTACGAGACTTTCTCCTCTTTCACCACGGGATTGAGATGGCTCTGGACTTTTACGTCTTTGAGACATCGGATTTCGACCTCATGGTAGGACATCCTGTCGAGGGCCTCTTTCAGGATGTAACCTCGGAAGGAAAATTCCTAGCCAAAGTAGGAAGAAATCTTTTCACTATACCGTTAGCCAGGGTCAAGAATTCCATAGTCGAACCTTTGGTAGAGCCTAACCCAGCTGAGGAAGTGAAATTCCTACAGCCTAGTTACCCATTTGAGTCATTCCTCAAAGAGCATGTTCATGACTTTATAAAGAAAGAGGATGACGCTTCTGAGTCGCTAGAAACTGAGGAGCCACCTAAGACGCACATAGAGCTAAAGCCCTTGCCCGCTGGCCTTCGCTATGTCTTTCTAAATGAGGACAGGGATGCCCCTGTCATCATTAGTGACAAGCTATCGCAGGACGAGAGTGATAGACTCGTAAAGGTGCTCGAGAAACACCGCTCGGCGTTCGGGTACTCCCTCAAGGACTTGAAGGGTGTAAGCGCCGCGCTCTTTACCCGTCGCATTCCCATAGATCCAGCTTCTACACCTTCTAGGGAGCCTCAGCGTAGGCTAAACAATGCGATGAGGGAAGTTGTGAAGAAGGAAGTTTTAAAACTTCTGCACGCCAGGATCATCTATCCCGTCCCTCAGAGTGAATGGGTCAGCCCTGTCCAAGTAATACCCAAGAAGGGAGGTATGACCATCATAAGTAACTAGAAAAATGAGCTGATTACTCAGCGTACCGTTACTGGGTGGTGGATGTGCATTGACTACCGCCGACTCAACAAGGCGACAAAGAAGGATCACTTTCCGCTCCCCTTCATCGATGAGATGTTGGAGAGACTTGCGAACCACTCCTTCTTCTGTTTTCTTGACGGGTATTCCGGCTATCATCAGATCCCCATCCACCCCGATGATCAAGAAAAGACCACCTTCACTTATCCTTAAGGAACGTATGCATACCGCATGATGTCATTCGGGTTATGCAATGCGCCAGCATCGTTCCAAAGGTGTATGATGTCTATTTTCTCAGACATGATAGAAGAGATCATGGAAGTTTTCATGGATGATTTTTCAGTCTATGGAAAGACTTTCGACCATTGTCTGCAGAACCTAGACAAGGTACTACAAAGGTGCCGAGACAAGGATCTGGTGCTAAACTGGGAAAAGTGCCATTTCATGGTCCGAGAGGGTATAGTGTTAGGACACTTGGTGTCCGAAAGAGGGATAGAGGTGGATAGAGCAAAAATTGAAGTCATAGAGAAACTTCCACCTCCTACCAATGTCAAGGGAATCCGTAGCTTCCTAGGTCATGCGGGGTTTTACCGGCGTTTCATTAGAGATTTCTCTCAGATAGCCAGGCCCCTCACTAGCTTTTTAGCGAAGGATGTACCTTTCGACTTTGATGATGAGTGTTTACATGCTTTCACCATTTTAAAGAACGCTCTCATCTTAGCACCAGTCATTAAACCCCCTGACTCCGGCCAATCAATTGGTACCCATCAACCTGGAGCAGGCAATGGTTGTGGTTGTCTCCCCACTGGCCAGCCTCCCGCTAGAGGAGGACGCGAGAGGCCGCACCAGGGGGTCGGCCGACGGTCTTGGTCGGCCGACCGGCCCTGGTGGCCCCTCGGCGTCTCGCTCGGCGACGCGGTCTCAGTCTCCGAGGAGGACCCAGAGGCGTGACGCACGGGCGTCAAGCCCATACAGAAGGCCGATGACGAGGCAACTCACTCCGAAGAAGATGTCGGCGGCCACTGGATGGACTCCCCACGCTTCAACCAGGAGAGAAGCTGAAGGAAGTGGTCAGGAACAAGTGGGAGGACGTCGTGGCGTATCACTATACGTCTGATGTGTCCATCTACTCTCCTGCTAGCACCCCGGAGCCACGTTTCCGGGTCTTTGGGGAAAGGAAACCCGGAGGTGGCTATGGAAAGGGGCTGTTCCCTCCCCTCACACCTGAGGAGAGGAAGGAGTTGGAGGAGTCGGTGGAATCTTCACCCGCCGGCAAGATCAAGAGGCACATCAAGCCTCCTCCAATTCGCAGGCCTGGGGGTCACTATGAAAGTGATGATGAGAAGGCCCCCATGGCTCCCTCCAATGCAGAGTTGCTAGAGTTGATTAATCAACTCGGTCGCGACTATGCAAAGTTGGAGAAGAAGTTCGCTGAAGAGCGACTTGAGCGCATAACCTTCAAGATGACTTTGATATGCTTCATAGATCAACAGTCGTGAAGCTTAAGCGCTATGCCAAAGCCGCAGGGGATGAAAATCTCTATAATGCACCATAGGCACCCTAGGCTTTGGATTAGGATAGGCACATTAGTTTCCCTTTCATTCATTTATTTCATTTGATTATCATGTAATGTGCCTCTGAGTTCATGAATAAAATAAATTGTTTAGTGTATTAGGATTGTGTCTTGTGTTTCCACTTGTTTTGAATAAAAGGTACAAGTGTGGGGAAGACTCGCAACGGGAAACAGAGTGATCCAACGCGAAACAGAGCATATCAGAAAGCAACAGAACGGCATGCGAAAGATCTGAACTAGGGAGATCACCACCAGATCGTCCGACCCCACCTGGTCGGCCGACCTGGCCTGGGTTCCACCTGATCTCTGCTTCTTCCTGCACACTGGTTTGGTCATCCTAAACTCTGTTTCAGTTGAATCTTTGCAGAACCTGATCATGGAATTCAAAACCTAATAAAATTAACCCTTTTAGCATCTCCCTATCACATGGAAAGATATCATTAACTTACATATATTTTATTCCTTGTACCTTTTGGCTTGTGGAAATCCTCATGTTTATAGGAACTCATGTCATCTAGGTTATTGCATTTTAAAATATGGCTTTAATATGAAAGATGCCTTTGCTATTCGAGTACTTGGAATTTATAAAAAGGTTTTAAAACTTTTAACCTTGCTATGCTCCTCATGGGTTTGAGAGACAACCACTTACAAATATAATCAAGCATTACCTTTGAGCTTTGAGTTGTTCCAAGTCTTGTGACCCTTATTAGAGATATTTCATGTTTTTTTAAGTCAAGATCACGTACACTCCACCATAAAAAAGCTAAACCCTTACACTGAGGGTGAAGCAAAACATGCCTTTGTCTCATGAAATAAATACTCCTGAAATGACCTTCTTCCCAAAATCAAGATGAAAAGAAGATATGGGTTATGTGCATAGAAACAAAAAAGAAGAAGAAAGACTCATGCTAAAAAGCATAGAGTAGAAAAAAAAGGAGAGAGAAAGTGCAATAGCCCATATCCAAAAAGAAAAGAAAATAAAGAAGGGGAAGAAAGGTCAAGTCAAAGGAGTATCACTACATGTCCACCTCATATCACACACTTGCACATCTTGACTTGATTACATGACTTGTCTCTGATTTGGATCCAATCCTTGGGATGACAACATAAGTGAAATAAGGTATGTATCTTGAGAGCTCCACATATAAAGTTCTATTTTGGAGAGTATGAGTGTTGTCCAACCACCATGATTATCCAGAGAGAAACTCTTTGAGGAGCAAGGCATTGGTTTTCTTTGCAAAATTCTAACAACACAAGTACTTGAGAGTAAAATGTATTATGTCATAGAAAAGGTTGTTCCTTCCAGCAATAACCCAAGAAGACATGTTAGCCACTCATATAACTCCACTCAGCCTAAATGTTTGGGAATAACCTATATGTTTGTTTATGATTTTCAAGATGAAGCTTAGACTTTACTCGAGGACGAGTAAAGGATAAGTGTGGGGAGCTTGTTGGCGGTTCTTAATGACAAATTATTGTTACCAACAACGATATAAAAGAATGATAAAACAAATAGACATAGGGTGATTTACTAATGAATTCCACAAGTTTTGGTGCACATGTGCTTATAGGAATAAAGTGGCAAAAGAAGGACTAAAGTGGGCTCAGGGCCAGGTCGCCCGACCTACCTTGGTCGGCCGACCTGGGACTAAGCCCAGTGAGGTCCATCCTCAGCCCATCAAAAGAAGCACACTTGGGAGTGATCATAAACGTTGAGATCAAGTCGGTGGAAGTGAAGAGATAGGATTGGGCCACGTGGCAAGCACATGGATTCATGGGCCCACATCCCTGACTTAACTTACATATCTTCGCCATTACCCACGGGAACCGACCATGGGGCCCACAGGAGAGTGACCCTGACAGAGTGGGGCCGAGAGGCCACAGCCATGGGTCGGCCGACCTGGCCACCCGTCCAAACCACCACCGCCTTCACCAGCAACTGTCAACCGCCTCCAGGATCCCATCAGTGCCGTGGATCATCTACGTCGGTGAATCCTACGGTTGGCCGATCCCCCCATGTCGGCCGATCTAGGCCCACCTCCGGACCGACTCAACCGCTGCACACCGACTCCAAACCGCCTCTCCAAGCTATAAATAGCTGGACTCGGGGCAGGGCTAATCATCATCGAGATGAAGTGAAGATCCAAAGCGAAGCCCTTCTCATATCCAGAGTAGAAATTGGGAGAGAGTGAGGGAGAGTCTGGAGGAGTCCCGGCGTGTCGGCGACCCTCCAACTGTACCTCGACGGATGCAAGCTACTCAGTAAGTATCCGGGATTTAACTAGTACATAAGTCTGAGTTATAGAAAAGCTGAGTTCTCTATTGTGCTTGTGGGTTCATTGCTTTATTCATAAAGTATTCTAATCTCTGATCAAGGTTAGGATAGCTGATATTATCTTAGGCGTGGTGCTTAGGTGTATATCTGCCCTCGTTTGCCTCGTAGCCCCACGGATTAGAAGAGGTAGACGGCAGGTGGTGACAGCCCTGTCTGTCTTTTGTAATCCTCCATGTTCGGGTACGGCGTAGAGCTGTTGGCCGGCAATTTCCTAGAGGTCTAGGATACCCCGGTGCCCAAAGCAAGCATAGGAGAATTCCCTTCGCTATATTCACAGCCTTAGTGCTAAGTTATCCTCTCTACCCAGCCTTTATATACACTCGATCGATCCGGTCAACTTTAGTGATTAGACAGCCCTTTACGTTCCCCGTGGATTCGATACCTGGTTTACTCATGGGTGAAAGCTACTACGACAGCCGTGCGCTTGCGGACTTTCTGTTTGCCACCGCTGGTGTCAACAAGCTTTCTGGCGCCGTTGCTGGGGAACGGTAACTGTTGTTTAAGATCTAAGGTCACCCGTATATCTTTTATTTTATATTTCTTTTGTTTTTGTTTTCAACCATGAATTCCACCCAAATTCATGAGTTATCTGCTCCAAAGGGCGAATTATTGGAGCCGCACCCCTCGTCAAATCCTATTTTAACCGATAGCAATGAACTTCGTCCTGCCTTCATAGCTATTGTCCAGGACATATCCTTCTCCGAAAGTGATGGTGAAAACCTGTACCGCCACTTACACGAATTCGAGTTGCTCTGTTCGTGTCTGGTTATATCAGGCGTGACACAGGCAACGATTAGATGGAAGCTCTTCCCGTTCTCTCTCAAAGAGAGAGCAAGGAAGTGGTATGACCACACCTTGGGCTAACAAACGGTGAATGAGAAAAGTTACGGGACAAGTTCTGTTTCGAATACTTCCCTGTTCACCGGATCTGTGCACTTCGGAAGGAGATCATTAACTTCCAGCAACGAGAGAAGGAAACGATCGCCAAAGCATGGGACCGGTTCCAGGACTCATGTCTAACCAGAACAGATCTAGGCTTCCCAGACTACATGCTCATGCAGCACTTTCAGTCTGGGTTGAATAGTGAAGATGCCCAGTATATAGACATAGCAGCCGGAGGCTCATTCCTACACATAACCCCGGCTAGAGCAAAAGAAGTCCTAGCAGCCATCCGGGAAAACTCTCCTGGTGACGCGATAGTTGGAGAAATCTAGATTCCCTACGTCGGAGCTAGATTTCTCTGAAAAGGCTATAGTCCGATCGGTTGGTTAGATAGTCCGACAAGATGAGTCAAACTGGCAACTAGGCAAGGTGGACAATGTATCGGCTTACACTTTGATTATTTGATATCTTGTCTAAAGACACAGCTGATCCATTACTTTACATATCGGCCTTGTTTTATGCTTTACTTTATTATTCAAAGGCTGATCTGTTATATCAATCAAGGTCCGATCCTGATTGGTCCAATTCTGAGGTCCGATTCGGTGTCTGATTGAGGTCCGATTACTCGGTCCGATTGACGTCATCAATGAAGTCCGATTTTGAGGTCCGATTGGTATCGGCCGACACGTGCCTGATTGGGTCTTGGCTAAAATTCGACGTTACTCCATCGTCTGAAATAGAGCCGGCACAATCAAAGAGTAATTTAACTATTTTATCTCTTTGTCAATTTCAGGTCAAATTGACTGGCACGCTGCGAACCTAAACTGGAGTGTGGGCTCGCACTGGAGCGAACCAGATCTCCCTGGTCTTCGTGTGGTGCACGCGGAGGATACGATCGCCGATTTTCCGCGTCAACACATTTTTGGCACGCTCGGTGGGACACGAGAAACAAATTCCAAGATGTCGTCGTCTGATGCTGAACAAGAAACTGCAGCAAGACTTGCTGCTGAAAAAGAAGCTGCTGAGAGGGCCAAGAATGACAAGAACAAGACGCCTGAGACAGCCATTCCAATTACAAAGGCCGATCTGTCTAAAGCTCAATTGGATGCAGTTCAGGCCCAGATTGATGCATTTGAGAAGCTCTGCCTTGGCCAATTTGGGCGTAATCGTTCAGGCCCTATACTCAAAGGTCCTCTCCCAGATCCAGAATTGATCAAGAAGACAACTGATGCTCGGGAGTACCAGGTCAACATGACAGAGATGATTCACCAGGCTGTTCATCACGCATTGATCAACCAGTCAGGTACTTTGGTGAATTCTTTGGATAATCTCATCAAGAAGGCGGTGGACGATGCTATTTGCTTGAAAGGTCCAGTGTTTATAGCAGATTTTGCAGGGGCATCAGGATCGGGGAAAGGCAAAGAAACTGAAGATAATGCAATGACCGTTGCTCCGCAGATTCCGATTGCTCCACCACCTCCTATTGAACTGGCCAACGGTTTTCTGTTGATGGCCGATGGATCTATTGTCGGCCCACATGGTGAAAAATATGCTAGAACTCTGAACGAACAAGAAAAGCAACCTGCAGCTGCAAGGCTACGTACAGAGATTCCTTCACATCAGCGTATGGTCGGTGATTACAATAATTATATGATGGACATAGCTGATGGGATGCCAACTGGAAGTCAACAGTCCGATTGGTCACAGAAAATAGCCGAGGTGATCCAGAATCAATTCGGCTTGAAGCCTAAGGATGAAGCGAGGTTGTATCGGCACCCGTACCCATCTTACTTTGATGCAGTGCCACTTCCTCCGCGATACAGAGTGCCGGATTTCTCCAAATTCTCCGGGCAGGATGATATGACCACTATTGAGTATGTCAGTCGATTCCTGGCTCAATGTGGTGAAGCTGCTTCAGAGGAGGGACTCAGGCTCAGATTTTTCCCTCTATCACTGTCAGGGCCGGCGTTTACCTGGTTTACGTCGTTGCCAGCAGGATCAGTCATAGGATGGTCCGATATGGAGAAGCAGTTTCATAAATACTTCTTTTCGGATCTCAACGAGATGAAGATTTCCGATTTGATTGCTGTCAGGCAGAGAAACGATGAGACCATCAAGGAGTATATTCAACGGTTCCGTGATACCAGGAATCGGTGCTATAGTTTGAAGCTATCTGATATGCAGTTGGCCGAGCTTGCATTCCAGGGTTTGCTCGCGCCGATCAAAGAAAAGTTTTCTGCTCAGGAGTTTGAGACATTGGGACAACTGGTTCAGAAGGTGTCAGCCCATGAGGTCCGATATTAAGAGATGAAGCGTACAAAGTTTTCCAAGCAAGTATCTTATCTCTCTGATTCTGAAGGGGAGGCTGATGTCAACATAGCCGAATGGACCAAATCCAAGAAGCCGGTATCGCTCCCATGGATCAAGCAGAACCCTGAGAAGTTTGGATTTGATATAACTAAGGCCGATAAGATTTTTGATCTGCTGCTTAGTGAGAAGCTTATCCAGCTTTCTCCAAACCTTTCTATTCCATCGGCCGATGAGTCGAAGAAACGCAAATATTGCAAATGGCATAACTCGACTTCTCATGAGACCAATGAATGCAAAGTGTTCAGAAGGGAGATCCAATTGGCTATAGAATCTGGCAAGATCAAGTTTGAAGATAACAAGAAAGCCATGAAGATCGACGGTCATTCTTTTCCGAATAACTTTGCTGATTTCTCCTTTTCCATTAATATGGTTGATGCTGATGAAAAGGGGAAGTTTAAGGTGCTTACATCGGACCACGCCAAGAGTTCTGATGCCGTTGATCCTGCAGTTCAAGTTACTGTTGAAGAGCTGCGGAGGAATCATCAGGCGTTTGGGCGAGAATCTAATGCTCCTGATGGATATCGGCCGCGTGTAACTTCCCAGATGTTGATTAACAAGTACAAAAGGCAGCAGGCAGCAGCCCGAGCATGGGAAGAGCGCGAGGAACGACGACGTCGGAGGCGCGAATATCAAGCAAGGCGGCTTGATGGAGAGTTTGATGATCAGCGCCGACGTGATGACAGGTTCGATGGCCGACGCCGATATGATGAATGGTCCGATGGCCGACGCCGATATGATGACAGGACCGATGGCAGGCGTTGGTTTGATGATAGAATCGATGATCGTCGTCAGTACGGTTATAGGTCCGATTGGCATATAGACAGGCGTCAAGGTTATAACCGGTATGATCAGGATGATGATCACTGGGGGTGTCCTTTCTTCGTATTCTGCTGGAACGAGAAGCTTAGACTGCCATCAAAAGCACATTGTCCTGAATGCAGTTTCCAGTATGAAGAATACAGAGCTTCCAAGAGAGGTCGACGATCAGTTCATGAACGGATCGGCGTCAGGATTGATGATCATCATCAAGGAGATGAAGGCCGAGTTGATGCTCATGGCCATAAAAATATTGAAGGCCAGGTTGATGTTCTTGGCCCTGAAAAAATGGAAGAAAAGGCTCCAGTTCGGAATCGGATTAAAGAACCTCAAATGAAGCCTGGACAGTGGTGCCAAAAAGAGACGTGTTCAGAGGTTGCGCTATCATGAGCAGATTCAGGAGCAGGAATTGGCAAAATAAAAAAAAGACATGGCGCATCAAGATGGCTAATGATGATGAAGCAAGCACATCGGCCGCAATAAACATGGTTTTGATGTTGCCTTTTGATTTTGCTGCTCCTAATGAACAGGACAATGATGAGATCGATTATGAACTGGAGGAAGCTGCTGCATGCTTGGTTCTGGATTCAGAGAAGGCTATCTTTGAGAAACCAAATGCAAACGGGTATCGGCACCTGAAGCCTCTGTACATCAAGGGATACGTTGATGGGAAGCCGATGACCAAGATGCTGGTTGATGGAGGAGCTGCAGTCAATCTCATGCCTTATTCCACGTTCCGTAAGTTGGGAAAAGGGATTGATGATCTGATCAAGACCAATATGACGCTCAAGGACTTTGGCGGAAACGTTTTAGAGCCTCGGGGGGCAATTCATGTTGAATTGACCATCGGCAGCAAGACATTGCCGACTACTTTCTTTGTGATTGATGGCCAAGGTTCTTACAGTATGCTCCTCGGACGTGATTGGATCCATGCCAATTGTTGCATCCCATCCATGATGCACCAATGTTTGATTCAGTGGCAGGGCAATAATGTGGAGATCGTCCCGGCTGATGATTCGGTTAGCATTGCTACAGCTGAGTCAACGATTTGGGAGTTTGAAGGAATTGAATGCCTATCAGGAAAAACATGGGATGGTGACTTCCTCAAAGTGTTCGATCAAGGACTACAGCCGATCCAAGCAGTCGGCTCTGAGACTTTGTTTTAATGGATGATTGTATAGAAGATCTTGAAGACCGAAGTGAATTCTGCAAATTAGGATTTGGATTTACGTCGGCCGATGAGTTAGAAGAAATAGATATAGGATCTGGTGAT
>CM014271.1:65081601-65097454 GCA_004135705.1 Alloteropsis semialata | reverse complement strand
GTGAGATGAGGGAGAAGGTGTTCGCGGCGACCACGGTGAGCATCATGGCGGCGAGCAGATTCGAACCGGGGAGAGGGAGAAAGGATTCGAGGCTCGGTGTTGAGGAAACAAGGCCGCGGGGTTTCGTCGGTGAAGGCCTTGACGTGAGCGGGGCGGTCCTCCTGACCACGGCCGCGCGGTAAGCAGGGGCAAGGAGCAAGGCGTGCACGGGCGAGATGAAGAACGCGGCGGCCACGGCGAGCAGAGTAGTTCACGGTGGCGCGTTCAACGGGGTTGAGAGGAAGGGGGTGGGATCACTGGGGTTTTCCTGCAGAGAATGGAAGCGGCACGAAGGCCGAACAGGTGCACAAGCAGAGCGGTGGGCATGGCAACCAGAGCAAGTCACGACGAGCACGGTGAACAGGGCACGGCGAAAGGCGAGGGAAGGGCGGAGGAACTCACGGGTAGGGGGATGAAGGGCATGATCGATTTGATGGCGAGCGGGTGCTGCTTGCGGATCGGCTTGCGGTGCTCTTCGTGGTGGTGCTCCCCGTCGGCTTCTCGTCCTCGGCGCGGTGGCGCGGTGCGGCGGCGACACGGCGGCGCGGTTCGGCTTCGGGCGGTCTTCTCCGGAACGGCTTCCTTCTCTTCTCCATCGACTCCTCCTTGACGGAATTAGACCGGGGTGGTTTTGGGGCATGGCTTCGCCCATGGCGACGGCGATGAACAGAAAGGGGATGGGGGTGCGGCTTATAAAGGAGGCGTGGAAGGGGATGGAAGCTTGGGGAATAAGGGCGGGAGATGCCTTGGCGGCCAAGGGGAGCGGGGCAGGAGCACGTGGTGGGGCCCCGGTTGGTTGCGGGCTTGCGCGATTCGCGGGGAGGAGCGGTGCGCGCGCGGGCGGAGGAGCGGCGTCGCGGCTGCGTCGGCGTGCGGGAGAAGAAGCACAGGGAGTTGGTGGGGCCGGCGTGGCAGCGAGAGAGGGAGCGGGGCGAGCGTCCGCGCGTGGGTGGAACGGGCCGGCGCGGCTGTGGGCCGAAGTTGGGCTGACGTGGGGGAAAGGGAGAGGAAAGGCGATCGGGCTGGGCCGAACGCAGGGGGATGGGAGAGAAGAGAAGGTGGGCTGGGCTGGGCTGACCGGGGGAGGAAAAAGAGAGATAAGTCACGTTGGGCCGGGCCGGTTGCGGGAGAAAAAGGGGAAGAAGAGTTAGCCGGGCTGGATCAGATAGTTAGATAGGTTTAGGCCCAAGGGTGAGTTAGATGGTTGGCTAGGTTAGTTAGGTTTTGAATTTGTATTTGAATGGCTGATTTCAAATATAAATTCCACACAAGCACTCATATGAAACCAAAAAGAACCAAATCACACTAGCATTCAATTTTCCCTAAGCATAAATTAAAGGTTGATTTTAATTCCTAGAAATTTAGGGAGATTCACAAGAAGACAATCTAGGTGTATTCACAACAATGCAAACAAAAATTTTGAAATCCACATTTTGCATTCAAGGAACATTCCGGGAAAACCCGGGATGTTACAGACTTCCCCCCTCAGAAGAATCTCGTCCTCGAGATTAAGGCTGCACTGGGGTTGACAGGGGTCCTTCTGCTTCTTCAAGTTGTCCGATTGCTTCTCGATACTTTCAACATAATTGAAATTACTTTTCCAAAATGGCATATAGCATCTTATTCCAAATTTCAGCCAATTCTGAGTTGTGACTTGAAATCCAATATATACTTTAGCAAATACTCTTGAACAGTTGATCTGGTGCATCTTGTCGTCTTAGTGGTGCCTTCATTGTTCTTCCTTAATCACTCCACATCATATGGGTGCGCACCTTATTCCCATGTAGGTTCCAACTGATAAGCTTGTATCATCATGATACTCTCGGTTAGCCTTGTATACCTTATATGAGATAAACAATCTATCATCTTAAGGTACTACATTCCATGTAGGAGATCCTCGAATCACTTGGTTTCTTCTTGCGAAAGCCTTGTTGTGTGTTCTTCGATCTTCGTCTTCTCCCAAGCCTAAAGGTTCAGGGTTAGGGGTTTATATAGCGTAATTTGGAAGCAAGCGTACTCAACAAAAAGCCTCATGGTATTGGATCCTTCCACAGAGAGTACGTTCTCTTCGTCCGTGTATCCGAGTACAAATACTTTTGATCATCTTGGCGATTCCAGAGTACTCAATAAGACTTAACCAACATTGTGCTTCCGGCAAGGGCTCCTATAGCTGGGGTTATGTTTGGGTTCTATCTTCTTAGCATTCACCTCAGAATGGTGATCCTTTTCCAATGCTTTCAAGGTAGCTTGACCAACAATTCTTGTACTCTGGGGTTGATAGAAAGATCACTAGCTTGTAAACTCATGGCATCACACCTGTGGGGATCGCTTAGCTCTCCCCCCCTCAGTGTTAGCACTAGAATTTACTTGGGGGCTAGTATCTTTGGCAAAACATAGTGGTGGTCATTTCTAATTGGGTAGTGTTCTAACTAGCTGCACAAGGAGTTGAGGTACAAACACAGAAAACAACACTATCCTATACTCAATGAGAACAAGCAATAAAAACAAGGAACAACACAAGAACCAATCACTCAAACATGCATTCCATTATAACCTAAGTGCTATCTCAAGGCCAACTCCAAATACCTTAGAGATCTCGCACACTAAGCGATACTACTATACCGATGGCTTTTCCAAAAAGGTGGTCACCTACTACAGACTCAAGCAATTCATTATTGCATCGTCAAGCTCGTACATCCAAAAGCCTCGACAATTTCTTGTCTTACTTTTGCCCAACCGGCAAGATATGGTACATCAGAAGTTGTTCTGCTAGTTCTTCTTCAATTGATTGATCTCTTCATGATGTTCTGAATTCTGTGAATCCAAAAGGTTCAATGCGAAATCTGAGAAATCCAATCCTTATGCCTTCTTGGCAAAATTATCCGGTAGATCCTTGATCATTGCATCCTTCCTAGTGATATGATGTTCCAAACTCATGATTCTCACTCGAGACGTGGCTCTGATGAGTTCTTTCTTCAAGTGTGTCCTCCTTCGGTGAGTAGTTGCTTACTCGAGAGTTTGATCTTCTGGCCCTTATCGGCAAAATAAACTGAAGTCAGTTATTCTTGCACTATAGGTACTCTCGTTCTGACTTCAGTGGCACAATCTTCTTTTAGTCCACCTATCCAGCTTCCATTGGTAACGTGAAGAGTACTGCCTCCAGTTTGCATCAAACACTTGTCGAAACAAGTTGAAAACTCCCGTAAGTTGATCCGGAGAGGTGTAACTGATACTTCTTCATGCTTTGCTTTCACCAGAGGCGATGGAGGGATAAGTCAGTGAGTCAGTTAGCAAGAAGATCAAGGAAAGTAGGGTATCAAGTAGTTCAAGGAATATTGATGGAGTAGTCCAAGGATGTATATACCAAAATAGACTCAAGTCAGGGCTTCCTAGCTATCGTCCAGTCTAAGGTTTGCGTGCTACGGTCAAGTACGGCTCTGATACCAACTGAAACGACCCGGATTTTCAATTACGAGAATCCGAATCCCTGTACCATTGTGATAGTCCCAGAATCAACAGCTATCACGTACAGAGCTCATTTCAGAAGGATATCACATCCATACAACGATTACAATCATCAGAGTTAGCTTTACAACAAGGATACAACGGAAAGCGTACTATTACAAGCCCCTTGGGCTAAGCGACAATGTGAAAACCAACGCAACGGTAACTAGGCTTCACGCCAGCTTCATCTTCAGGGCGCCACTTCCACAGGCAACACTTGAGCATAGCACAGCAACCTTCTCACCAACTCCACCGGAATTGGTCTTGTACTTTGAGTCTACACCTGTTCATTCACAAACTGCCCCCAAGGATTGGGACAGGTCCACGTCACCATCCGTAATGCAAGCTTTAAGGTGGCCTAAATCTAGTATAAGAAATATCAAGGATAGGCTTAAGGTTCATCCTATGCAAGCAGCAGCATCTTCATCCCAAAACCATTCTCACAACACCACGAGCAATCCTGGCGCACCAGGTACCCGACTCCAATATCTTCCACTCATCACTCTCTAGGCGATGTGAAAGCTCCCACCCTTCACATCTCAACTGCCCGAGGCAGGCCCTACTCTAGAGGGGAGGTAGAAATCCCTAAAACAATGGCGGAAAGGAAGGTGGGAAGGCTGTCCTTGACCGTGGACACGGCTTTACGTAAAGATTATACTCTGCAGAGTTTGTGCCCCTGGACCCACTCGGGCTGCAAGTCGGTTGCAAGCCGACTGAGACACAACCCACAGCACAGACCCTAGCCAGTGAACGGTACCCTCCTGCTTTTCCCGGCCTAGGATACACTGAGGACGCAACTCGGTGCCCGAGAACTGTGATGGCCTCCCCCGCGGTGGCCAGATCCCGGGGTATGAGCCTCTTTCGGGGGACAAAGGTCTCCGCCTTTTCCCCCACACACTTCCGCTAACTCCTTACAGTCCGGGTACCGCACTTAACTAGGCTGGCTGGAACACCCCCCATTAAATGTAAGTGGTGGGCACGGGTTTCCTTCCTCCAGTAGCCAATCCAACTCGGTTTTTGGTGCCGGGGTGAGCGTCACCGTCAAATAGCGTATCCACCTCCAGTGGTCCGCATCGTGCACCCATTACAGGTATTGCCGCCAAACTCCTCAAGTATCACATAGAACATGTACCCGCCACAGGTACCACACAGGATGTGCCCAGGCACACACCCCAAGCCCTCGATACGAAGATCGAGTTAATCTGCTCACCCCCGCAAAGTTCCCAAAACCCCTTACTCCTTTCCCGGGTTTTTGCCCCACACACGCCAAGAATCCTATCACACCCGCCCATACACATGCAAGCATAGCAAGTTCATATCACCAAAGTGTAACAGGCTTTAACAAGGAATACGGTAAGTAAATAAGGCCATGCAATAGGTCAAGCATCATCATCACGCGAGAAAGTAAAGCGCTAGCATACTAGTAGCAATGCCTAATAGGATTCAAAATAGGATGGGCGTGGACACCTGTGACTTTGCGATCCAAACTCATCTTGATGTAGTCGTACAAGTCTTCATTCGATGAAGTCCAAGTGACGAAGTCCACGAAGTCTTCTAGATCTTCCTCAGATCCTAGCACACGTAAAAATAAACAACGGCATCTAAGCGAATAAACTCCAAATAAGAAGCAACAAGAACCAAAAGCACTCAACTCCTGTTCTAACGCGTAGATCATGATTTTAGAAAATTATAGAAACTGGTTTCATAATTTTCTGAGCTAGGATCAATTTATTATGAATTTTCTTAGACTAATCCTATTTCTAAAATTCCGAAAAAGAAAAATAAAAACAGAGGCGACACGTGGCAACACCAGAGCGTGCCACGTGGCCTGCTGACGTCAGCATGACGTCACCAGTGGGGTCCGCCACTGCTGACGTCAGCGTTGACCAAGTCAACGGTCAGCGTTGACCGGGTCAACGGGTCAGCCTGTCAGTGGGGTCAGCGGGGTCCACCAGTCAGTGAGATAGAGAGGGTGACAGGTGGGGCCGGCTTGTCAGATGGAGAAAAAGATAAGGGCCGGTGCGGGCTGCTTCATGGGCCGATTTCGTGGATGGGCTTGATAGTTGGAGGGGCCTTTGCGGACTTTGGATTGGAGGATGGGTTTATGGGCCGAGCGGATTCGGCCCAAGGCCTATTTGTATGCTGCGGTGGAGAACAGGCGAAGGGTGTTGCGGGGCCCATCCGTCAGTGACACAGGGAGAGGTGGAGAGGTGGGGTCCAGTCGTCAGTGGCACATGAGAGCAGATGGGATCCTCTGTGGTTTTTGTGGCCAGATCGACGTGTGGTCTTTGGTGTGGCATCCCCGTCGAACAGCAGAGCACGGGTGCTCTCCACGGCGGCGGCGCCCTCCTGGCGCGGTCACGCGTCACGGCGGCGCGGGCCTCCTGCCCGTGGCAGGGTGATTTCACGGGTGCGATGCAGATGGGATTGAGATGGGTGGGGAAGTAGGTGGTGATGATGCCCCGAGCTTGAGCGACGGCGACGCGGTGGCGAGCAGAGCGGAACAGGGCAAGGTCACGAGGACGGCGGCGAGCATAAAGGCGTCGAGGATCCTTGCAGATGCGGCCCGGACCTCCTTTCCGAGGTGCGTGGTAAGGAGTCGAGCGAGAGCAGAACGGATGAGAGAGAGCAGAGGGTGCACGAGTGAGATGAGGGAGAAGGTGTTCGCGGCGACCACGGTGAGCATCATGGCGGCGAGCAGATTCGAACCGGGGAGAGGGAGAAAGGATTCGGGGCTCGGTGTTGAGGAAACAAGGCCGCGGGGTTTCGTCGGTGAAGGCCTTGACGTGAGCGGGGCGGTCCTCCTGACCACGGCCGCGCGGTAAGCAGGGGCAAGGAGCAAGGCGTGCATGGGCGAGATGAAGAACGCGGCGGCCACGGCGAGCAGAGTAGTTCACGGTGGCGCGTTCAACAGGGTTGAGAGGAAGGGGGTGGGATCACTGGGGTTTTCCTGCAGAGAATGGAAGCGGCACGAAGGCCGAACAGGTGCACAAGCAGAGCGGTGGGCATGGCAACCAGAGCAAGTCACGACGAGCACGGTGAACAGGGCACGGCGAAAGGCGAGGGAAGGGCGGAGGAACTCACGGGTAGGGGGATGAAGGGCATGATCGATTTGATGGCGAGCGGGTGCTGCTTGCGGATCGGCTTGCGGTGCTCTTCGTGGTGGTGCTCCCCGTCGGCTTCTCGTCCTCGGCGCGGTGGCGCGGTGCGGCGGCGACACGGCGGCGCGGTTCGGCTTCGGGCGGTCTTCTCCGGAACGGCTTCCTTCTCTTCTCCATCGACTCCTCCTTGACGGATTTAGACCGGGGTGGTTTTGGGGCATGGCTTCGCCCATGGCGACGGCGATGAACAGAAAGGGGATGGGGGTGCGGCTTATAAAGGAGGCGTGGAAGGGGATGGAAGCTTGGGGAATAAGGGCGGGAGATGCCTTGGCGGCCAAGGGGAGCGGGGCAGGAGCACGTGGTGGGGCCCCGGTTGGTTGCGGGCTTGCGCGATTCGCGGGGAGGAGCGGTGCGCGCGCGGGCGGAGGAGCGGCGTCGCGGCTGCGTCGGCGTGCGGGAGAAGAAGCACAGGGAGTTGGTGGGGCCGGCGTGGCAGCGAGAGAGGGAGCGGGGCGAGCGTCCGCGCGTGGGTGGAACGGGCCGGCGCGGCTGTGGGCCGAAGTTGGGCTGACGTGGGGGAAAGGGAGAGGAAAGGCGATCGGGCTGGGCCGAACGCAGGGGGATGGGAGAGAAGAGAAGGTGGGCTGGGCTGGGCTGACCGGGGGAGGAAAAAGAGAGATAAGTCACGTTGGGCCGGGCCGGTTGCGGGAGAAAAAGGGGAAGAAGAGTTAGCCGGGCTGGATCAGATAGTTAGATAGGTTTAGGCCCAAGGGTGAGTTAGATGGTTGGCTAGGTTAGTTAGGTTTTGAATTTGTATTTGAATGGCTGATTTCAAATATAAATTCCACACAAGCACTCATATGAAACCAAAAAGAACCAAATCACACTAGCATTCAATTTTCCCTAAGCATAAATTAAAGGTTGATTTTAATTCCTAGAAATTTAGGGAGATTCACAAGAAGACAATCTAGGTGTATTCACAACAATGCAAACAAAAATTTTGAAATCCACATTTTGCATTCAAGGAACATTCCGGGAAAACCCGGGATGTTACAGCGACGTCCTTCAGGGCGCCAGCGACTTTGTCCCGGGAGCAGCTCTCTAATCGATCGGTGTTTGGGTTTGCAATCTCGTAATGAGTTGTTGGCATGAGAAAAACAGATGCAAACCCTTTCTTTATATAGTCCTGAGCTGTAGAGAGAGGGCCGAGTCCTATTAGGATACATTAGGAGTCCCTGCCGATCACGAGATAGAGTCCTTGTCCACCACGAGATGAAAAACATGGGGCACAAGTTCTATCACAAAACTAACTGTGTATAGATTACATAAAACTAAAATCCAACACTAGAGTCTTTGTTGGATGAACATACAGCTACTGTGTACTTATGGGTTGAGCTGGTTACTGTTGATCCAGGGTCTTAGATGGCGGGACAAAAATAAGACATTAACGACTTACCAATTAAGCAGTTGCAAAATAGCCACTGCATTTCTTTTCTTTTCTTTCTTTACGCCAAAGAAATAAGAGCTGCCTATTTCCTTTGCTTTCTAGTTGCTATCATGCCCAAGTCATGCCCTTGGTTGGGGCAATCTTTGATGGTCCAGCAAATGGGCTTCAATTGTAAGACAACATTTTAATTTCGAACCCTTCATGGTCCAGCAAATGGGCTTCAATCTTTGATGGTCCAGCAAATGCCCTTGGTTGTTGTTGACGCTTTTTGTGGCCAACACACCGAGATATGCGCTAGAACGCGTGGATCCGCAACGGATCGAGCACCTGCAGCTTGCCCAGACAAAACCGGTTATACCGGTTTGGGAATCCGGTGAAACCGGTTCCTAGGGTTTCGCTGCGTAGACCTACGAACGCCGCCCGGGAGGGACCCCGTCAGGGCAAGCGCGCCTAGGGTTGTTCTGAGGTCGGCAGGCCACTCAGAACGTCCTCATACGCCGTAGAGACGAAGCACGAACAGCAGGAGGGGTTGGAAAAGTTAGGGTTTGGAAGGGATAAAAAGTAAAAGTAATTTGTATTTGATCGATTGGATAACCCCTCAATCGGCCACGACCCTTTATATTTATAGGGTGGGGAGGTCTTGCCCCGCAAGGAAATCCTTTTACAAGTTGTAATCCACACGGATCTCCAAAAGAGTCCAAACCTACTAGGACTCGGGGAAAACCGGTTCCACCGGTTCCCTAAACCGGTTCCACCGGTTTGCCCTGTCATACGGGCAACAGTAGCCAAACCGGTTCCACCGGTTATTGAATCCGGTTACACCGGTTTTCCCTGTCAAGCTGTCTTGTGCCAATTTTGATCGTCAACATATGCCCCCTGTTTTCTGGTAAAGCTTGCGTAGCAGAAAACATAAAAGCACAAAGACAACACTGAGGACGATGTTTAACATATATCCATCGGCCTTTTCATTCTAAGGGCGATATTTAAAACTATCGGCCATCTCTTGCAAAATTTTCAATCGGCTTTATCATTACAAAGAATAAAACCACCTCGTGTAGCTCGTATGAATCCACAATGTGAAACATCTACACCTGTCAAGCACTTAAAGTCACCGTGCACACCTTTAATAAAACCATCAGCTGTAACATAAGCCGATGTATCACCATGCACAATCTCTAGCTTATCGCCTATCCATTGTATCAAAAGTTGATGCAAGCTAGAAGGTACACATTGGTTTGCATGTATCCAATCACGTCCCAAAATCAAACTAAATTTACCTTGGGTCTCAACAACGAAGAATGCAGCAACCAATGTCTTGCTTCCAATAGTGAGATCCATAGAAACGATTCCTTTAGCACTTATAGGATCATCTCCTCCCACACCACTTAAAGCCATGTCAGTTTGAATCAACTCATCATCTGAACATCCCAATTTCTTGAATAAAGCATAAGGCATCAAATTGACAACTGCTCCACTGTCAACTAACATACGAGAAATTGGTCTTCCCTTGATATAACCTTTCATGTATAGAGCTTTCAGATGATCATCACTATCTTTGGGCTTCTGAAAAGTAGCTTCTTGTGGCCCAAAATTAAAATAAGCCATCCCCTCCTCCGAAGACGAATCCATCCCATCAATATTAACATCCATATGCTCAGAGGATAGCTCATAATCCAAAAATTGTTCATCGTCCTTATTCTGGGAATCCGATGACAACTTATCATCATAATAAATTGAATCAGGAGCAAAAATATTAGAAATTGGAGAAACCTGCATTGTATTAACCAAATCTGTCTCTGTTGTCATGGAAACCGGTTCCACCGGTTTTGAAACCGGTCCCACCGGTTTTGCTGCTGAGCAAACACCGGGCTTGATCTTCCACTCCCCTCGAGGAATCATTGGTCTATCCTTTTTCAAGTTTTCATTCTTCTGTTTCTCCAATTCCTTCTCCTTATTCTCCTGAAACCGAAGCCGCTGCAATTTCCTCTTTTGTGTGCGAGTTAAACCTGGAGGACACCATCTTGGCAAGAAACATTTAGAAGTATTATCAATTTCATTGTTCTTACCATGAACAGCAGCAACATCCTCTTGGACCGACGTTTCAACCTTATCGTCATTTACAATTGGTATTTTGTCGTCGTCCTTTGAAATCACATCATTGCTCCCAACTTGTGTGGCATCATCACCAGTAACCTTTCCCAGATCATCATCTTTATTCTGCTGTTCTCCTTCCTTCTTTTTGACACGATAAACTTGTTTTGAAGGAGCTACCTGTTTTCCCTGGGAAAACCGGTTTAACCGGTTTGGCAATCCGGTTTCACCGGATTTGCTCTGGTGGTTTCGACCTGATTGACAAGATATCAAACGGTCATGTTTAGAATGCAACATCTCGTCATAAACTGGTTTAGTAGATGCACCACATCCTGTATAAAAGGGTGAATACAACATAGGATGATATGGCCACCACATATTATTTAAATCACATGCCGGATATGAAAAATTAGAATAAGTTGGAGGAATCCATGACATGTCTTGATGTGAGTTATGAAGAGGATGTAATTCAACAAAATCACCCTGCTGCCTTGTAGCATGCTTCTCATGATGCATAGGTGACCATGTTTTCTTTTTTACTGGCCGATCATTAGTAACGGCCTTTTGATTTTTATACTTGGACAATAGCTGATCAAAGGTTAATTTTTTCTTTTCACATCTTTCCTGATCTTTTTCCAAGTCCAACTTCGAAATTCCAGCTTCGGGGCGCCTTGGTTTAACCACTTTGGAATTGTGCTGCCCAAAACCGGTGGAACCGGTTTCTGAAACCGGTGGAACCGGTTTTGTCTGCACAGCAGACTCAAACGGCTTTTGTGAGGATTCTTGCCCCCCGAGTCCAGAAGTTCTTGCAGTGATCTTGAAGATTTCTCTGCCATCAGAAGTCCTTTCAGACACCACCTCCCTGATCACCTGTTTCCCTTTCAAATTTTTAGGGCTCTCCTCGCCGATGATGACATTTTTCCCTTTTGTTGATTTAGCTTGATGTGGCCGAACCAAAATCTTGGGTTGCTGTACATCAACGGTGTTGACAGAAAGAGAAACATTATCCGTTGGCTTCTCATGATAATCCAATCGTCCTTGGTTTATGGCCGATTGTATATGCCGACGGAATATATTGCAATCAATAGTAGCATGCAAAAAAAAATTATGAAGTTTACAATATGCACGCCCTTTCAATTCTTCAGGTGGAGGTATAGTGTGAGACATCTTGATGTTCCCATGTTTCAATAATTCATCAAATATACGATCACATTTAGAAACATCAAAACTAAATCTCATTTGTTCTTGCCGATCCTTAGGAATCAGCTTAAGAGATGGACATGTAAATGCTTTATCCTCAGAAGGCCAAACTAATTCAGCAACATAATCGCCTTTTCTCTCATCGTCCAAACTATTATTTTTTACATGTAAACTAGACTGATGAGATCTAAAAATATCTTCATTATTCCTCATTCGGTTTTCAATAACTAAGGCTCTTATTTGCACTTGATTAACCGAACGACATTCACAGCCTTCAAATCTCTCTTTAATAACAGATCTTAAACCATTAAAAGAAACATCAGCAAGATCCCTTTCAGAAAGCGACAAATTAAAACATCGGTTTCTAGTTTCTTTGAATCGTTTAAAATAATCAACAACAGATTCATCTCTTTGTTGTCTAACCGATGTTAAATCTGTTAATTTCAATCCTTGATGCATTCTAGAATCAATAGAGTACGGCTCTTGATATAATCTAGAATTATTCACATCAATGCTAAGCTTATCCTGCATCTTACTATCTAACTCGTCCTTCATTTTATAAAATTCAGTATATAACTTTGAACGAGCTAAATCAGATTGCTCTGTGGCTATACTTTGAGCTTGAACAACATGAGGCATGCAATAAGAATTTTGCCGTAAACATTGATCATACACATCATTAGAAATCTCTCTAGAATTAATGTTTTGATTAAATACAGAGGGTGATGTATATGTCTCAATATAAGCAGAATGATTAGCCACCTCTATATTTCGGTTAGGGACTACCGAAAGAGGAGCCGTAACATATGATCCTGGCTGTTGTCCAGCTGTGGCAACAAAACCGGTTCTACCGGTTTCCAGAACCGGTAAAACCGGTTTCACCGTGGCTGGTGAAACATGCTGTATCGGCGGTATTTGTTCTGAATAAAATTTAGTCGGCATACCATACAATGGATTTTCAGGTGTTTTTCCCAGTGTAGCCGACAAACTCGCATGCATATTCTCATGTTGCATAGTTGGTATATTATGTGAATAATAAGATGAATCTACCAACTTATCCTTTTCTATTCGATCTAATCTTTTTTGTACAGAATCAAAAGTAATCGCAGGTTGATCAATCGGAGTAGATGGTGAGTTGCTTACAGTGGGTATTACCTCAACTTTCCGATTATCAATCTTGAACGCGGGCATCACAAAGTCTTGTGTTCTTGATATTATGCCCTGGCGATCTTTCTTCAGCCCCATCAGGAATTGCTTCTTGAAAAATTCTTGGGCTGCTTCAAATTTCTGACGCTCCTCTTCGTCGAGATCCTCCATGGAGGACACAGCGATATTGTCCTTATCCAGATCTGAAATAGATTCCATCTGGCTAGGGTTAGGTAGACCGGTTATATAAACCAAGATCTCTTTCCCCAGCGGAGTCGCCAAAAATGTGTTGACGCTTTTTATGGCCAACACACCGAGATATGCGCTAGAACGCGCGGATCCGCAACGGATCGAGCACCTGCAGCTTGCCCAGACAAAACCGGTTATACCGGTTTGGGAATCCGGTGAAACCGGTTCCTAGGGTTTCGCTGCGTAGACCTACGAACGCCGCCCGGGAGGGACCCCGTCAGGGCAAGCGCGCCTAGGGTTGTTCTGAGGTCGGCAGGCCACTCAGAACGTCGTCATACGCCGTAGAGACGAAGCACGAACAGCAGGAGGGGTTGGAAAAGTTAGGGTTTGGAAGGGATAAAAAGTAAAAGTAATTTGTATTTGATCGATTGGATAACCCCTCAATCGGCCACGACCCTTTATATTTATAGGGTGGGGAGGTCTTGCCCCGCAAGGAAATCCTTTTACAAGTTGTAATCCACACGGATCTCCAAAAGAGTCCAAACCTACTAGGACTCGGGGAAAACCGGTTCCACCGGTTCCCTAAACCGGTTCCACCGGTTTGCCCTGTCATACGGGCAACAGTAGCCAAACCGGTTCCACCGGTTATTGAATCCGGTTACACCGGTTTTCCCTGTCAAGCTGTCTTGTGCCAATTTTGATCGTCAACAGTTGTGTTCGTGCTGGGATAACACAACATTTTAATTTCGAACCCTTGTTCAGTAATTAGCCATAAAATAAATTGGACTTTCAAATAACACAAAGTTTACTATAAATAATTTAACAAAATGCAATTACTTCTATTTTGATGTTTCCAACTCCTGTGGAGTACATGCAATTAATGATGGAAAATAATATTATTAATTTCTCCCATTAATATAAATAAATGATTACAAATTGTTATGGTCCACTATATTCATACTATGATTTCTTGGTCAAAGAATATAAATCATGAATATCGGAATGCGTACACACCTAATAACAATAAACCAAGATTTGTTTAGAGGCCGGCTGCAACTATGTTTTGTAATCAATGAGAAATATACCCTTCAAGGCTGCAAACCTTCGCACGCTAGCCATGTTGGTCAAGACTTCCCACGAGAATTTGGCTGGCACCTTTCACCCACATTTGGCTCAGATCTAGCTAGGAACATTTAGTCTTCAAAATACACCAATGGCTATGGGATGTTCCTGTAACTAAATATTTAAATTCCTGGTCATCTCATTTTTTTTTGACCCGAAACTATGGAGGAGTTCTCCACAGCAAAATTTAAATTAACAAAAAGAAGCACAAAGTTCACAAAAACTTACACAGGGAATAAGGAGGAAAAGAAAATCACAAAACTGATTCTAGCCATTGTCTAACAATTGGTTTGTCGATCTCCCTAATTCTATGAATTTGAAGGAGAACCTGGTCCTTGAAGTGCAAGACCCAAAGACTGAAGGAAGGAGCAATCCCATTAAAAATTTTGTCATTTCGTAACCTCCAGATTGTCCAAGCAGCAGTGATAAATATTTCCACAAAGTAGGGGAGCCTCATGAAGGATCTGGTGAGCTCTAGGCACTCATGTATGTCAGTACCATGTTGCCATTGGAATCCCAGCTTCGACCAGCATTGTGTAGCAAAGGGACAGGAAAAGAATAAATGATCAATATCTTCATCCAAACTATCATTGCATAGCACACAGTGAGTGTTTGGCAGCACATGAAAATTTCTTCGTCGCAACATGACCTTTGTGTTTAGTCGATCAACCAAAATCAGCCAAGCAAAGAAGCATAATCTCCTTGTACACTTAGATTTCCAAACATGCCTAAATGTCTGTGGCACTGTTATGTGTTTAAATGCCAAGGCATAAAATTTCCTTGAGGAGTACTCACTGTTGCCCCAGATGAAAGACCAGGCATCTTTTTCCAAGGGGTTGTAAGTACAATTCTGAAGCAAGGTTGACATATCTTGTAGCTCATCAAAAGCTTGTTGAGACAGAGGAAGATGGAATAATTGATCCAGTGTCTCAGCTTGTGCAACTTGTTTCACTGACCAGCTGGCATTCTTTGCAAAGGAGTGGAGCCTTGGGTATAGCATAGACATTAAGTTATCACACCAAAGGTCATCCCAGAATAGAACTGTGGAACCATCCCCAATAGAGCATTTTGCAACTCCTCTATAAAGTAAATTTAGCCTGAGAACATCTTTCCACCAAAAAGAACCCACTTCTCTAGAACCATGTGGGACTTTGTTCATGTAATACCTGTGCCAGATAAGATTTACCCAAGGTATATCTTTCTTTTCATAGAATTTATGAAGTTGTTTCAACAAAAGGGCATCATTTTGTAGTCTGAGGTTGATAACATTCAGACCTCCTTTCTCCTTTGGCTTTTGGAGGTGCTCCCATGCCACCAAATTGCCTCCTTTTTTCTCACTATTACTGCCTCTCCAGATGCATTGCTTTCTAGCTCTGTCAATATTTTCTATAACACCAATAGGTAGTTTGACAGTGCACATTGCATAGGTTGCTAAAGGTGTTATGACTGAATTTACCATCTGCAGTCTGCCTGTGTAGGAAAGCATACTAGAGCAAGCATTAAGGCGCCTTTCAACTCTATCCATCAAAGGGGTCATGTCTTCCATTCTTGGTTTTGTTGTTCCCATTGGCAAGCCTAAATAAGTGAACGGCATTGATCCAATTTTGCAGTCTAGGGCTGAGGCAAGAACAGACATCTTGCTATCTGGAACATTTATAGGCACCATGAGGGACTTCTGAAAGTTAACCTTTAGTCCAGTAGACTCAGCAAACAGGTGTAAGAGATGCTTGAGATGAAGTAGTTGTGTGACATCAGCTTGCATCATTAGAAGGGTGTCATCAGCATACTGTATAATGGGGAAAAATTCAGTAGGTTGAGGAATTGGGGCACACAGCAGTCCATTGACACTAGCATCATTCACCACATATTGTAGCAACTCTGCAGCAATAACAAAGAGAAGAGGGGATAAGGGGTCACCCTGTCTTACTCCCCTTTTACACTGAAATTGTTTTCCAGGTACCCCATTGATTTTCCTGATGAAAGTATCATTTGCATCCAATGTATCCATTTTTCA
>CM014271.1:65055986-65080601 GCA_004135705.1 Alloteropsis semialata | reverse complement strand
TTGAGAAGGTTTGTTTCCACTGTAGGGAAAAGGGGCATATCATCAGTAAGTGCCCAAGAAAATACCCAAAGTTGTTTGGGAGGAGCAAAACATAGCAAGACATCAGTCAAGAGTCAGGAAACGGACCCCGAAGACCAGAAAAGGATCATTCCAAGGGTAGTAAGGATGTTTCATGATGGGATTGATTAGTTAAGTAGTAGAACCATAGTTTTTATTTTGTGAAAGTTATGCTGGATATATCCTTTTGATTACAAGCAGTATGAATGAGAAGTTTCAACAATGCATGGCAGCAAAGAAGTGAAACTGGTCAACTTTGGAATCTACCTAATGTTTTTCTCCCCTAGTCCTTCCAAATCTCGAGGACGAGATTCTTTTAAGGGGGGTAGATTTGTAACACCCTAATTTTCATCACAAGAAATTGTAGCAACATTTTCATAATTTTCTAGGGTTTATTGGAGGCATAAATGAATTTCTTGGAATTAATGGGAATTATCTAGGATTTTATGGAATTAAATAATTAATTAATAGGCTCAATAAGTTTTTGATGCATTTCATGTTGTTGCATTGAGTTTTGTACTGTTGCAAGTCAAAGAGAATTTAAGCTAGTTTAAATTTGAATTTGATTTGCTTTTGTTTGAATCCTAGTTTAGTTGTTTCAGTATAGTTCAGTTTTCCTCCCTGAAGTCTTCGAAAGTTCTGTCCTGCCCCCTCCGCTCTCCTCCCGGCCCAGTCCAGCCCGCGCCGGCCCAGTTCTCCAACCGGCCCACGACCCCGCCTCCCTCCTCCCTCCATCTCTGACGCGTGGACCCTGTCCTGTAGAACCATCTCCCACCTCCGTCTCGCCCACGGATTCGAACCCGAGCCCATCTCTGGCTCACGTGCGCGCACCGCATCGCCCCTTCCCTTCTTGATGCGCACGTCGAGGCCGTCCTCTCCTGCCCTTTTATAGATGCGCCGCCTCGTCCGGGACACCCTCCCAGTAACCCTAGACGCCCGAGTACCCAGCTCCCTTAGCCGCCACCGCTCCCGAAAACCGGAGCTTCGCCGCCGCGCCCGATCTCCCTCTCTGAGGCAACACAACAGACATAGTCTAGCCTCAAAGCTCCGTCAAGAGGTGAGGGACTCTACAGAAGTGCTTGACCTCGTCGTATTCTCCTCGGTATTTCGGATTTTGCTCACCGGAGCGCCGCCTTGCAGGCTGGGCCGCCAACGCGCGACGAGCGCCGTCACCGTTCCCCAATCGATGACGATATCTTTCCAGTTGAGTTCGCCGTGTTCTTCTCGTCATCCCGAGCCAAGCCGCGTCGAGTTTGGTGCCTTGTAGCGCCAAATCGGCTATCGCCGGTGAAATCTCCGCCGCGGCGCCGCCCTTCGCCACCGTCAGTCGTCGACGCCGGTGACCGGACGCCGTCCGAGCGCCCTCGACCGTCCAATTTGCGATCAAGGGCCCAGATCCAAGTCAATCGAGCCAGTTACCGTTCAGCATGGATACTTTCGTAAAGAGACCCCGAAGAATCCGATATTCAACCCGCCGTCCACGTGCTGTGTAAAATATTTACGAATAGGTCCTTATCTTTCTCGGTTTAACCCTGAGCTTTCAAGTAATATAACCCGCCGTCCAAATCTATCGTTTTGCGAGTTAGACCCTAAGTTCTTATACATAATTATGTATATGCCCCCGGTTTCCAACAATCTAACCCCTGGAATTTGTGTGTATTCGCAGATAAGCCCCCAGGTTCCTGTTTTATCCATATCTTGACCGTTTCAACTCCGTTTCGGGTGATTCTTTCGCTCACGTGACCGTAAGGACCTGCACTTTAGCTTTTTACCGTTCTTTTGTACTGTTGCCCATGTTTGGTGTACTGTTTCTTATTTGTTGCATTGTTTATTTGTATGTGGCCCTGTGTTGCGTATAGGAAGGTGCAACGTTCTTGGTTTTCGAAGATCGTTCGTGTGATTCGAGGATTCAGTTGAGAAGACCCTGAGCCATAGCATTTATTAGCTGGATTTAAGGCAAGTGTATTCTTGATCATATTTTTCAGTCCTAATAACCATATGACATGCTTATACACCGTAGTTCGCTATTGCTTGCATGCTTATAATCATGATGGGTCCCATAATTAGGATGACTAGTTTTCTTAATCATGCCTTGTCAACCTGGGTTTTATATTACTGTTGGGTAGCATTGCTTAGTTGCTTAACTTTGGGTTATGGATATCATTAATGCTGAACTATATGAATTTGTGATATGCTCATTGGACGATAAACAAGATCATTATTTAATCGGAACATGGAGTGACCACCCAAGAAAACAGTGCAACCACATAGCTAATGGGCTCTGGTCATGACTAATTAATTAGAAGAGTTAACTTGTAATAACCTTACTGAAAGGGCAAGAGGGGAAGCATAGACGGGGTATAGCCGGATCTCTTGGGAGTATGCTTTGGTAAGTAACTCGGCGATTAGAAAAGGTTATGCTCTGCTGTGGCTTGAAACCTTAGCGGGTTGTTTCATGTTAATAATTCTTTGTAAAGGTCATATAATGGTTCTCTGGCCCCTCACCTAAGGAAGTGTTGAAGAGGCTAGCTACCTCAGGCTATATGAGAAACATTGTTTGTGGGTAAAGTGTACAACCTCTGCAGAGTGTAAAACTGATATATCAGCCGTGCTCACGGTTAAGAGCGGCTTGGACCCTCTCATGATAATTAAACTTGAAGTTGAAATAAATCATGGTTACTTTATGAGCATTTATGTATCTCAGTTCTTTAATTGGGTTGGTATATACTTATACTTAGTAATTGTGCTGCTAAATAAAATTTGATCAACTAAAGTGCTTAAGCAAATTTAATTAGTAGCCAGCTATTCCCTTGATAAGCCTTTGCATGTCATTATGCTTTTGCTCTACATTTGCTGAGTACCAACCATAAGTGTACTCAACCTTGCTTTATCTGCGGCTCAGGCTTAGACAGAAGTTTCAGTGGAGTATTTTGGAGTTTCTAGGCGTACGTGTTCCCCCAGTCAGCTGCCTGTGGAGAAGTTTTGAAGATTCCGCTGCTAGTAATTCGTTTCCGTGAGTGTAATGATGTTGATTAATATTATTTACGTTTTTGCACTGTCTTTTATATCACTGATGAAGTCTCATATGTGTGTAAACTTGATCCTGGCGCACATATGATGGTCATTCGGTTTTGTTTACAAAATCGGGTGTGACACACAGTTGGCTCTGCAACCTCAACAAGCAGTGTTTGAAAAGCCAGTGGATGAAAAGTATCGGAATTTGAAGCCGTTATATGTTAAAGGACATGTCGATGGCAAGCCGATGACTAAAATGCTTGTTGATGGAGGAGCTACTGTGAATTTGATGCCATATACTACATATCGGAAGCTTGGCAAAGGCCCTGATGATTTGATCAAAACCGATATGATGCTCAAAGACTTTGTTGGGAATCCATCGCCGGCTCGGGGGGCATTAAATGTTGAATTGACGATCGGGAACAAGACATTGCCTACTACGTTCTTCGTCATCGACAGTAAAGGATCTTACAGTTTGCTCTGGGCGTGATTGGATTCATGCTAATTGCTGTGTGCCATCTACTATGCATCAGTGTCTTATCCAATGGCATGGAAATCACATTGGGACTGTCAAAGCCGATGAATCGGTTAGCGTCGCTACTGCCGATTTGACAGTTTGGGAGTTTGAAGGAATAGAGTGCTTGTTGGGCAAGGTCTGGGAAGGCAACTTTATACAAGTGTCCAATGATGATCTAAAGCCGATCCAAGCAGTCGGCTCTGAAAGTTTGTATTAATGAAAGAGTTTATTGAAGACGAGGGTAAACTTGGTCAAGGGTTTATGTCGGCCGATGAGTTAGAGGAGGTAGATATAGGTTTAGAAGATAGACCTTGGCCGACATATGTAAGTGCAAAATTGGATCCTGAGTTTAAACAAAAATTAATAAAGTCATTAAAAGAGTATCATGATTGTTTTGCTTGGGAATACTATGAAATGTCAGGTTTAAGCCGATCTATTGTTGAACAACGGCTCCCAATCAAACTGTTGACGCGGAAAATCGGCGGTCGTATCCTCCGCGTGCAGCACAAGAAGACCAGGGAGATCTGCTTCGCTCCAGTGCCAGCCTACACTCCAGTTCAGGTTCACGGCGTGCCAGTCAATTTGACCTGAAATTGACAAGGGGATAAAACAGTTAAATTACTCTTTGATTGTGCCGGCTCTATTCCAGACGATGGAGGAACGTCGGATTTTAGCCAAGACCCAATCAGGCACGTATCGGCCGATATCAATCGGACCTCATAGATGACGTCAATCAGACCGAGTGATCGGACCTCAATCAGATCATCGAATACCTCAGAATCGGACCAATTAGGATCGGACCTTGATCCTTGATGATGATCATCAATCCTGACGCCGATCCGTTCATGAACTGATCGTCGACCTCTCTTGAAAGCTCTGTATTCTTCATACTGGAGGCTGCATTCAGGACAATCTGCTTTGGATGGTAATCTGAGTTTCTCGTTCCAGCAGAACACGAAGAAAGGACATCTCCAGTGACCATCATCTTGATCGTAGTGCTCATAGGTCTGACGTCTGTCCATATGCCAATCGGACCTATCATCGTACCAGTGTCGTCCATCGGACCTATCATCATATCGACGTCGTCCATCAGACCTATCATCATATCGGCGTCGGCCATCGGACCTTTCATCAAACCGCCTCGCCTGATATTCGCGCCTCTGACGCCGTCGTTCCTCACGTTCTTCCCATGCTCGAGCTGCTGCCTGCTGCCTTTTGTACTTGTTAATCAGCATCTGGGAAGTCACACGTGGCCGATATCCACCAAGAGCATTAGATTCACGCCCAAATGCCTGATGATTCCTCCGCAGCTCTTCAACAGTAACTTGAACTGCAGGATCAACGGCACCAGAACTCTTGGCGTGGTCCGATGTAAGCACTTTAAACTTCCCCTTCTCATCAGTATCAACCATATTAATAGAAAAGGAGAAATCAGCAAAGTTATTCGAAAAAGGATGACCGTCGATCTTCATGGCTTTCTTGTTATCTTCAAACTTGATCTTGCCAGATTCAATAGCCAATTGGATCTCCCTCCTGAACACCTTGCATTCATTTGTTTCATGAGAAGTTGAGTTGTGCCATTTGCAATATTTGTGTTTCTTCAACTCATCGGCCGATGGAATTGAGTGATTTGCAGAGAGTTGAATAAGCTTTTCACTGAGCAGCAAATCAAAAATCTTATCGGCCTTTGTTATATCAAAACCAAACTTCTCAGGGTTCTGTTTGCTCCATGGTAATGACACTGGCTTTTTAGACTTGGTCCATTCAGCTATGTTGATATCAGCCTCTTCTTCAGAATCAGAGAGATAAGATACTTGTTTGGAAAACTTTGTGCGCTTCATCTCTTGATATCGGACCTCATGGGCTGACACCTTCTGCACAAGTTGTCCCAGCGTCTCAAACTCCTGAGCCGAAAACCTTTCCTTGATCGGCGTGAGCAAACCCTGGAATGCAAGTTCGGCCAACTGCATATCAGATAGCCTCAAACTGTAGCATCGATTCCTGATTTCACGGAATCGTTGAATATACTCTTTAACGGACTCATCATTCCTTTGCCTGACAGCAATCAAATCGGAAATCTTCATCTCATTGAGACCAGAAAAGAAGTATTTATGAAACTGCTTCTCCATATCGGACCATCCTGTGACTGATCCTGCTGGCAACGACGTAAACCAAGTAAACGCCGGCCCTGATAGTGACAGAGGGAAGAATCTAAGCCTGAGTCCCTCTTCTGAAGCAGCCTCACCACATTGAGCCAAGAATCGGCTCACATGTTCGATGGTGGTCATATCATCCTGCCCGAAGAATTTTGAAAAGTCCGGCACTCTATAACGTGGAGGAAGTGGCACTGCGTCAAAGTAAGATGGGTATGGGTGCCGGTATAACCTCGCTTCATCTTTAGGCTTCAAGCCGAATTGATTCTGGATCACCTCGGCTATTTTCCGTGACCAATCGGACTCCTGTCCTCCGGGTGACATTCCACCAGCTTGATTCACATCCGTCATGTAATTGTTGTAATCACCGACCATACGCTGATGTGGAGGAATCTCTGTACGTAGCCTTGCAGCTGCAGGTTGCTTTTCTTCTTCGTTCAGAGTCCTAGTATATTTTTCACCATGCGGGCCGACAATCGTTCCATCGGCCATCAATAGAAAACCGTTGGCCAGCTGAATAGGTAGTGGAATCATTGGATTCTGCGGAGCAACGGTCATGGCATTATCTTCAGTCTCCTTGTCTTTCCCTGATCCTGATGCCCCTGCAGAATTTGCTATAAAGACTGGGCCTTTCAAACAAATGGAATCATCCACCGCCTTCTTGATGAGATTATCTAAAGAATTCACCAAAGTGCCTGACTGGTTAATCAATGCATGATGAACAGCTTGGTGAATCATCTCTGTCATGTTGACCTGGTACTCCCGAGCATCAGTTGTCTTCTTGATCAATTCTGGATCTGGGAGAGGACCTTTGAGTATAGGTCCTGAACGATTACGTCCAAATTGGCCAAGGCAGAGCTTCTCGAATGCATCAATCTGAGCCTGAACTGCATCTAATTGAGCTTTAGACAGATCGGCCTTTGTAATTGGAATGGCCGTCTCAGGCGTCTTGTTCTTGTCATTCTTAGCCTTCTCAGCAGCTTCTTTTTCAGCAGCAAGTTTTGCTGCAGTTTCTTTCTCAGCGGCGAGCTTTGCTGCGTTTTCTTTTTCAGCATCAGACGACGACATCTTGGAATTTGCCTCTCGTGTCCCACCGGGCGTGCCAAAAATGTGTTGACGTGGAAAATCGGCGGTCGTATCCTCCGCGTGCAGCACAAGAAGACCAGGGAGATCTGCTTCACTCCAGTGCCAGCCTACACTCCAGTTCAGGTTCGCGGCGTGCCAGTCAATTTGACCTGAAATTGACAAGGGGATAAAACAGTTAAATTACTCTTTGATTGTGCCGGCTCTATTCCAGACGATGGAGGAACGTCGGATTTTAGCCAAGACCCAATCAGGCACGTATCGGCCGATATCAATCGGACCTCAAAATCGGACCTCATAGATGACGTCAATCAGACCGAGTGATCGGACCTCAATCAGATCATCGAATCGGACCTCAGAATCGGACCAATTAGGATCGGACCTTGATTTATATAACAGATCAGCCTTTGAATAATAAAATAAAGCATAAAACAAGGCCAATATGTAAATAATGGATCAGCTGTGTCTTTGAACAAGATATTAAATAATCAAAGTGTAAGCCGATACATCGTCCACCTTGCCTAGTTACCAGTTTGATTTATCTTATCGGACCATCTAACCAGCCAATCGGACCAAAGCCTTTCCAGAGAAATCTAGCTCCGACGTAGGGAATCTAGATTTCTCCAGCTATGATCAGATCAGATAGCTAAACAGTCAAACTCAACTCATCAACCTGTCAACTAGACAAGATACTCGCACAGGTGTTAATCAGATTAAGCAAATAAGCAGATAAAACATTAATAGGATCATTCTGATTCTAAGATATGCTATCGAATAATCAAACAAGACCTAACTCCGACGTAGGGAATCTAAATCATGCATAACACTCAAATAGCAATCAGGTATAACCAAAGCTTCCTTTGACTAATCAAGATGAATCTAGCTCCGACGTAGGGAATCTAAACCAAGCATGACAATCAAAGATCAATCTTATCATATTATGAACATCTAGCTCCGACGTAGGGAATCTAAACAAACACAATACTCAAAGAACAACCAGATTAAACCACAAAGCACGGATCAGACCTAGAACGATGCTGTAAGATAAATATTGCTTAAATCGGACCAAGACCAATGCTCAAAGCCGTTGAAGAAGTAGAATTGATTCACATGGCATAGATCTAAACCAATCTAGCAACTCCAAACAAACCGCAAAAGTTGCCTTTAAATAACCAAGATGAGTCTAGCTCCGACGTAGGGAATCTAGCCTAATCTTGATGATCTAGCTCCGACGTAGGGAATCTAGACATAAAGTGCAACCCGATAAACGATCAACTGTTGAATAATCAATAGTGATCTAGCTCCGACGTAGGGAATCTAGATCAATCTTGCTTATTCAAAGATAAATTGGTTGAACAGTATAAACGAGAAAGGGCGATGCGCCTCAATTCAAAGCCTATACTAGTTCGATAAATTGACTAACTTACTGGTAAGCCGGAGATCAGAACTGATGCAGCTCGTCCACCGATAAGCTTCGTCGAGATACTACTCCTAGGGTTTTTGGCGTGAAGCCGGGTTGTATTGATTGTGAGAATAATTCTTTACAATGGACGAGGGTTTATATTTATACCCTGGTCATGGAGAGTCCTGATCGGACCAGACTAACTTGCAGATAAAGTAAACTTATTCTAAGATAGAATGCGACTTTTAATATGCCTTCTGAAAAGGAAATAGTCCCCGCTCATGCCACGCTTCCTTTTTAGCCGACGCGCCCTTCTCTGTTCGTCACTAGATTGGACTCCTTGCCTTATCGGACCTTTTCTGCATATCGGCTTCCTTCTCTGTCATCTTCGGCTTTGACCAGTCAATGGGTCCACCAGCCTTACCACGTCATCATATGACTCAGCATACCTGGTGCGAAAATCCGGTGTCAACACAAACCAGGGTATCGGCCTTTTAAACAAGCACCGAGACGATTTATTCAACCTTGCCGATATGCTGAGTGGATATCTAATATCGTTCCTGTTTTCAAGAAAAATGGGAAATTGCGTGTTTGTGTGGATTTCAGGAATCTTAACAAGGCGACTCTGATGGACGGGTATCCGATGCCGATCGCCGATATGTTGGTTGATGCAGCTTCAGGACATAAGGTGATTAGTTTTATGGATGGTAATGCAGGGTATAATCAAATTTTTATGGCAGAAGAAGATATTCCTAAAACTGCATTCTGATGTCCTGGTGCACTTAGTTTATATGAGTAGGTTGTGATGACTTTTTGTTTGAAAAATGCTGGCGCCACGTATCAAAGGTCTATGAATTATATATTTCATAAATTGATCGGTAGGATTGTTGAAATTTATATTGATGATGTGGTGGTGAAGTCCTATGGATACAAGCAGCATCTGGCTAATTTGTGAGAAACTCTTGAATGTACAAGAAAGCATGGTTTGAAGATGAATCCTAACAAATGTGCATTTGGAGTATCGGCCGGACAATTTTTGGGTTTCATGGTTCATGAAAAATGCATTGAAGTTGGATAGAAGAGCATGAAAGCTATCAGGGATGCTAAGCCACCCACCGATAAGACGAGTCTCCAGTCGTTAATTGGTAAGATTAATTTTGTTAGAAGGTTTATTTCAAATTTATCTGGAAGAATTCGTCCTTTCTCCCCTCTGCTGAAATTCAAAGCCGATGAGGAATTCGTTTGGGGAGAAGATCAACAGAAGGCGTTTGATGAAATAAAGCGATATATGATGACGCCGTCTGTTTTGATTCCACCTCAGAGGGATAAGCCATTCCGATTGTATTTGTCGACCGATGAGTTGTCAATCGGGTCCGTTCTTATACAAGAATTTGAAGGAAAAGAAAGAGTAGTTTATTATTTGAGTCGGAAGTTAATTGACGCGGAAACAAGGTATCTCCTAGTTGAGAAATTATGTTTGTGCTTATATTTCTCCTGCACCAAGTTGAGATATTATTTGTTATCTTCTGAGTGCACGGTTGTTTGCAAAACCGATGTGGTCAAATATATGTTGTCCATGCCGATGTTAAAAGGGAGAATCGGAAAATGGGTATTAGCATTATCGGAGTTTGATTTGAAATACGAATCGGCTAAAGCAGTCAAAGGACAGATGATGGCTGATTTTGTAACACAACACATCGGGGATGAAGTTAAGATGGTTGAACCGATGTCTTGGACGTTGTTCTTTGATGGGTCCTCATGTGGCCAAGGATATGGTATCAGAATCGTTATTGTTTCGCCTCGGGCGGCAAATTTTGAATTCAGCTATCCAATGGATCCAAGTTTCACAAATAATCGGGTTGAGTATGAAGCATTACTTAAAGGATTGAAATTATTATTGGAAATCGGAGCTGAAGCTGTTGAGATTTTTGGAGACTCCCAGTTGGTGATTTATCAGTTAATCGTTAAATATGAATGCAAGGATGATTCTAATTCATTATTTTGAAGAGTACTGATTATTATTAAAGGAATTTATGATGGTTAATATTGAACATATCCCCAAGGCTCAGAATCAACAAGCTAACAATTTGGCACAAGCTGCTTCTGGTTATCGACGTTTTCATGAGATTAAGACGATAGAACCAAAAATCGGAGATTGGAGGTATGAAATTGTACATTATCTTAAGAATCCATTCGCAAAAGGTTTCCAGGAAACTAAGATTCATGGCTGTCAAATATGTGTTGCTTGATAATCAATTGTATTATAAGACGATTGATGGTGTATTACTCCGGTGTTTGAGTAAATCGGAATCCAAGGACATGATGGATGAGGTGCATGAAGGAGTTTGTGGTGCACATCAATCGGCTTATAAGATGAAGTGGATAATCAGAAAAATAGGTTGTTTTTGGCCTACGATTTTGGAGGATTGTTTTGAATATTATAAAGGTTGCCAAGAATGCCAGAAGTTTAGGAATGTACAAAAGGCGCCTGCATCAGCCATGAATCCGATTATCAAACCATAGCCTTTTCGAGGTTGGGTAATTGATTTGATCGGACAAATTTATCCATCATCGAGCAAGGGACATAAATTCATATTGGTGGCAACTGACTATTTCACTAAGTGGGTTGAGGCGATTCCTCTGAAGATTGCTGACTCCAAAAATATGGTGGAATTCGTTAAGGAACATATTATAATCGGTTTGGTATTCCTCAAATTGTCACGACCGTTCAGGGAACTATGTTCATGTCCAACGAATTTCAAGATTTTGCTGCCAGTATGGGTATTAAATTATTAAATTCTTCTCCTTATTATGCACAAGCCAATGGTCAAGCGGAAGCGTCAAATAAAAGTATTATCAAAATTATGAAACGGAAGATTGATGAACAACCGAGGCGATGGCATCTAACGTTGACTGAATCGTTATAGGCATATCGAATGGCATGTCATGGTTCTACTAAGTTGTTCCCATATCATTTGGTCTATGGACATGAGGCTGTTCTGCCTTGGGAGGTCAAAATCGGATCGAGACGGATATCGGAACATGGAAACTTGACTGCCGATGAGTATAAGAGTTTGATGAATTTTGAGTTGGATGATTTGGCTGAAACTCGCTTGAGAGCTTTGGAGAATATTGAAAATAATAAGGCGCAAGTTGCCAAGTATTATGATAAAAAGGTTAAGCCAAAAGAGTTCATCGAATGAGAATTGGTTTGGAAGCTGATTTTGCCGATAGGGACTAAAAGTTCTAAGTTTGGAAAATGGTCGCCTAATTGGGAAGGTCCCTATCGTGTGAATCGATGTGTTCCTGTAAATGCGTATATTTTGGAAACATTGGAAGGAGAAGAATTTCCAAAGGCGCTTAATGGAAAATATTTAAAGAAGTATTATCCAAGCATTTGGGTCGATTGTTAAAGCCGATATTCTAAGCGATGTCGACTAAGATAGCCGATACGATATGTATCGCCTTAAGGGCAAAAATATTTACAAACAAGTTCGTCGATGATCAATGTCATCGAATCCAACCAGTTCATCAATGATCGATGTTATCGGAGCAGTGCAGACAGAGGTTTTAAATATTACAAGTATTTACAGATCATTTCGATCGCGCCCAAGCGAATATTGTCAATCTTCTGGATTTCTTATAGATCTTCAACATCGGAGACGGGTACATTCTAGATGCTTCCGTGGATTTGGCGGACCTCGTCCAAATGCTTCTGCATGTTTTCCCGTGCTGATGTGAGATGCTGGAATTTGACTAAGCTGACCTTGAGTATCCGATATTTCCTTGCGGATATCCTCAAGTCTGTTGAGCAACTCAGCTTCGATACCTTGGGGCTCTTCGACCTTGTCCTGAAGGTGGTCTTTTCTTGATCATCGGGGTGGATGGGGATCTGATGATAGCCGAAATAGCCATCAAGAAAACAGAAGAAGGAGTGGTTCGCAAGTCTCTCCAACATCTCATCGATGAAGGGGAGCGGGAAGTGATCCTTCTTTGTCGCCTTGTTGAGTCGGCGGTAGTCAATGTACATCCACCACCCAGTAATGGTACGCTGAGGAATCAGCTCATTTTTCTCGTTACTTACGACGGTCATACCTCCCTTCTTGGGTACTACTTGGACAGGGCTGACCCATTCACTATGAGGGACGGGATAGATGATCTCGGCGTGCGGAAGTTTTAGAACTTCCTTCTCCACGACTTCCCTCATCGCATTGTTTAGACTACGCTGAGGCTCCCTAGAAGGTGTAGAAGCTGGATCTATGGGAATGCGATGGGTACAGAGCGCGGGGCTTACTCCCTTCAAGTCCTTGAGGGAGTACCTGAACGCCGAGCGGTGTTTCTCGAGCACCTTTACGAGTCGATCACTCTTGTCCTGCGATAGCTTGTCACTAATGATGACAGGGGCATCCCTGTCCTTATTTAGAAAGACATAACAAAGGCCAGCGGGCAAGGGCTTTAGCTCTATGTGCGTCTTAGGTGGCTCCTCAGTTTCAAGCGACTCAGAAGCGTCATCCTCTTCCTCTATAAAGTCGTGAACATGCTCTTCGAGGAATGACTCAAATGGGTGACTAGGCTGTAGTGATTTCACTTCCTCAGCTGGGTTAGGCTCTACCAAAGGTTCGACTATGGAATTCTTGACCCTGGCTAACGGTATAGTGAAAAGATTTCTTCCTACTTTGGCTAGGAGTTTTCCTTCCGAGGTTACATCTTGAAAGAGGCCCTCGACAGGATGTCCTACCATGAGGTCGAAATCCGATGTCTCAAAGACGTAAAAGTCCAGAGCCATCTCAATCCCGTGGTGAAAGAGGAGAAAATCTTGTACTAAGCCGAGACTCTCGAGAATACGGCCTGAGGGTGTTCTAAGAAGTTTTGATGTTGGGGCTACCTTTTTACGACGTCCAAGGATATACGCGAAAGAACTGGACATGATGTTTGCCCCAACAGTCGGGTTGTACAGGATGTCTACGGCTACCTTGCTTACGAAACCTCGAATGATCTGCGAAGGTGAGTCAATCCGAATGACTTCGGAAGAAGACTCAGACTCGTTTGACCATTCCGTGTTTAGGATGGAAATAAGTTCCCTCACGGTTTCGTCTAGGACTTCTATCTCCATATAAATGGAGGGGGTCTCTTCCGTAGGCTTTTTCTGTGTTGTGTAGTTCGAGGTATTCCCAAAGTCTTCAAAAAGATCTTCCTCGAACTCAAAGGGTAATCCGAGAGGTTGAGTTTCCTCTTTCTCAACGGATGGGGTCTCAGGAGCTGGACTGGGCAAGTCTATGGGTTCTACCTAGGAGCCTTCTTGCTCAGTTTCGGTCGCGTCACCAGGAGAGTTTTCCCGCATGGCTGCTAGGACTTCTTTTGCTCTAGCCGGGGTTATGTGTAGGAATGAGCCTCCGGCTGCTATGTCTATGTACTGGGCATCTTCACTATTCAACCCAGACTGAAAGTGCTGCATGAGCATGTAGTCTGGGAAGCCTAGATCTGTTCTGGTTAGACATGAGTCCTGGAACCGGTCCCATGCTTTGGCGATCGTTTCCTTCTCTCGTTGCTGGAAGTTAATGATCTCCTTCCGAAGTGCACAGATCCGGTGAACAGGGAAGTATTCGAAACAGAACTTGTCCCATAACTTTTCTCATTCGCCGTTTGTTAGCCCAAGGTGTGGTCATACCACTTCCTTGCTCTCTCTTTGAGAGAGAACGGGAAGAGCTTCCATCTAATCGTTGCCTGTGTCACGCCTGATATAACCAGACATGAACAGAGTAACTCGAATTCGTGTAAGTGGCGGTACAGGTTTTCACCATCACTTTCGGAGAAGGATATGTCCTGGACAATAGCTATGAAGGCAGGGCGAAATTCATTGCTATCGGTTAAAATAGGATTTGACGAGGGGTGCGGCTCCAATAATTCGCCCTTTGGAGCAGATAACTCATGAATTTGGGTGGAATTCATGGTTGAAAACAAAAACAAAAGAAATATAAAATAAAAGATATACGGGCGACCTTAGATCTTAAACAACAGTTACCGTTCCCCAGCAACGGCGCCAGAAAGCTTGTTGACACCAGCGGTGGCAAACAGAAAGTCCGCAAGCGCACGGCTGTCGTAGTAGCTTTCACCCATGAGTAAACCAGGTATCGAATCCACGGGGAACGTAAAAGGGCTGTCCAACCAGTAAAGTTGAACCGGATCGATCGAGTGTATATAAAGGCTGGGTAGAGAGGATAACTTAGCACTAAGGCTGATTATAGCGAAGGGAATTCTCCTATGCTTGCTTTGGGCACCGGGGTATCCTAGACCTCTAGGAAATTGCCGGCCAACAGCTCTACGCCGTACCCGAACATGGAGGATTACAAAAGACAGACAGGGCTTTCACCACCTGCCGTCTACCTCTTCTAATCCGTGGGGCTACGAGGCAAACGAGGGCAGATATACACCTAAGCACCACGCCTAAGATAATATCAGCTATCCTAACCTTGATCAGAGATTAGAATACTTTATGAATAAAGCAATGAACCCACAAGCACAATAGAGAACTCAGCTTTTCTATAACTCAGACTTATGTACTAGTTAAATCCCGGATACTTACTGAGTAGCTTGCATCCGTCGAGGTACAGTTGGAGGGTCGCCGACACGCCGGGACTCCTCCAGACTCTCCCTCACTCTCTCCCAATTTCTACTCTGGATATGAGAAGGGCTTCGCTTTGGATCTTCACTTCATCTCGATGATGATTAGCCCTGCCCCGAGTCCAGCTATTTATAGCTTGGAGAGGCGGTTTGGAGTCGGTGTGCAGCGGTTGAGTCGGTCCGGAGGTGGGCCCAGATCGGCCGACATGGGGGGATCGGCCGACCGTAGGATTCACCGACGTAGATGATCCACGGCACAGATGGGATCCTGGAGGCGGTTGACAGTTGCTGGTGAAGGCGGTGGTGGTTTGGACGGGTGGCCAGGTCGGCCGACCAGGCTAGGTCGGCCGACCCATGGCTGTGGCCTCTCGGCCCCACTCTGTCAGGGTCACTCTCCTGTGGGCCCCATGGTCGGTTCCCGTGGGTAATGGCGAAGATATGTAAGTTAAGTCAGGGATGTGGGCCCATGAATCCATGTGCTTGCCACGTGGCCCAATCCTATCTCTTCACTTCCACCGACTTGATCTCAACGTTTCTGATCACTCCCAAGTGTGCTTCTTTTGATGGGCTGAGGATGGACCTCACTGGGCTTAGTCCCAGGTCGGCCGACCAAGGTAGGTCGGGCGACCTGGCCCTGAGCCCACTTTAGTCCTTCTTTTGCCACTTTATTCCTATAAGCACATGTGCACCAAAACTTGTGGAATTCATTAGTAAATCACCCTATGTCTATTTGTTTTATCATTCTTTTATATCGTTGTTGGTAACAATAATTTGTCATTAAGAACCGCCAACAAGCTCCCCACACTTATCCTTTACTCGTCCTCGAGTAAAGTCTAAACTTCATCATGAAAATCATAAACAAACATATAGGTTATTCCCAAACATTTAGGCTGAGTGGAGTTATATGAGTGGCTAACATGTCTTCTTGGGTTATTGCAGGAAGGAACAACCTTTTCTATGACATAATACATTTTACTCTCAAGTACTTGTGTTGTTAGAATTTTGCAAAGAAAACCAATGCCTTGCTCCTCAAAGAGTTTCTCTCTGGATAATCATGGTGGTTGGACAACACTCATACTCTCCAAAATAGAACTTTATATGTGGAGCTCTCAAGATACATACCTTATTTCACTTATGTTGTCATCCCAAGGATTGGATCCAAATCAGAGACAAGTCATGTAATCAAGTCAAGATGTGCAAGTGTGCGATATGAGGTGGACATGTAGTGATACACCTTTGACTTGACCTTTCTTCCCCTTCTTTATTTTCTTTTCTTTTTGGATATGGGCTATTGCACTTTCTCTCTCCTTTTTTTTCTACTCTATGCTTTTTAGCATGAGTCTTTCTTCTTCTTTTTTGTTTCTATGCACATAACCCATATCTTCTTTTCATCTTGATTTTGGGAAAAAGGTCATTTCAGGAGTATTTATTTCATGAGACAAAGGCATGTTTTGCTTCACCCTCAGTGTAAGGGTTTAGCTTTTTTATGGTGGAGTGTACGTGATCTTGACTTAAAAAAACATGAAATATCTCTAATAAGGGTCACAAGACTTGGAACAACTCAAAGCTCAAAGGTAATGCTTGATTATATTTGTAAGTGGTTGTCTCTCAAACCCATGAGGAGCATAGCAAGGTTAAAAGTTTTAAAACCTTTTTATAAATTCCAAGTACTCGAATAGCAAAGGCATCTTTCATATTAAAGCCATATTTTAAAATGCAATAACCTAGATGACATGAGTTCCTATAAACATGAGGATTTCCACAAGCCAAAAGGTATAGGGAATAAAATATATGTAAGTTAATGATATCTTCCATGTGAAAGGGAGATGCAAAAAGGGTTAATTTTGTTAGGTTTTGAATTCCATGATCAGGTTCTGCAAAGATTCAACTGAAACAGAGTTTAGGATGACCAAACCAGTGTGCAGGAAGAAGCAGAGATCAGGTGGAACCCAGGCCAGGTCGGCCGACCAGGTGGGGTCGGACGATCTGGTGGTGATCTCCCTAGTTCAGATCTTTCGCATGCCGTTCTGTTGCTTTCTGATATGCTCTGTTTCGCGTTGGATCACTCTGTTTCCCGTTGCGAGTCTTCCCCACACTTGTACCTTTTATTCAAAACAAGTGGAAACACAAGACACAATCCTAATACACTAAACAATTTATTTTATTCATGAACTCAGAGGCACATTACATGATAATCAAATGAAATAAATGAATGAAAGGGAAACTAATGTGCCTATCCTAATCCAAAGGCTAGGGTGCCTATGGTGCATTATAGAGATTTTCATCCCCTGCGGCTTTGGCATAGCGCTTAAGCTTCATGACTGTTGATCTATGAAGCATATCAAAGTCGTCTTGAAAGTTAATGCGCTCAAGTCACTCTTCAGCGAACTTCTTCTCCAACGTTGCATAGTCACGACCGAGTTGATTAATCAACTCTAGCAACTCTGCATTGGAGGGAGCCATGGGGGCCTTCTCATCATCACTTTCATAGTGACCCCCAGGCCTGCGAATTGGAGGAGGCTTGATGTGCCTCTTGATCTTGCCGGCGGGTGAAGATTCCACCGACTCTCCTCAGGTGTGAGGGGAGGGAACAGCCCCTTATCATAGCCACCTCCGGGGTTCCTTTCCCCAAAGACCCGGAAACGTGGCTCCGGTGGGCTAGCAGGAGAGTAGATGGACACATCGGACGTATAGTGATACGCCACGACGTCCTCCCACTTGTTCCTGACCACTTCCTTCAACTTCTCCCCTGGTTGAAGCGTGGGGAGTCCATCCCCCTTGATTGGAGTGGCCGCCGACATCTTCTTCGGAGTGAGTTGCCTCGTCATCGGCCTTCTGTATGGGCTTGACGCCCGTGCGTCACGCCTCTGGGTCCTCCTCGGAGACTGAGACCGCGTCGCCGAGCGAGACGCCGAGGGGCCACCAGGGCCGGTCGGCCGACCAAGACCGTCGGCCGACCCCCTGGTGCGGCCTCTCGCGTCCTCCTCTAGCGGGAGGCTGGCTAGTGGGGAGACAACCACAACCATTGCCTGCTCCAGGTTGATGGGTACCAATTGATTGGCCGGAGTCAGGGGGTTGAATGACTGGTGCTGAGATGAGAGCATTCTTTAAAATGGTGAAAGCATGTAAACACTCATCATCAAAGTCGAAGGGTACATCCTTTGCTAAAAGGCTAGTGAGGGGCCTGGCTATCTGAGAGAAATCTCTAATGAAACGCCGGTAAAACCCCGCATGACCTAGGAAGCTACGGATTCCCTTGACATTGGTAGGAGGTGGAAGCTTTTCTATGACTTCAATTTTCGCTCTATCCACCTCTATTCCCCTTTCGGACACCAAGTGTCCTAACACTATACCCTCTCGGACCATGAAATGGCACTTTTCCCAGTTTCAGCACCAGATCCTTGTCTCGGCACCTTTGTAGTACCTTGTCTAGGTTCTGCAGACAATGGTCGAAAGTCTTTCCATAGACTGAAAAATCATCCATGAAAACTTCCATGATCTCTTCTATCATGTCTGAGAAAATAGACATCATACACCTTTGGAACAATGCTGGCGCATTGCATAACCCGAATGACATCATGCGGTATGCATACGTTCCTTAAGGATAAGTGAAGGTGGTCTTTTCTTGATCATCGGGGTGGATGGGGATCTGATGATAGCCGGAATACCCGTCAAGAAAACAGAAGAAGGAGTGGTTCGCAAGTCTCTCCAACATCTCATCGATGAAGGGGAGCGGAAAGTGATCCTTCTTTGTCGCCTTGTTGAGTCGGCGGTAGTCAATGCACATCCACCACCCAGTAACGGTACGCTGAGTAATCAGCTCATTTTTCTAGTTACTTATGATGGTCATACCTCCCTTCTTGGGTACTACTTGGATAGGGCTGACCCATTCACTCTGAGGGACGGGATAGATGATCCTGGTGTGCAGAAGTTTTAAAACTTCCTTCTTCACAACTTCCCTCATCGCATTGTTTAGACTACGCTGAGGCTCCCTAGAAGGTGTAGAAGCTGGATCAATGGGAATGCGATGGGTACAGAGCGCGGGGCTTACTCCCTTCAAGTCCTTGAGGGAGTACCCGAACGCCGAGCAGTGTTTCTCCAGCACCTTTACGAGTCTATCACTCTCGTCCTGCGATAGCTTGTCACTAATGATGACAGGGGCATCCCTGTCCTCATTTAGAAAGACATAGCGAAGGCCAGCGGGCAAGGGCTTTAGCTCTATGTGCGTCTTAGGTGGCTCCTCAGTTTCTAGCGACTCAGAAGCGTCATCCTCTTTCTTTATAAAGTCATGAACATGCTCTTTGAGGAATGACTCAAATGGGTAACTAGGCTATAGGAATTTCACTTCCTCAGCTGAGTTAGGCTCTACCAAAGGTTCGACTATAGAATTCTTGACCCTGGCTAACGGTATAGTGAAAAGATTTCTTCCTACTTTGGCTAGGAGTTTTCCTTCCGAGGTTACATCCTAAAAGAGGCCCTCGACAGGATGTCCTACCATGAGGTCGAAATCCGATGTCTCAAAGACGTAAAAGTCCAGAGCCATCTCAATCCCGTGGTGAAAGAGGAGAAAGTCTCGTACTAAGCCGAGACTCTCGAGAATACGGCCTGAGGATGTTCTAAGAAGTTTTGATGTTGGGGCTAGCTTTTTACGACGTCCAAGGATATACGCGAAAGAACTGGACATGATGTTTGCCCCAACAGTCGTGTTGTACAGGATGACTACAGCTATCTTGCTTACGAAACCTCGAATGATCTGCGAAGGAGTGTCAATCCGAATGACTTCGGAAGAAGACTCAGACTCGTTTGACCATTCTGTGTTTAGGATGGAAATAAGTTCCCTCACAATTTCGTCCAGGACTTCTGTCTCCATATAAATGGAGGGGGTCTCTTCCGTAGGCTTTTTTTGTGCTGTGTAGTTCGAGGTATTCCCAAAGTCTTCAAAAGATCTTCCTCGAACTCAAAGGGTAATCTGAGAGGTTGAGTTTCCTCTTCCTCAACGGATGGGGTATCAGGGGCTGGACTGGGCAAGTCTATGGGTTCTACCTGGGAGTCTTCTTGCTCAGTTTCGGTCACGACAGCAGGAGAGTTTTCCCGAATGGCTGCTAGGACTTCTTTTGCTCTAGCCGGGGTTATGTGTAGGAATGAGCCTCCGGCTGCTATGTCTATGTACTGGGCATCTTCACTATTCAACCCAGACCGAAAATGCTGCATGAGCATGTAGTCTGGGAAGCCTAGATCTGTTCTGGTTAGACATGAGTCCTGAAATCGGTCCCATGCTTTGGCGATCGTTTCCTTCTCTCGTTGCTGGAAGTTAATAATCTCCTTCCGAAGTGCACAGATCCAGTGAACGGGGAAGTATTCGAGACAGAACTTGTCCCATAACTTTTCCCATTCACCGTTCGTTAGCCGAACGGTGTGGTCCTACCGCTTCCTTGCTCTCTCTTTGAGAGAGAACGGGAAGAGCTTCCATCTAATCGTTGCCTGCGTCATGCCTGATATAACCAGACACGAACAGAGCAACTCGAATTCGTGTAAGTGACGGTACGGGTTTTCACCATCACTTCCGGAGAAGGATATGTCCTGGACCATAGCTATGAAGGCAGGGCGAAGTTCATAGCTATCGGTTAAAATAGGATTTGACGAGGGGTGTGGCTCCAATAATTCGCCCTTTGGAGCAGATAACTCATGAATTTGGGTAGAATTCATGGTTGAAAACAAAAACAAAAGAAATATAAAATAAAAGATATACGGGCGACCTTAGATCTTAAACAACAGTTACCGTTCCCCAGCAACGGCGCCAAAAAGCTTGTTGACACCAGCGGTGGCAAATAGAAAGTCCGCAAGCGCACGGCTGTCGTAGTAGCTTTCACCCATGAGTAAACCAGGTATCGAATCCACGGGGAACGTAAAAGAGCTGTCTAATCACTAAAGCTGAACCTGATCGATCGATTGTATATAAAGGCTGGGTAGAGAGGATAACTTAGCACTAAGGCTGATTATAGCGAAAGGAATTCTCCTATGCTTGCTTTGGGCACCGGGGTATCCTAGACCTCTAGGAAATTGCCGGCCAACAGCTCTACGCCGTACCCGAACATGGAGGATTACAAAGGACGGACAGGGCTGTCACCACGTGCCGCTTACCTCTTCTAATCCGTGGGGCTACGAGGCAAATGAGGGCAAATATACACCTAAGCACCACGCCTAAGATAATATCAGCTATCCTAACCTTGATCAGAGATTAGAATACTTTATGAATAAAGCAACGAACCCACAAGCACAATAGAGAACTCAGCTTTTCTATAACTCAGACTTAAGTACTAGTTGAATTCCGGATACTTACTGAGTAGCTTGCATCCGTCGAGGTATAGTTGGAGGGTCGCCGACATGCCGGGACTCCTCCAGACTCTCCCTCACTCTCTCCCTATTTCTACTCTGGATATGAGAAGGGCTTCGCCTTGGATCTTCACTTCATCTCGATGATGATTAGCCCTGCCCCGAGTCCAGCTATTTATTGCTTGGAGACGCGGTTTGGAGTCGGTGTGCAGCGGTTGAGTCGGTCCGGAGGTGGGCCCAGATCGGCCGACATGGGGGGATCGGCCGACCGTAGGATTCACCGACGTAGATGATCCACGGCACAGATGGGATCCTGGAAACGGTTGACAGTTGCTGGTGAAGGCGGTGGCGGTTTGGATGGATGGCCAGGTCGGCCGACCAGGCTAGGTCGGCCGACCCAGGGCTGTGGCCCCTCGGCCCCACTCTGTCAGGGTCACTCTCCTGTGGGCCCCATGGTCGGTTCCCGGTGGGTAATGGCGAAGATATGTAAGTTAAATCAGGGATGTGGGCCCATGAATCCATGTGCTTGCCACATGGCCCAATCCCATCTCTTCACTTCCACCGACTTGATCTCAACGTTTCTGATCACTCCCAAGTGTGCTTCTTTTGATGGGCTGAGGATGGACCTCACTGGGCTTAGTCCCAGGTCGGCCGACCAAGGTAGGTCGGGCGACCTGGCCCTGAGCCCACTTTAGTCCTTCTTTTGCCACTTTATTCCAGTAAGCACATGTGCACCAAAACTTGTGGAATTCATTAGTAAATCACCCTATGTCTATTTGTTTTATCATTCTTTTATATCATTGTTGGCAATAATAATTTGTCATTAAGAACCGCCAACATTACCGGAGCCTGGAGAATGGATGGCTCGATGAGAGGCGTCTCTTGGGTTGGTGCAATCGGAGGGGTTGCGGGTTGTTGTGAAGATTGCTGCTGAATAGTGCCTCCCTCTGATTGTACATTTTTGGCTGGTTCTTCCGCAATTTGATTGAGGAGTGATCTAAAAGTATGAAAATGAATCGGTTGAAATTGAAATCTGAAAATCAAGTTTGGAAATATTTAAAAGGATTACCTATTGGGCCGATTCTGTTTGAATCTCTTGGGCTGGGGCCGGTTGAGGATCGGGCAGTATAATATTTGTTTCCTAGAAAGGGATTATTATTGCCGATTTATTCTAAGAAGTACAAGACAGACAGGAACGGATTATTACCGATACTGCATCGAGAAGCATCTTGGCGCCCTCGGCAGCTTTTTTCGCGATTTCTTCAGCGGCGCGAGAAGTTGATTGGCCGAGGATTTTTCCTTTTGCACCAGTGGCCTAAATAAAGGAGAAATTACTTGCTGGTTTTCAATTATAAGGGAAATGGGAAGTGCGAGGAAATCGTACCGAAGCATGGCTTTTCTTCAGTTTCTTTAGCATAGTCATCCTAGTGAGAAGGGTTTTCCTTTTGCCTTTACCATCCATGATGTCCGGGAGAGATTGTGCAGAGGAACCGATTCTTGGGTCTAGAGTCCTGGCAGCGTATCGGATCGGTTTCCCACTGTTGCTCATCACTGGCACGTTCTCTTCAATTGGCTGACAAAGGATTAAGATACAAATTATGAGGGATATTTAAAAGAAAGTTGAATAAAGAGAGAAGATTTCAAGAAAGAAAGCTTACAAGATTTTCCAAGGCCTTGAAATCGGAGTCTATTAGACCGCAGTAGGTGATGACCGGGATTCTGAATAAATGAAGAGATAGCTCTTTCCACCAAGTCCTGAAGAGTCTGGACTGAAAGCTGGTGCATAGCCATTCAGGTATTTCGAAATCGGCTTGAGGGGCAAGTGCCATGATCCGATCCATCTCCAAGCCGGTTGACACCGATTCGCGGTGTTTGATCTTATCTGCGAAATAGGGGCCGATTGGGAGTTGAACAAATCCCAGCTGACGAGCTGCCACCGATGGGTTGTAGAATTCATATGATGAATTCTTGCAGCCGTATGCGATGTTGCTACCAAGGATGGCAGGCGTGATGAAAGATTTAAGAATCGGCAGGATCGTTGCAAGCTCGTTTTGAATGTTAAACAAAGGCTGTTCATAATCACGATCGGGATTGTCATAGGCGAAGTAGTGAAGGCGCTCCGATGCAATCCCATGGTAGAAGCTTTCAAAAAAGCTGGCCATGTTTTTTGAGTCAAGCCTTGACCCAGGGCAAGCCGATGCTGCTTTTCCAAATGACATGCATCGACGAGCGGTTGCATCTTCTTCTTCTGTATGATAATTTGGAAATTGGCAATTCTTGAAGTCAAACTGGAGAGCGGATCAGAACTGAGTGTGCAACCAGAGCTGGATAAACCACCAGGGACCTCCGATGTGTCCGACTGCTTGGCCTTCTGAGACCTTGGCTGATACTTGGTGAAGGAGGTAGTAGACTGCGCCAAGGAGGAGACGGCCGAGTGGTACCGATCCGCCACGAGCTAATGTTTCTGCAATTGACTGCATGTTGGTTGTGGCTCCATGTGTTGATCCACAAAATACAAATCGTTTCAACCGCATGTTGAGAAATGCTGCATGTTCTCTCTCTCTCCGATGGAGCCAGTCTTGTGGTGATTGGTGATATATTTTTTCCAACCTTTAGAGCCAGTGCCGACCAGTTTGTATTCCAAGTTGCAGAGGAACTTTCTCGGTTTGGTGTTATCTGTGGTGTTGAGGCCGGTCAACATATGTACGTCCATCAGTGTTGGTGTCATCGGGCCATGACCAAACAGATAGGCATTAACGGCATCGGACCAGAAGAGAGAACTGGAGGCCAGTAGATTCTCGTCCTTGACCATATCAGCAAGAGATAGAGTGAGACATTGGCCTATGTCTTTTTCATCCCAGAAAGGGGATTTGGCAGCTTGAATTCTGAGGAACCAATTTCTCCATCCTGGGACAATACTGGGCCATGATCGGAAAGAGCTTGACCAATCGGATACTTGCAGGTCCGATCCCTTGAATGGAAGTCTCTCCGATTCCATGTTTATCAGATCTGTCGGATCGGGGTCGCCCATCGGACCAAGATAATACCCTGCTTGAACGTGAGAGACAGGGCTGACTAGGTTGTTCCTAAGGTGCTACATTCAGAAGGAAATAAATGATAAATGCAGATGTAGTGATTCGCAAGTTGTTCTGGAAGAAGAATGCAGGAGTTAAGGATGAAGATTTTGAGCATTTTTTTTACCTCCGGCACTTGAGTGTTATCAGCTTTATCAGCAGGGGCCGCCATTGATGAAGATTAGATCTACAATGAACAGTGGCGCGGACGAAAGATTTGAGAAATCACCAAGGGGAATGTTGTAAGACCCAGATGTGTAATATAAATCATATGCGGAGGAGTTCCTTACCTGATTCGCGGTGAAAGATTGGAGGATGAGGATCAGAAGTTCTCCGTGCGGGAGCTCATAGAGACGGCAA
>CM014271.1:65015709-65045265 GCA_004135705.1 Alloteropsis semialata | reverse complement strand
AATCCAAACGACATCACTGTGTACTCAAATAACCCATATCTGGAGGTGAACGCTGTTTTGGGGATATCTTCTGGTCGAATTCTCAACTGATGATATCCTGACCGCAGATCAATCTTGGAGAACACTTTAGCACCTCTCATTTGATCAAACAGATCTTCAATTCTGGGTAGTGGATATTTGTTCTTGATAGTAGCATCATTGAGAGCTCTATAATCAACACACATCCTTCTAGTGCCATCCTTTTTATCAACAAAGATGATAGGGGCTCCCCAAGGTGATGAGCTAGGACAGGTATATCCTTTTCCTAATAGCTCTTCTATTTGTTTCTTTAGTTCACTTAAATCCTTAACATCCAACCTATAGGGTCTTTTGAATATAGGTGCAGTGCCAGTAAGAGATCAATACGGAACTCAATGTCACGATCGGGTGGCATACCTGGTAAGTCCTCCGGAAAGACGTCTGGGTACTCACTCACGACCTTGATCTCCTCCAAAGGTATTCCCTTGATCTGATTCACCATTGCTTCATCTGTAGATGGCGTGTTGGCAACGAACTCAATCTGATCTCCTTGAGGACTGGTCAAGAGCACCGACTTCTTGGCACATTGAATTACTCCGTCACACTTTGTCAACCAATCCATTCCAAGAATCACATCAATCCCACTAGACTTGAGGACTATAAGGTTTGCTAGAAAGTCTACCCCATGATTTTCAGATTCACCCGCGGGCATAAGTGAGTAGCCTTCATCTCGTTGCCCGGGGAACTAACTAGCAGTGTTTTCTTCATAAGGCTCATAGGCATATTATATTTTTCCACGAATTGCTCAGTAATGAAAGAATGCGATGCTCCAGAATCAAACAAAACTGATGCAGGTTCAGAATTGACAAGGAACGTACCGAGCACAACGTCCTGAGCATCCTGCGCTGATTCTGCTGACACGTGGTTCACCCGTCCACGCATGTAGTTCTGCTGGCCTTTGTTGCCTTGGGAATTCTGATTCCCGTTGCGCATCTGTGGAGTCTGTGATCCAGGCCTCTGACCATTAGTCTTCTGGCCCTGTGGTGTCTGCATGTTGCGCTTGGGGCAGTTGTTAGCATAGTGCCCCACTTCTCCACATTTGAAACAGCCATTTGGAGGAACCGGTGCGACTGAGCTGTTGTTATTGTTGTTGTTGCCATTGTGCACTGGAGCACCTGATGAACTGCCAGACCTGTTCTGCTGGAAGTTGGGATTGCGCTGGACCTGCTGGTTGAAGCGCTGGGGCTGCTGCTGGCTGCGGTACTGCTGATTTTGCTGATAATTTCTGCTTTGCCCTTCAGAGCGGAACTGTGACCCTTGCTGAGAGTTGAAGCGCAAGCGGCTGCTACTTGACTGTCCCTGTGACTGGGACTTCCTCTTGAGCTCTCCCAGCTCCTTGCGAGTGTTCTCCAGGCCAATAGCTTTGTCCAGGAGTCTCTGGAAGGTCAGGAAGGTATGGCTCTGCAGCTGATACTTGAGTGGCCCGATCAGACCATCCAAGAAGCGATCCTGCTTCTTCTCATCATTATCAACCTCATTGGGCGCGTAGCGGGACAGCTGGATGAATTTTTCCCGGTACTCGCTTACTGACATATGGCCCTGCTTCAGAGCCAAGAAATCATTCTTCTTCAGCTTCATCACACCAGCTGGGATGTGATGCAGGCGGAAACTGTCTCTGAACTCTGCCCAGGTAATTGTGTCGGCGTTGGCGTGAGCAGCTGTGTATGCATCCCACCAGTTGGATGCAGCTCCTTCCTGGCGTCCAGCAGCATACAAGACTCTCTCACGGTCTGTACACTGGGTGATGTCCAGCTTCTTGCTAATGACTTTCAGCCAGTCATCAGCATCCAGAGGGTCCGCCGAGTGAGAGTAGGTTGGCGGGTGGTGACTCATGAACTCCTGGTGCCTGTCCCGGGCTTGTGGAGGCATCTGTGGCGGCTGCTGATTCTGCTGTGCCTATATGTTGTGCACAGTCTGGGTGAGATCCTGCAGCAACTGCATCTGAGCTTGTAGAAACTGCTCCATTGCTGGGTTTGGGGGTGGAGGCGGTGCTTGATTCTGACGGTTGATTACGTGAGCACGTCTGACACTAGGAATGTCACGTCCTCCGCCTCTCCTGGTATTTACCATCTGATCGTTAGGGGAATGCTTTAGATAAGATAGATAAACTGATAAAGATAGAAAGAACAGAGCCAAGATTGAAACTTAAAACTGACTTTAACTTTAATTATTTAATAATGCATTTGTGGCCATCACTCCACAAAAACATGACAGTCATTACAAAGAAACTCCAACTCAAACATGAAGCAAACAAGCAAACATAAACATCACACGTCCTCGCAGGAACGGTTCTATCGCGATGACTTATTCTGGTAGACTCTCCTAAAGCTGTCCTAAGAGACCGGTGATAGAGCCTGGCTTTCCAGTACGAAGCCTCTTGTGCAGGGGTGAAGCGGCGGGACAGTCGGCTCTATCTGCCTCCACTGGGGGCACGTGACCTGCCACCTGTGCCTCCAGCTGCCTGATCCTGGCCTGAGCACTGGCCAGTCTCTGAGCAGTCTCCATGAGGTCAGAAGCCGTGCCCTCCACGTCTGTGTTGAGACCAGCGACGACACGAGCGAGGATGTCGATGCGGGGCTCGTGAGGTCCTCCCAGTGGCACGTAGGTCACCTCTGTGCCACTAGCCCGTCGTGGAAGGTGGCGGTACTCCGTGATGCTCAGCTCACCACGGCGAGCATGGCAGAGAGACCACAGAGCTCTCCTGGCGGCGCTGCTGACGGAGGCGGTGACGGTGGAGTAGGGGATGTCGGAGTCGTGCATCGAACATGTCTTGTATCCACCGGTGTCAGAAGCCTCCCGGATGTGGACCCGGGTGATGTAGAAGACCGGCATCCCTGGGTTGGAGACACGCTGCATCATGTAGAGGGGCCTGACATTGTTCCCCAACTCCTGTAGCACGTCCATGAGCATCTTGGGGAAGATGCCAGTCTCATTGACTGAGGTCTCTGACTCGTAGGTAGCCTGCACGAACTCAGCCCGTCCAACTGGCACGTCTTCTGGCACACACCAGAAGCAATGTCCTGCGCCTCGCCCTGGTCCTCCTGACCAAGGCCCTGGTCGGCGTCGTGGCCGTCGTCCGGCTGTCCTCCAGTAGCAGGTACTGGAGCCTCCAGAGCAGGAGCAGCAGGTGGTGCTGGTGGAGCGTCAATTGCGGGGTCCACCGGAACGATGTCTCCGTCTGCCATCTCCTGAAAGTAGTGGAGCTCCTCGGGCTCTGTCTCCTCCTGTTCCACCACTGGTGGAAGTCGTGGAACTGGCTGTGTAGGAGCGATACGCCCCCTGCCTCCAGTGCTCTTGCGTGCTGTCTGCCTCTACCTGACCATCTGAGATAGAGCAAGATCAAAACTAAGTACTAGAACAAAAAGAGATAGAACAGGAACAGAGTAAGTTTTTATGCAAATAAAATTTTTCCTAAGAGCAGAATGGCAGACTAAGAATGTAAATCCTATGTTTCGACCATTTTCTAGCTAGGCTAGCGTCCTACAGTCAACATAGCTCTGATACCACTTCTGTCACACCCGATTTTAAGGACAAAATCGAGTGCATCGCATATGTGTGCCAGGATCCGTTCATTACACATATGTTGACGTCATCAGTGAATATATCAAAAGACAATGTTCAAAAGTGTACAAAAGAGAGTACATAACTTTATTACACTCATCGATAATTAGACTCGAAGGTCTTAATCGTTCACCGACAACCTAATACGATAAAACAGCTCCTTGACTTCATCCACAGGCACTTGACTGGTTGACGCGCCTAGAACTCATCAAAGTCGCTGAAGTACTCCACATCATTGTTATTTTCTGAACAGCAGTTGTTTAGCAAGGGTGAGTACACTTATGGTTGGTACTCAACAAGTGGGGGAATATGCAAGGCCATCAAAGGGGTTCAGGCTCATGCGGTTAGCACTTTTAGTTGGTCAAGTTTTATTAGCAAGCACCTATTTACTAGATGTAAGTTTATACCAACCCAAAATTAAGCAGGATAACCCAAAATTATTCCACAAGGGACCAAGAACCACAAGTTAAGATCAAGTTTAAGTTCAATTATCATGTGAGGATCCAAGCCGCCCTTAACCGTGGGCACGGCTGATATATCAGTTTTACACTATGCAGAGGTTGTACACTTTACCCACAGCTCGTGTTCCCCTTATCGCCCAGGTTTGCAAGACCCTTAAACACTTCCTTTGGTGAGTGGCGAGGGTTCACTACGAAGCCTTTACAAAGACCCAAAGTTAACTAGCAGCCCGCTAGACTTTCAGCCGCGGTGAGGTCCATAACCCTCCCTAACGAGACCGTACCTTAGCAAAGGCTACTCCTCCAAGAGGACCGGGCTATGACCCCTTCACCGTCCCCCTCCTTGCCCTTTCGGTAAGGCCACTAATTAACCCCAAGTCTAATTAATTAGCTAAGTTCAGAGCCATGTGACACTGTGGTTGCACTGATTTCTTGGGTGGTTCTCCATGTTCCAATTAATCATGATGATCTTGTAATTAAGCAAGAATATAACAACATAATTAAATCATGATTAACATTTGCATAAAAGGTAACAGAACCATCCCAAGTTTAAGCAAGCTAAGCATTTCTACCCATGATATAACCAGGTGATTCAAGGTTCAAGGCAAAAAGATCTAGTCATGTCCTAATAGGTGACCCGTCAAAATTAATGCATAAACAGTAAAGTAAAAGTGAATTTCATGAATGTAAATGGGACAAAAAGAATGTTCATATAGAGGGAGGCCACTTGCCTTCCTCAACAAACTGCTGTTGGTCCTCTTCAAACAGCTGCTGATCCTCTCCTTCCTCGAATGGCACGTTCTCTACACGATCACACAAGACAAACAACAAAATAAATAAAAACAGTACATCAAACAGTACTAAAAACACAGAACAAACACCCTAAACTAAAGAGCATGCAAAGACGATCGCGTGGCCGCAAGAATCGCCCAAAACGGATTTAAAACGACGAAGTTACACTAATAACATGGTTGTAGGGACTAATATGCAATAAAAACTAAGTCTGCGAACTGTTTTGATAAAAACCGAGGGCACAAACATAATTAAACAGATAACAGAGGGGCTAGCATGTGATAAAGTCATGTAAAGGACGGCGGGCGAGATTATTTAAAAGATCAGGGGCCTAAAACGAAGATCTAAGGGCATATGTATAAATACTTTCTACTGTCAAAGGACTGCGGGTTAAATAACAGAAACATCAGGGTCTCTTTAGCAAAATGGCCGGCGACCGGCGGGTTTGACCCCTGGTTGACCGGTACGCGGGGATGATCTGGGCCGTTGGTTCTAAATCGAGCGGTGCAGATCAAAAGGGCGTCGGCGACGATGGAAGACAGCGGCGCGGTTCACCTTGGTGGCGGCGGTGATCAGCTCCGGTGAACAAAATGCGTGCGATTTCAGAGGGGTTTCGGTGTGGGTGTTGCGTGAGTGAGTGCGTGTGCACGAGGAGAAGCTCAGGCGAACTTTTATAGGGGTTGAGGGGGTGTGCAGGGGTTCGGGGGAGGAGGAACCGAGAGCGAGCGGAAGTCACGGCCATTGATGGCCTTGATGGCTCGGGGCCCGTTGCAGAGGGAGGAAAGAGGAGAGAGTGAGGGCATTGAAGGCTCGCGGATGAACGCGCAGTAACGCCGAGTGAAGGAGGAGGGAATCGCGGGGCGGGCGCGGACGTGGGGCGGTGATTGCGGACGAGCGGCAGCTCGGGCGTCCGCGAGCGGGAGGAAGACGATGGCGCCGCCATGTGGGACCGGGCGACCAGTGACCCAGAGAGAGGGAGAGGGAGAAAGGCCGAATGGGCCGCCTGCTGGGCCGCTAGCAGGGCCTGGCGGGGAAAGGGAGAGGGAGAAAGAGCTTGGGCCGGGCCAGATTGGGGAAAGAGGAAGGGAGGGAAAAAAATTAGTTTGAACTTTGTTTGAATGAGATTTGGAAGAATTTGAGAGATGTTTGAATAGGATTTGGATTTGAGAGGATTTAGGAAACACACAAACAAACAAAAACCAATGCAAGGCATGATATGCAACAAACACTTATTGAACTAAAATTAATTAATTAATGTTTAAGTATTTAGGGCCACAAAATTAAATAAAGGAAAAGAAATTCATTTAACCTTAGATCAACCTAAAACAAAGTTGCTATAATTTATTACATGATGGAATTTGGGTGTTACAAAATGCTCCGATCCAATCTGCTGTTGGGGCTATTGCTGATGCTGCACACGTTGCTCCAATTGCCCCAAGAATGCCATTTACCAAGTGGACATCTCTACAAGTGGAGAAGTTTGATGGATCAGGGTCATCGACAGATGCCGCGGATTGGCTACGCAAGGTAGAAAAGGTCATGGATGGATGTGGGATGACTCCTGAGGACAAAGTTTTCTTTGTGCCACACCAATTGACAAGCCTTGCTGATTTATGGTGGGATGGTGTTCGTGAGGCATGGCCTCCTGCTCGTGGTGTAATCACTTGGGAGGTCTTTCTTGATCAGTTCAGAGCTAAGTATTATCCTGAGTCCTTCAGATATAGAATGAGTAATGCTTTGAACCATATCCAGCAGGGAAGTAAAATAGTGGATGAGTATGAGAGGAAATTCACCAACATTGTCCGCTTTGTGCCTAGTGTGTGTAGGATCTAGGATACCGACTAGAGGGGGGTGAATAGGCGGTTTTAAACTTCAATCACAAAACTCAACAAGTTTTATTAGTAACACAAGGTAAAACCTATTTCTACTAAGTCTAGTCCTATGTCAAGGTTTGCAACCTAGGGTGACAAGATACAATTTAATCTCTAGGAAGGTAAATTGATCAAAGTAAATGCGATAATTGAGTAGAGCAAAGAATTAACCAAGTAAGAGAGACGAAATTTATCCCGTGGTATCGATGACTTGCCGGTCACCCCTAATCCACGTTGAGGTGGATCCAAAGCTTCAACCGCTCCTCTATCAAGACCCCGCTTGATGTATGAGCCGGCTTGAATCAATGAACCTCTCCAAACCTCGATTCCACTAGTGTTGCTCTTCCCACTCCGGTGAGGTGAGCACAAACCTCTCACAATCAAGGCAGGAGCAACTTCACAATCTTCTTTGAAGTGCTTCAACCGGCCACAACCACCAAGCCGTCTAGGAGGCGGCAACCTCCAAGAGTAACAAGTCGATGACGCTTGCTTGATGAATTCCTAGTGCCCCAAAGCTCAAACACTTGATGCAATGCACTAGAACTCTCTCACACTCACAAGAATGCAACTCTAAGCAATAGGAGTGAGTGAGAGGTGGAAGAAAGCTCAAGTATGTCAAATATGCTTCAGAAGTGCCAAGAGAGCCTCTCCTTCCCCGTGGGTGGAGTATTTATACTCCCCCACCCCGTAACTAGCCATTACCTTCAAATCCCATGAAAACAGGGGACTGGCGAACCGTCCGCCTCACACTTGGCGGACCGTCCGCCTCAGCCCCAACGGCTACTTACCAAAAGTCAAACGTGTCAGAGTTTACCGTTACGCAGCTGGCGGACCGTCCGCCCCCTCAGGCCGGACCGTCCGCCTCAGAGTTAGAAGCTCAACTCTCCACGAGACTAAGGACCCATCGAAAGAAACTGCGGATCGTCCGCAATATAAAAGAGGCCTGGAACCCCCAGAACACGTCTCTGCGTAAACGGTCCGCTTCACAGAAAATGACAGGCGGACCGTCTGCCATCCCTAGCGGACCGTCCGCCTTCAAAGTCTCGGCAGACCCTTCCAACACTTAGTCAAAATCACAGAAGATAAGTTAGCATGCGGACTGTCCGCTTGCTACTGGCCGGACCGTCTGCCACATGCGGACTGTCCGCCCATAGCCCACGGACCGTCCACAGTTCCACAATCAGCACACGATCTTTTATCTTTTACTTTCCCACTTTCTCAACGGTGTTAGCTCTCATGCATGCAATGCAACCATTTGAGCAAAGTGGCACTAGAAACTCGTCATGCAAATGAAATTGACCCCTCTTGATAGTACGGCTATCTAGCCTACCAATCCGGTCAAAAATCTTCTCTAAGCACCTCATGACCGGTAAAAGAAAATATCCTATCTTTTACCTTTGCCTTGAGTTTCTTTGGTTCCAACATACATATCCATCGTTAATTAACCGTTGAAGCTCAATCATCTCACGGGACTAACCTATTCTCATATCCTCAATGAAATAGTTAGTCCAATATGGTTATCATTAATTACCAAAACACAATTAGAGGGCCTAGATGCTTTCAATCTCCCCCTTTTTGGTAATTGATGATAACCATTGAAAGGAGTGATAAGAGAAGGTTTTTGAATTTTGAGAACACTTACCCATTTCAATGAAACCGATATATATGAATGGATAAAAGAACTCAAAATTCATTTTGTAGAGAAGAACTCCCCCTACATATGTGCATATAATTTTGCATTTGGAATATCCTCATATGCAATAGATAAAGAAATTTCCGGAGTTTCCCCTACAAAAAGGCAATCGAGGCTACACAAGATATATATAATATTCAATGAACATAAGCAATAAAGGGTTAGCCTCGAAAAACCACAAGAACTAGAACAAGCCATATTAAGCTAAAGAAATGAAATTACATCCAACAAGGTTCAAGCACAAGTTCTAGTTCCACACGACAAGTAACTAGAGAGTTTAAGATATTACAAGCCACACAAATAGTTCATGCAATGCAAAAATTAAACATGCTCATGCAATGTTCGATGATCCCAAGCCACAGCTCCCCCTAACTCCATGAAATAGATCACTCCCTTTCTTCCACTTTCTTCTCCCCCTTTGTCATCAAGGACCAAAAGAGGGTCCTAATCATCCTGAGGTGGCGGTGGAGGAGGATAAAATGGCTGGTGAGGATAGAACTCTGGAGGAGGCACTGGAGCCGGATAGATTGAATAGAACTGATCAGTGAAGCCTGAGAAGGTAGTAAGAAAGGAGTCAAAAGGAGTCTCAAGCTGCTGCTGCCTATCCACAAGCTGCTGATGCTGACTATCAATGCGAGTCTGCATATTTCCAAGGTTTGCATTCATTTGTTGCCCATATGCCTCAAAGTGGGTGTCGAAACCTGTCTGCATTTGCTCAAACTGAGTCATCATGGACTGCTGCAGAGAGCCAAAGTAGGGATCAAAGTAACCAGCTGGAGGAGCCCACTGCGGCTGCTGTGGAGGAGGTGGAGGTGGCATAGCCTGTGCATCGGCATCTTGAGCATCATGTGCTCCCCTTGCTCATCGGGTACATAGTCCTCCCAAGCCTCATTGGCATCTGCATCTAGATAAGCAGTCACCTTCCTCTCAAGAAATGCTCTGTCATTCTTGAATGGCCTGAATGGAAGATGCTTCACATTGCAAGGTCCTCTGAACCTTGTTTTGGCAAGAATGAGTGCTATAATATAAGGAGCATGGTAAAGGTTGATCTCATAGTTTGTTTTCTTCTCATTGATTTGATACATGATGAGAGTCACCACATCCATCTTCTCATTTGACATGACATGCTTCACAAAGTTTGGTGCCCATCCTATAAAAGCATCCTTATAGCCACTCTTAGGAAGAACAGTGACCCTAGCAATCTTGTTGAGTACAGCTGGATGGTGTCTCAGCCCTGTAGTCTTGCAGTACACTCTAGGAATATGGGTTCTTGTAGGCTCATAGAAAGGAGTGATGTTATGAAGGTTCAAGTGCAACTCTTCAGTGATGTCAAAGCTCTCATTCCCAGAGATGAAATCATAGTTAAACTCATTTGCCACTGCAAATTCAGCAAAGGTAGCAGAGTACCTGTTTGTGCCTGTCATCCATTCAAGCTTCTTCTCCTCCATGTTCACCTCAGCTGTGGCATAGAACTGATGAATGACAGCCTCATTCCATTCACACCTGTGCTCCATAAACTGCCTCAAGCCAAGATGCTCAAGCTTTGGAACAAGAGCACTCATCACAGGTTGATTAGCCATGTAAAAGAAGTCAATGGTTTGATGCTTGTACACATTCTTGTGAACCATGTGACCATAAAAAGCATCTTCCTGTACCCGAGTATGAAAGAACAAGTTTGAAGTATCCCGGGGCAAACCGTATTGATAAGGAGCCCTAGCATCTCTGTATGAGTTTTGACTCCACTGTCTCCCTGCAAGGTTCACAGTCTCATCAATTAGTTCATCTTCAGCCTCCTCAGCCTCTAACTCAACATCAGTCTGCACATGCTCTGAGTCACTAGGCATATAGTCATCCCCTGAATCAGAATCATTTGCCCTAGGCCTTTTGGATGAACTCCCCTTCTTTTTCTTTGTTGTCACAACCTTCTTGGAACGACCACCAACACTGCCATGAAAGTATTTCAATTATAAGTGATAATATTGAGAATCGAAAATCCAACAATCATATAGGCTACTGTCCTGGTTGCTGTCACAGGCGACAGGCGGACTGTCCGCCAGGGGACGGCGGACGGTCCGCAGGTCACCTGAAGACCGCGACCAACACAGTAACCATCCACAAATCCATTGCCCGATCTCTAATTATAGCCAATAAAACTGCACCAAATCATAGCCCTTGACTTGACTTGCTCAACATATTCCACCAACTAATTTCTCAAATCTATGGTTGAAATCGAAATCCCCATATCAAACCCTAACCAAGAATATGAATGAAATCCATGAGAATCACTGAGGGTTTTGACAAAATACCGAGAGGACATGATCCTTGAGGCGCGGAGGGTCCGGGGATGAGCTCCGGTTGGTCCGGGGATGCGCCAAAATCTCTCATGTGCTTGACTTTGCTTTGGAGGAGAAAGAGAGAGAGACGGCGACAGTTTTGAATGAAAGAGATAGGCCCTCCCGTATACTAAACCCTCGGTCCGGTGCAGGTCCACTTCCGCCCGACCGTCGCGGACGGTCCGCCAAGAGGGCGCGGACGGTCCGCCTATGTCCTTATTTTTCTGATTTTCTGATCTAAAATAATATTCTGAAGAATATACTTCGACTCCTGCGGAAGGTCCGCCCAGTCCTCGCGGACGGTCCATGTATGGCGGACGGTCCGCAATACCAGAAAATTCAGCCCGAGAACTGCTGTCTTTTGTCACTTGTTGAATTTCTTTCTTGAATTTCTTCTCAAATCTTTTCACAATGATTCCATTGAGATGTATATGATTACCAATAGGGTCTTGAGAGAACTTTTGACCAAGAATCATGGAATTTATGCAATGAAATGAATACTAGATAAAAATGCATAAATAAATTGCACAAAATTAGAGTTGGATAAGTAATAAACTTGTGAGCCAAATTTCAAGCCACATTGGAGAAGTCAATGACATTGAGCTCATTTCTCAAGTAACAAAATCTTTACTCATCCAATGGCTTGGTAAAGATATCCGCTAATTGATCATTTGTGCTAATTTCATCAATTATAATGTCCCCTTTGCTCACATGATCCCTAAGAAAATGATGCCGTATATCAATATGTTTGGTTCTAGAATGTTGAACCGGATTGTTAGCTATCTTCACGGCACTTTCATTATCACATAAGAGAGGTATATTTTTGAAATCCACTCCAAAATCAAGAAGAGTTTGCTTCATCCACAATAATTGAGCACAACAACTTCCCGCCGAGATATATTCCGCTTCGGCGGTAGAGAGAGCCACTGAATTTTGTTTCTTTGAAGACCAAGAAACAAGAGATCTTCCAAGAAATTGACAACCACCGGATGTGCTCTTCCTATCAACCTTGCATCCCGCATAATCCGAGTCCGAATATCCAACTAAATCAAAATGAGCACCCTTGGGATACCAAAGACCGATATTAGGAGAATACTTCAAATATCTCAATATACGTTTGACGGCGGTCAAATGACATTCTTTAGGTGCGGCTTGAAACCTTGCACACACTAAACATGATATCGGGCCTAGATGCGGTAAGATAAAGCAAACTACCAATCATGGATCTATAGAGTTTAAGATCTACAGGTTTACCTCCCTCATCAAGATCAAGATGTCCATTGGTGGCCATAGGAGTCTTGATAGGTTTAGCATCCTCCATACCAAATCTCTTCAAAAGATCCTTCACATATTTAGATTGGAAAACAAATGTGCCTTCCCTCATTTGCTTGATTTGAAGACCAAGGAAGAAGCTCAATTCACCAATCATAGACATTTCAAATTCACTTGACATCATATCACCGAATTCCTTGCAATAATCTTCATTGGTTGAACCAAATATGATGTCATCAACATAAATTTGACATATGAATATGTCATTGCCAATCTTCTTAGTGAACAAGGTATTATCAACCTTTCCAATTTTGAATCCCTTTGAAATGAGAAAGTCCCTAAGCCTTTCATACCAAGCACGAGGTGCTTGCTTCAACCCATAGAGAGCTTTGGAGAGCTTGTATACATGATTGGGCTTGTCAAGATCTTTAAAACTGGGAGGTTGTTCAACATATACTAGTTCACTAATCTTGCCATTTAGGAAGGCACTTTTGACATCCATTTGATATAGCTTGATATTGTGAGAGCAAGCATAGGCCATTAAGATTCTTATAGCTTCCAATCTAGCCACGGGAGCAAATGTTTCACCAAAATCCAAGCCTTCAACTTGAGTATATCCTTGAGCAACCAATCTTGCCTTGTTTCTCACAACAATGCCATCTTCATTTTGCTTGTTCTGGAATACCCATTTTGTACCAATCACATTATAATTCTTGGGTCTCTCTACTAGCTCCCAAACTTTGTTCCGAGTGAAATTATTCAATTCTTCATGCATAGCATTCACCCAATTCGGATCATTTAGTGCTTCATCTACACGGTTAGGTTCAACACAAGATACAAAAGAGAAGTGTTCACAAAATGAAGCAACACGAGATCGAGTTTGAACACCCTTACTAATATCACCCACAATTTGATCAATGGGATGATCTTTGGCGATGGCATGATGAACTCTTGGTTGGTCAATAGATTCTTGTGTAGAGATTGAAGGTTGTATAGTAGTACCAATTTGCTCACTAGATGAAGTTGCATTGACATTACTTGATTCACCATCATTTTGAGATTGAACATTGTCACTTATGGTTGAAGTAGAGGGATTCACTCTAATAGAAATTGATGGACCATTATCATCATCTTCTTCTCTTCTAGGTCTAACATCACCAATAGACATGGTCTTCATAGCTTCCCTCAACTCATCATTTCTTACATCTTCTAGATTTTCTTTCTCTTCTTGTGAGCCATTTGTTTCATCAAATTCAACATCATAGGCTTCTTCCACAAATCCCTTGGACTTGTTATACACTCTATAAGCCTTGCTACAAGATGAATATCCAAGAAGAAATCCTTCATCACATTTGCTTTCAAACTTTGATAATCTAGTGCCTTTCCTCAAGATATAGCATTTGCAACCAAAGACCCTAAAATAAGAAATATTTGGCTTTCTTCCAATGAGAAGTTCATATGGTGTCTTGTTGAAGAATCTATGACAATAAAGCCTATTTGATGCATGACAAGCGGTATTGATTGCTTCGGCCCAAAAAGAATCCGAAACATTGTACTCCAAAAGCATTGACCTTGCCATATCAATCAAAGTTCTATTCTTCCTTTCAACAAGACCATTTTGCTCCGGTGTATACTTGGTTGAGAATTCATGTTTGATTCCCTTCTCATCACAAAATTCCTCAACTCTTGTGTTGTTGAACTCACTACCATTGTCACTTCTTACTTTCTTCAATTTGAGCTCAAACTCATTCTCGGCCCTTGTTACAAATTTCTTGAATATATCACAAGTGTCGGCCTTGTCATGAAGAAAGAATACCCATGTGTATCTTGAATAGTCATCAACAATCATAAGACAATAGCAATTCCCACCAATGCTTCTATAGGTTGTAGGACCAAACAAATCCATATGCAATAATTCCAAAGGTCTTGTGGTTGACATAGCACTCTTACTAGGATGAGAGTTTGACACTTGTTTGCCGGCTTGACAAGCACTACACAATTTGTCCTTGTCAAACTTTACATTCTTCAAGCCTTCTACTAGATCATGCTTCAATAGTCGGTTGAGTTGCTTCATTCCAACATGAGCTAGTCTTCTATGCCATAACCAACCCATAGATGATTTGGAGAACAAACAAGTGGTCAACTTGGCAAGACTAGATGAGAAATCCACCAAATATAAACTCTCATGCCTAAACCCCTTGAATATGCAAATGCTTTCATCTTTACTAGTCACTTCAAATGTCTCACTAGTGAAAGAGCACTTATAACCAAGATCACAAAGTTGCGACACCGATAATAAATTAAACTTGAGAGAATCAACCAATAACACATTTGAGAGAGAATACTCATTAGAGATAGTGATCTTGCCCAATCCCTTTACTTCACCCTTGCCATTATCACCGAAGGTAATATCATCATAGCCGGATTCTTTATCAAGAGTAGTAAAGATCTTTGCTTCGCCGGTTATGTGTTGAGAGCATCCACTATCAACCACCCAATGTTTACCTCCAGCCTTGTAATCCACCTACAAAAGAAATTCACTTGCTTTTAGGTACCCAAATTTGCTTGGGTCCTTGGATGTTAGTCACCAAAACCTTAGGCACCCATATAGCTTTCTTCTTAGTGCCACTAATGGGAAGACCAACAAATTTAGCACAAACTACACCCCTTTTATCTTTCTTAAGAACATAGGATGCATCAAAGGATACGGGCTTCTTGCTCTTGCATTGGTGATTGATATCAACTTTGTTCTTGTAAATATGGCAAGACATATGAGTTTCTTCTTCATTACGAAGTACCTTTGACTTGACAAACTCATTCACTATGGGGGTGAAAGCCTTTTCCCCTTTCTTGGGCAAATATCCAAATCCATTCTTGTTCAATGTGAACTTTTGATTTGTCCAACAATGATTGAATCTTACATGGCTACCAAACCATTTGGTAAGATCCTTGGATAGACAATCAATCTCCTTCTTCAAAGATTCATTCTCCAATATAAGAGAAGCATCACATGAAAGTCCGTCACTTGAGCAAGAGCCATCACTTGTGCTACAAGATGGGTTAGATGAACTAGGAGCACTATATAAACTTTCAAGTTTTTCACATTTAGCACATGAATCATATTTAACTTTTATGGACTCTTGTGCAAGGAGAGTGTGATGAGTTTCCTTAAGCTCCTCATGCTTTTTCTTAAGTATCTCATTCGAGGTCTTAACCTTTTCATGAGAGTCCTTAAGATTTTCATGAGAAGTCTTTAGCTCCTCATGGAGTTCTTGAAGAGAGAAGTATTTTCTCTTCAAGTCCGATATCTTTTCACTCTTCTTGCGCAATAGTTCGTTTGAATCATTAAGCATTTGAACTAGATCATTATAAGACATTTCATCATCATCATCAATCTCATCATCTAGTTCATCATCATTTGATACCTTTGCTTCTCCTTTTGCCATAAGACAAAAAGGCTTGGAGAAGAGGGATGGAGCTTCCTTGATGGCGATGCCGGCAATTCCCTTGGAGGGCTTCTCATCATCATCATCATCCGAGTCGGAGCTATCATCGGAATCCCACTCCACATAGTATGATTGACCATTCTTCTTCTTCTTGAAGAATTTCCTCTATTTCTTGTCCTTCTTCTTCTTGCTTGGGCAATTGATGGCTATGTGCCCAATTTCATCACACTCATAACACTTCTTGTTTTCAAAATGATTTTTCTTTGAGGATTGACCTTTCTTGTCATAATTCTTCTTCATGATTCTATTGAATCTCTTCACAAAGAGAGCCATCTCTTCATCGGATTCAACCTCATTTTCTCCTTCATCATCATTGGCTTCTTTGGTTGACTTGGCCTTGAGAGCAATGTTCTTCTTGTTGTCATCATTTGCTAGTCCATGAGCTTCCTTTTGAGACTTCTTGAAGATATCATGAGTAAGCACTTCACCAAGCACCTCGGTGGGTGTCATTTTCTTCAAGTCGGATCTCACAAGTAGTGTCACAATAGTGTCATACTTTTCGGGGAGACACCTAAGGAACTTGTGAGAGAAGTCTTGATCCGGGACATCAAATCCAAGACCTTTAAGCTCATTCACAATCTCATTCAACCGATTGAACATGGTGCACACATCTTCATCAATATTCATGACAAACTCATTGAATTTTCCTTTGTATACATATAGCTTTGCTTCTTTCACAGTGGATGTTCCCTCATGAATTTCCATGAGCTTCAACCAAATATCTTGAGCGGTTTCAAGATTCTTCACACGGTTGAACTCACTAATGGATAGAGCCTCATAAAGCACATTCATTGCTTGATCATTGAGTGAATCATTTGCTTCATCTTTAGGAGTCTTGTGGGCTTGATCAAGAATGACAAAACCATCATCTACAATTTCCCAAATTCTCTTGTTCATTGCCTTGAGATAAACCCTCATTCTTGTCTTCCAATAATCATAGTTGTTCCCCTCAAAGAATGGTGGTTTCCCCACATTGTTGAGGTTGATTGGCTTTTCTTCACCCATTTTATCCTACTCCGGGATGGTTAAATCCTTCAAATATGGAGTCCTCGGCTCTGATACCACTTGTAGGATCTAGGATACCGACTAGGGGGGTGAATAGGCGGTTTTAAACTTCAATCACAAAACTCAACAAGTTTTATTAGTAACACAAGGTAAAACCTATTTCTACTAAGTCTAGTCCTATGTCAAGGTTTGCAACCTAGGGTGACAAGATACAATTTAATCTCTAGGAAGGTAAATTGCTCAAAGTAAATGCGATAATTGAGTAGAGCAAAGAATTAACCGAACAAGAGAGACGAAATTTATCACGTGGTATCGATGACTTGCCGGTCACCCCTAATCCACGTTGAGGTGGATCCAAAGCTTCAACCGCTCCTCTATCAAGACCCCGCTTGATGTATGAGCCAGCTTGAATCAATGAACCTCTCCAAACCTCGATTCCACTAGTGTTGCTCTTCCTACTCCGGTGAGGTGAGCACAAACCTCTCACAATCAAGGCGGGAGCAACTTCACAATCTTCTTTGAAGTGCTTCAACCGGCCACAACCACCAAGCCGTCTAGGAGGTGGCAACCTCCAAGAGTAACAAGTCGATGACGCTTGCTTGATGAATTCCTAGTGCCCCAAAGCTCAAACACTTGATGCAATGCACTAGAACTCTCTCACACTCACAAGAATGCAACTCTAAGCAATGGGAGTGAGTGAGAGGTGGAAGAAAGCTCAAGTATGTCAAATATGCTTCAGAAGTGCCAAGAGAGCCTCTCCTTCCCCGTGGGTGGAGTATTTATACTCCCCCACCCCGTAACTAGCCGTTACCTTCAAATCCCGTGAAAACAGGGGACTNTCTTGTTGAAGAATCTATGACAATAAAGCCTATTTGATGCATGACAAGCGGTATTGATTGCTTCGGCCCAAAAAGAATCCGAAACATTGTACTCCGATAGCATTGACCTTGCCATATCAATCAAAGTTCTATTCTTCCTTTCAACAAGACCATTTTGCTCCGGTGTATACTTGGTTGAGAATTCATGTTTGATTCCCTTCTCATCACAAAATTCCTCAACTCTTGTGTTGTTGAACTCACTACCATTGTCACTTCTTACTTTCTTCAATTTGAGCTCAAACTCATTCTCGACCCTTGTTACAAATTTCTTGAATATATCACAAGTGTCGGCCTTGTCATGAAGAAAGAATACCCATGTGTATCTTGAATAGTCATCAACAATCATAAGACAATAGCAATTCCCACCAATGCTTCTATAGGTTGTAGGACCAAACAAATCCATATGCAATAATTCCAAAGGTCTTGTGGTTGACATAGCACTCTTACTAGGATGAGAGTTTGACACTTGTTTGCCGGCTTGACAAGCACTACACAATTTGTCCTTGTCAAACTTTACATTCTTCAAGCCTTCTACTAGATCATGCTTCAATAGTCGGTTGAGTTGCTTCATTCCAACATGAGCTAGTCTTCTATGCCATAACCAACCCATAGATGATTTGGAGAACAAACAAGTGGTCAACTTGGCATGACTAGATGAGAAATCCACCAAATATAAACTCTCATGCCTAAACCCCTTGAATATGCAAATGCTTTCATCTTTACTAGTCACTTCAAATGTCTCACTAGTGAAAGAGCACTTATAACCAAGATCACAAAGTTGAGACACCGATAATAAATTAAACTTGAGAGAATCAACCAATAACACATTTGAGAGAGAATACTCATTAGAGATAGTGATCTTGCCCAATCCCTTTACTTCACCCTTGCCATTATCACCGAAGGTAATATCATCATAGCCGGATTCTTTATCAAGAGTAGTAAAGATCTTTGCTTCGCCGGTTATGTGTTGAGAGCATCCACTATCAACCACCCAATGTTTACCTCCAGCCTTGTAATCCACCTACAAAAGAAATTCACTTGCTTTTAGGTACCCAAATTTGCTTGGGTCCTTGGATGTTAGTCACCAAAACCTTAGGCACCCATATGGCTTTCTTCTTAGTGCCACTAATAGGAAGACCAACAAACTTAGCACAAACTACACCCTTTTTATCTTTCTTAAGAACATAGGATGCATCAAAGGATACGGGCTTCTTGCTCTTGCATTGGTGATTGATATCAACTTTCTTCTTGCAAATATGGCAAGACATATGAGTTTCTTCTTCATTACGAAGTACCTTTGACTTGACAAACTCATTCACTATGGGGGTGAAAGCCTTTTCCCCTTTCTTGGGCAAATATCCAAATCCATTCTTGTTCAATGTGAACTTTTGATTTGTCCAACAATGATTGAATCTTACATGGCTACCAAACCATTTGGTAAGATCCTTGGATAGACAATCAATCTCCTTCTTCAAAGATTCATTCTCCAATATAAGAGAAGCATCACATGAAAGTCCGTCACTTGAGCAAGAGCCATCACTTGTGCTACAAGATGGGTTAGATGAACTAGGAGCACTATATAAACTTTCAAGTTTTTCACATTTAGCACATGAATCATATTTAACTTTTATGGACTCTTGTGCAAGGAGAGTGTGATGAGCTTCCTTAAGCTCCTCATGCTTTTTCTTAAGTATCTCATTCGAGGTCTTAACCTTTTCATGAGAGTCCTTAAGATTTTCATGAGAAGTCTTTAGCTCCTCATGGAGTTCTTGAAGAGAGGAGTATTTTCTCTTCAAGTCCGATATCTTTTCACTCTTCTTGCGCAATAGTTCGTTAGAATCATTAAGCATTTGAACTAGATCATTATAAGACATTTCATCATCATCATCAATCTCATCATCTAGTTCATCATCATTTGATACCTTTGCTTCTCCTTTTGCCATAAGACAAAAAGGCTTGGAGAAGAGGGATGGAGCTTCCTTGATGGCGATGCCGGCAATTCCCTTGGAGGGCTTCTCATCATCATCATCATCCGAGTCGGAGCTATCATCGGAATCCCACTCCACATAGTATGATTGACCATTCTTCTTCTTCTTGAAGAATTTCCTCTATTTCTTGTCCTTCTTCTTCTTGCTTGGGCAATTGATGGCTATGTGCCCAATTTCATCACACTCATAACACTTCTTGTTTTCAAAATGATTTTTCTTTGAGGATTGACCTTTCTTGTCATAATTCTTCTTCATGATTCTATTGAATCTCTTCACAAAGAGAGCCATCTCTTCATCGGATTCAACCTCATTTTCTCCTTCATCATCATTGGCTTCTTTGGTTGACTTGGCCTTGAGAGCAATGTTCTTCTTGTTGTCATCATTTGCTAGTCCATGAGCTTCCTTTTGAGACTTCTTGAAGATATCATGAGTAAGCACTTCACCAAGCACCTCGGTGGGTGTCATTTTCTTCAAGTCGGATCTCACAAGTAGTGTCACAATAGTGTCATACTTTTCAGGGAGACAACTAAGGAACTTGTGAGAGAAGTCTTGATCCGGGACATCAAATCCAAGACCTTTAAGCTCATTCACAATCTCATTCAACCGATTGAACATGGTGCACACATCTTCATCAATATTCATGACAAACTCATTGAATTTTCCTTTGTATACATATAGCTTTGCTTCTTTCACAGTGGATGTTCCCTCATGAATTTCCATGAGCTTCAACCAAATATCTTGAGCGGTTTCAAGATTCTTCACACGGTTGAACTCACTAATGGATAGAGCCTCATAAAGCACATTCATTGCTTGATCATTGAGTGAATCATTTGCTTCATCTTTAGGAGTCTTGTGGGCTTGATCAAGAATGACAAAACCATCATCTACAATTTCCCAAATTCTCTTGTTCATTGCCTTGAGATAAACCCTCATTCTTGTCTTCCAATAATCATAGTTGTTCCCCTCAAAGAATGGTGGTTTCCCCACATTGTTGAGGTTGATTGGCTTTTCTTCACCCATTTTATCCTACTCCGGGATGGTTAAATCCTTCAAATATGGAGTCCTCGGCTCTGATACCACTTGTAGGATCTAGGATACCGACTAGGGGGGTGAATAGGCGGTTTTAAACTTCAATCACAAAACTCAACAAGTTTTATTAGTAACACAAGGTAAAACCTATTTCTACTAAGTCTAGTCCTATGTCAAGGTTTGCAACCTAGGGTGACAAGATACAATTTAATCTCTAGGAAGGTAAATTGCTCAAAGTAAATGCGATAATTGAGTAGAGCAAAGAATTAACCGAACAAGAGAGACGAAATTTATCCCGTGGTATCGATGACTTGCCGGTCACCCCTAATCCACGTTGAGGTGGATTCAAAGCTTCAACCGCTCCTCTATCAAGACCTCGCTTGATGTATGAGCCGGCTTGAATCAATGAACCTCTCCAAACCTCGATTCCACTAGTGTTGCTCTTCCTACTACGGTGAGGTGAGCACAAACCTCTCACAATCAAGGCGGGAGCAACTTCACAATCTTCTTTGAAGTGCTTCAACCGGCCACAACCACCAAGCCGTCTAGGAGGCGGCAACCTCCAAGAGTAACAAGTTGATGGCGCTTGCTTGAAGACTCCCTAGTTGCACAAAGATCAAACATTAGATGCAATGCACTAGGATGCTCTCAATCTCACAAGAATGCAACCTCTAAGCAAAGTGAGTGAGAGGTGGAAGAAAGCTCAAGTATGTCAAATATGCTTCAGAAGTGCCAAGAGAGCCTCTCCTTCCCCGTGGGTGGAGTATTTATACTCCCCCACCCCGTAACTAGCCATTACCTTCAAATCCCGTGAAAACAGGGGACTGGCAGACCGTCCGCCTCACACTTGGCGGACTGTCCGCCTCAGCCCCAACGGCTACTTACCAAAAGTCAAACGTGTCAGAGTTTACCGTTACGCAGCTGGCGGACCGTCCGCCCCCTCAGGCCGGACCGTCTGCCTCAGAGTTAGAAGCTCAACTCTCCACGAGACTAAGGACCCATCGAAAGAAACTGCGGACCGTCCGCAATATAAAAGAGGCCTGGAACCCCCAGAACACGTCTCTGCGTAAACGGTCCGCCACCACGGTCCGCTTCACAGAAAATGACAGGCGGACCGTCCGCCATCCCCAGCGGACCGTCCGCCTTCAAAGTCTCGGCAGACCCTTCCAACACTTAGTCAAAATCACAGAAGATAAGTTAGCATGCGGACCGTCCGCTTGCTACTGGCCGGACCGTCCGCCACGCGCGGACTGTCCGCCCGTAGCCCGCGGACCGTCCGCAGTACCACAATCAGCACACGATCTTTTCTCTTTTACTTTCCCACTTTCTCAACGGTGTTAGCTCTCATGCATGCAATGCAACCATTTGAGCAAAGTGGCACTAGAAACTCGTCATGCAAATGAAATTGACCCCTCTTGATAGTACGGCTATCTAGCCTACCAATCCGGTCAAAAATCTTCTCTAAGCACCTCATGACCGGTAAAAGAAAATATCCTATCTTTTACCTTTGCCTTGAGCTTCCTTGGTTCCAACATACATATCCATCGTTAATTAACCGTTGAAGCTCAATCATCTCACGGGACTAACCTATTCTCATATCCTCAATGAAATAGTTAGTCCAATATGGTTATCATTAATTACCAAAACACAATTAGAGGGCCTAGATGCTTTCAGTGTGGCTAGAGATGAGCGTGAGAAGGCTAGGAAGTTCTTCAGAGGACTTAATGCACGGTACAGAGAGGTGATGGTTAGGAACCCGCCGACCACTTATCTTGTTGAAGTGGAGGAGGCAAGAGGGATGGAGTCAGAGATTCAACTCACTGCAATCCAGCAGAACCGTTTTGGGAGTGCCAGCGGCACAGGTGGTGATAAGAAGCGAGCACCTCAGGAAGAAGGGGAGCGAGAGTCTTCTCAGCGACCCTCTTTCAAGAAGTTCAAGCCAAACCAACACTCTCAACAATCTCAGTCCTTCAAGTCTAGACAGACAGGTGGGCAGCCTTCCTCAGCATCTCGCCCGGCAGGATCTCCATTCTTGCGGCCAGTGCCAGGACAGGGTTTGATTTGCTTCAAGTGTGGGAAGCCTCACCATTCTTCAGAGTGTACTTTTTCTGGAGCTTGTCGCACTTGTGGCAAGGATGGACACATGGCTATTGTTTGCAAGCGAAATCCAGATTCTATTATCAAGTGGCAGAAGCCCAATTCTTCTTCAGCATCATCTCCAGCCGGTTTTCGAGGTTTAGTTCCTTCTGTTGGTGCCTCTCACAGTGCAGTTCACATGATGGCCACTCCTCTAGCCTCACACCAGGCGTACTCTCAGCAGTATATGCATGCACCTCCAGGCTACTACTGGCCTACACCTCAGTTACCCACACCACATATTCCGCTTCAGTTTCCTGCACCACCTGCACCACTTCAGTTGCCTGCGCCATCTCCTGTTCCACCACCGCATCAGATTGTGGCAGCTACTACCAACCCTGCTGGAGTCTACACTATGCCTACTTCGTCTTCCCTAGGCCGTCCAGACGTTGTCTCAGATATTCTTACAGTTGAATCACATGATGCTTTAGTGTTATTTGATTCTGGTTCTACTTTCTCATTTGTCTCGCTTGATTTTGCAAAAAGGGTTGGTCTATCTAGTTAAGATATTTCACAGTCGGTTCATGTTAGCTCTCCCGGAGGGTTGATTTCTAGTTCAGTGGTGTGCCCGGGTTGCACAATATCCATTGATGGGGATGATTTTGTGGCAAATCTTATGGTGATTACCCTACCAGTCTTTGATGTTATTCTAGGCATGGATTGGCTGTATCGTTATCAGGCGGTAATATCTTGTTTCTGAAAGACTATTTCCTTAGAAGCTCCCTCAGGCCATACAATAATCTTTCAAGCTAGCGCTCCTTCTTACTCGCTATTTGTAATGGCAACTTTATTTCCTGGGCGTCGTTCTATGAAGACTGGATTTATTTGGACCCTAGCTGAGAAGCCAACCAAGCCCCTATTGATTGAGGAGATTCGTGTGGTTCGGGATTATCCTGATGTCTTTCCAGATGAGTTGCCAGGGATGCCTCCCAAGCGTGAGGTGGAGTTCCGTATTGACCTTATACCTGGTACTAGACCCGTTTCAATAGCACCATATCGTTTGTCTCGACCTTTTTAGAAGAGCTGAAGAAATAGTTGGATGACCTGTTATCCAAGAAGTTGTTTCGGCGTGGTGTTTCGCCTTGGAGAGCTCCAGTCCTCTTTACTAAGAAGAAGGATGGAAGTTGGCGTATGTGCATAGATTACCGTGGGTTGAACGCAGTGACCATCAAGAATAAATATCCTTTAGCCCGTATTGATGAGTTATTTGATCATTTGAAACGTGCTAGGGTGTTTTCTAAGATTGATTTGCAGTCAGGTTATAATCAGATCCCAGTTAGAGAAGAAGACATCGAGAAGACGGCGTTTGCCACTATGTATGGGCATTATGAGTTTAGATTTATGTCTTTTGGACTAACTAATGCACCTCCTTACTTCATGGAGACAATGAACAACATGCTACACCAATTTGATGATTTTGTTGTAGTGTTCATTGATGACACACTTATTTTCTCCAAGACTGAGGAAGAGCATGAGCAACATTTGCGAATGGTACATCAGACTTTGCGGGATAATAAGTTCTATGCCAAGCTGAAGAAGTGTGAGTTCTGGTTATCTGAAGTTAGTTTCCTGGGGCATGTGATTAACCAATACGGTATTTCTGTTGACCCGAGTAAGGTTTCTATAGTGGTAGAATGGGAAAGACCATCTAATGTCAAGGAGGTTAGAAGTTTTCTAGGCATGGCTGGTTATTATTGAAGATTTGTGAAGGATTTCTCTATCATTGCAAAGCCTTTGTCTATACTCACACATAAGAATGTGAAATTCGAGTGGACTGATGAGTGTGAGCGTAGTTTCCAAGTATTGAAGGAGAAGTTAGTGACCGCTCCTATTCTCACCCTTCCTGAGCTCAGTAAGCGCTTCATAGTTTATTCTGATGCTTCTCGAATAGGACTTGGGTGTGTCCTTATGTAGGATGAGAAGGCAATTGCTTATGCATTGAGGCAGCTATGGAAGGATGAGGAGAATTACCCCACACATGATTTAGAGCTTGCTGCAGTGGTGTTTGCTCTAAAGATATGGAGGCACTACCTGTATGGAGAGCCTTGTGACATTTTCACTGATCACAAGAGTTTGAAGTACATCTTCACTCAAAAGGATTTAAATTTGAGGCAACGTAGGTGGCTGTAGTTGATCAAAGACTATGATATCACTATCTAATATACACCAGGCAAGGCAAACATTGTGGCTGATGCATTGAGCCGCAAGGCGGTGCCCCCTACATTGAATTGTTTGATAACTGAATTTGAGCGGATGGATATTTCCTATTGTTATGCCGGAGTGTCGGAAACAGAGTCACGGGTTATTGTTGAGTCTGCTATACCCGAGAGAGTGTTGGAGGCACAACAACATGATCGATTATTGCAGGATGTGAAGAAGCGCATTAGTGAAGGCAAAGTGGGTGATTTCACTATGGATGCTTCAGGAGCTATTCGGTTCCGTGGTCGTATTTGTGTTCCCCAAAATGCCCAGGTCAAGTATGATATTCTTTGAGAGGCACCGCTCACCTTATACAGTACATCCTAGTGAAAACAAAAAGTATCAAGATTTAAAGAAGAGTTATTGGTGGAAACGGATGAAAGTGGATGTGGCAAAGTATGTGGCTTCCTGTGGTGTGTGTCAACGAGTTAAGGCAGAGCGTAAGCGTCCTGCCGGGAAATTACAGTCACTAGAAGTTCCTTTGTGGCCCTGGGATGATGTCACTATGGATTTTATGGTGGGTTTACCACGTACCCCAAAGGGGAAGGATGCTATCTGGGTTGTCGTGGACCACTTGAGTAAGTTCTCACATTTTATCCCTATTTGCTCGACAAATTCAGCAAGTGACTTGGCTCCGATTTATATGCGAGAAATTGTGAGGTTGCACGGAGTACCTCATACCATCATTTCTGATAGAGATGCTAAGTTTGTTTCCAAGTTCTGGGAGAGTTTACAGGGTTCCTTAGGTACTGATGTGATACTTAGCACTGCTTTTCACCCTCAAATAGATGGTCAATTTGAGCGAACCATTCAAACTTTGGAGGATATGCTAAGGTCATGTGTTCTATCATGGAAGGGCAGTTGGGAAGATCATTTACCACTAGTTGTGTTTGCCTAAAATAATAGTTATCATGCTAGTATTCATTGCACACCTTTTGAAGCACTTTATGGTAGAAAGTGTAGAACACCACTTTGCTGGGATGTAGTGGGTGAAAAAGCAGTACTAGGACCAGATTGGGTTCAGGAGACAACCGAATGTGTGGCTGAAATTCGAGAACATATGCTAGCTGCCCAGAGCAGGCAAAAGAGCTATGCTGATGTTAGAAGGCGAGGTTTGGAGTTTCAGGTTGGGGAACAAGTACTTCTGAAGGTATCACCCACCAAGGGTGTTGTGAGATTTAGTACAAAAGGGAAGCTTAGCCCGAGGTATATTGGCCCTTTTCCCATAGTAGCAAGGATTGGAAAGTTAGCATACTGGTTGGATTTACCAGAATCGATGAAGGGTGTGTATAATGTGTTTCATGTTTCTATGCTTCGAAAGTATTTGAGAGATCTAGAACAACATATAACTTTAGAGCCGGTGACCACTGAGCAAGACTTAACTTTTGAGTCTCATCCGGTACGGATTTTGGAGGAGTCTGAGCGAGTGCTAAGGCATCGGATACTCAAGTATGTGAAAGTTCTTTGGACTAATCAGATTGAGCGTGAAGCGACTTGGGAGCTTGAGTCACAAATGCGGGAAAAGTATCCAGAGTTGTTCAAATCTGGTGAGTAATTAAGTTTTTCCTTAAGTTATGTTAATTAAATTTTCATGAGTAATTAAACAAAGAATTCAAGGGTGAATTCTTTTGAAGGCGGGGAGAATGTAACATCCCCAAATTAAATAAACTGTGGTGTTGACCAGGTTAATTGGAGTAGGTAAAAAGTTGACTTTTTGAACCGTAACTCGGATGAACGATCAGAGACCATGGATGCGTAGAGCTTGTCGAGATGAATCCATTTTGCTATTCATACATCCTATTGGCATATTAGACCAGTCCGGCATGGGTCCAACAAATTAGAGCCGTCGGATTTCATTTAGGGTTATTTTTCCTAATATGTTCGGTACCTCTCAAAGCACCGAGCTTTTTTTTTCTGTCGTCTCCATCTCCTATTCGCTTCCTCTGCTCTTGTCGCCGGTTCCTGTTCCGCTGCCACCCAGTAGCTCGCCGCCTTTTGTGGTGCAGTGCCCAGCAGCTCGCCGTCTCCGGTGGTGCTGCGGACGTCGTGTCCTTGTGCGTCTCAGTGCGGTACCTCAACTTCCTATTTCCCTCTTGGTTTTATTCCCTGCGAGGCCTTGAGATTGATTACTGAGTTGCTGCTCGTGTGAATTGTTGCTGCCAGGAATCAATTAGGCTAGTCAGGACAGCGAAGAAGGAGAGGGAACAACGAAGGGAACTAGGTAAAGGCAGGGACTAGGAAGAGATAGAAGGGGAAAACTAGGGTTCTATCTATCACATCGAATTCTTCAGAAATCTATGTTTTTTCCGCTGCAAGGGTAATCTTCTATTCATCCCTAGGTGTCTGTAGATGGATTTGGATGACTCGATTCATGAACCGAGTTTGTTTTAGACAGATTGAATTCGGCCAGCAGTCTTCTTTTCAAATCTGATATTAATTGGTTCAAAATTTCAATATTCATCAGATACAAAAGTTCTGTAGCCCCTGTTCATATCTTTCTATCAGCGTTAGTTTCACTCAATTCCGATAAGCAGTTTAGGAGCTATGGCCAAAAAAGTTATGCTGTTCGACTAGGTTTACTGTATATGGAATTCTGTTTCGCATTATTTGACCAGGTTAAAAGGTGAATTGGTTCTAGGAATTCATAGTAAAGTTGTAGAAATTTTCTGTAGATGTCCAAGATGTATTCATTTGCTACAATCGGTTAGAAAAATTAGAAGTTATGATCGAAATAGCGAGCAACTCATAAATATAGTCGAATTTTCAGAAATAATGAGAATTGCCAATTAAGGTTTTTCTTTGAATATTCCATTGTAGACTTGGGGTCTGTGTGGTCTAGACTCTAAGTTAAGGTTTCTCCACAGGTTTTTTGGGAGTGCCAGGGTCGAGAGTGAGACGTCGGGATTTCGTCAAGGTTAAGGCAAGTGCAAGACGAACCGGTGTGGGTGGCATGAATGCTCATTGATTGTTTTCTTGAGCTTCTCGCTTGTGTTGTAAGTAATTATATTTTTATTATGTTTTTGTGTTCATGTTCTATGCTTTGTTTCACGATTCAAGTTTCAAGTTATTCATATACTTTCATGTTTCGGTGGATCCGGATGTGCAGTTTGGTTCTTTATTCATGTTCTTGTGAGTAAATGCTAGCCCCACTTGCTCGGCTTTACCGGTAAATGCAAAGGATGTTCCAGGTTATGTCCGTTTCAGACAGAAACTACTATTTTCTTGAGGTTCCTTTTGACCACTGTTCAATGGTTCATGTGATGTATTTGTTCTTCCAGTTCTAATTGTGCTTGCTGAGTACACCCTTGTGTTTATTTGGTTTTTTTAGGTACCAATTGAACACGGCATACATGGGGAGCAGGGATAGCACCTTTTTCTTGAGCACACATTCCATATTTACATATGGTTAGTTCAGTCATATATTCACTAAACTGTAACTGGTTAAATTGGTTGGTTTACTTCTTTGTCATGGTTGAATGGGTCTGGTGAATGGGTTTTGATTCATTATCGTTGCATGGGCTATGATGCTTATTTATCAATTATTTGTCATTCTTATGAAATCTATATGAAATGTTGGCCAGAATACCAGTTTACAGGGGAGATTCTGACAAAATTTTGAATAATATCTGGACTTGTGGGTTTTTATTTTGGTTCGGTAGCCTCCGGGTTTTTGGGATAAATTCAGGGTGTTACAGTATTGATTGCATATTGAGTTCTTTGGACAAATTAGAATGATAGGCAAACCCTAGCAACATGGACAAATTGGATAAATAGACAAATTATGGTATGTCTATCTTTTCATGCAGACTGAACCATAACCATTATTTGTCCAATGCCATTGTCCTGGCTCTTAGATTTGTACAAGCTCGAACCAAAGAAACAAAAATTTGCACTCGACCGTATGCAGTAATCCAAATAATACTTTCTTTATACAAATAATGTTGCTCCTCTTATAATCTACTTAAATTTCAAGCTCGTATTTCCCTCGTCATAAAGTTGTGATTCCATGAATTAGCCACCCGAGTCATATATTGTCTACTTTCAAAGGGCATTCCTGAAGATGTGCACGATGTGACTGCACGTGGACGGTCACATTACCACTGCACGCAACAACTTAAATACAACTGGAGGATTAATTTGGTCAGATGCTCGCGGCATCCGATGCAAAATTTTAGCTACTCAGATCTGATCTAGTCCCGGTGAAAATTTCAATCCACAATTTCCAAGTGTGACATGTTATCTAAACATATTTTGATTTCATGAAGCCATCCTCAACTCAAGACAGTATCTATAGTTTTCATAAACTAGACATAGAGCACGTACAGCAGTTAGACAACAGCCGTCTGTTCGAGTCCATGTAACTAAAATGAGCTGTCATGACCATCATTAAATGAGGAAAGATTGTGTTGCTGTCTACTATATCGTCTACTACTTTGGCCCGTGCTTTCATGCAAAACCACACCAACTACAGTATGTATTAAATATCACACAAACAGCAAAATAGACAACCCATTATAAAGTCGTCTATTGTGTTAAATAAACAACAGCTGTCTAGACCGTTATACATGCCTAAAAAACTAGTGCTAGACACTATCTCTCCAATGCAAGCACTACTATTTTACATGCAAATTTAATATCACTCATCTCTCATGGTGTCTTGAATATTGCGTAGAAACCATATCTCATGCAAGACAAGACAGCAAGACCCAATTTTTTTTCTTTCTTTATGTACTCACTTGCCACATGATCTTTTATCT
>CM014271.1:64991240-65005006 GCA_004135705.1 Alloteropsis semialata | reverse complement strand
CGCGTTGGTCGGCAAGGTCTACCACAGAAGAAACTGTGGCTGAGCGCAATCACCGTCACGGAAGCGGTTGCTGCGACGCAGATGCGCCACGGGCGAACCGCGCCATCGTCCGAGGGAGTTAGGATTAGAGATTCGAATTTCTGTAATTGCAGTTGTACACGTCGTAGTTTAAAATCTTGTACTCGATACTGAGGTGGTTATGCTAAGAGATCATATCGATCTTTGGCGTCTCGCTTGCCTGTTGCTTCCATCGCGTTCCTCGTGTTCACTGGTGTCGCCGGCTGTCAGGACGGCGTCGCGACCTCACCGCCGCCGGGAGCCGAGCCCCCGGCCTCCCACCTCACACAGATACTCTCTCCGTCGCTCAAGTCCTAATAATATGGTATCAGTGATGTCGTCTGCGCCGCCCGCCGCCTCCTCCGCCACCACCATCGTGTCATCCGATGATCCACCACCGCCGCTCATCGTTCCACCTGGCGCTGCTCCACCGCCCGTCTCTACCCCACCCGCAACAGCTGTTCCTGTCTCTGCCCTGGACACACTCACGGCGGTGGTATTTGGACTCCAACGCCAGATGGGGCAGTGCGCAACGCGCCTCACCACCATTGAAGGGAACTCATCGTTCCGCTCGCGTGACACAACAGCGTCGTCGTCAGGCGCGGCCGGCCCTGGCGTTCCTCCTCTGCCAACGCCGATGCCCTTCGGCCTTCCTAGTTATGGCTACATTCCGCCGAACTAGTCCACACCTTCCGTGCTCATCCACACTATGGCTCCCACTCGTTCCATCCCGATTACTCAGATTCCTTTTCCCCATTCGCCATCGCCTATCCCACCACCAGCCGATACACCACTTCCACAGAATCATGCCGGTGAGCACTACGATGCCCTCGGCGTTCCCCGCTACCACAAACTCTCCTTCCCCACCTACGATGGCAAAGAAGATCCGCTTGGTTGGCTCCATCGATGCGAACACTTCTTTCGCACACAGCGCATACGCGACGCTAATCATATTTGGCTTGCTTCGTTCCACATGACGAGCATCGCCCAACACTGGTTCTACATGTTGGAGCGTGACTTGGGCGATATCAACATGCTCGACTGGCCGTCATTCCGCACACTCTGCCAGCAGCGCTTCGGGCCGCTGCTGGCCATTTCGATGCCTTTCCCCACAAGAGATGGCCGATCGTCGCCGCCAGGGACTCTGCTACAACTGCGACGAGCCCTACACCCGTAGCCATAAATGCCAGCGTCTCTTCTACCTCGAAGTCTCTGATTATGATGATGCATTGGACAAGGACGCTTCGGAGCCGAATGCCAGTGATCCCCCACCGCTCATTTCCCTGCATGCCATCACTGGCATTCGTACCGAGGACACGATGCAACTCCGCCTCTCCATCGGCCCCCATGATCTCACTGCACTGCTTGATATCGGCTCTACACACAACTTTATCAGCGTTGCAGCTGCTTCACGTGCTGGCCTCCACTTTCACGATAGCAGCGATGCCAAGGTCATCATGGCGAATGGTGACCGCGTCCAGTGTCGTTGCCTGGCGCGCGACATCGCAGTGTAAATCACCGGCACTCACTTCCCAGTGGACTGCTACGCCATTCCGCTCGACTGCTATGACATGGTTCTGGGGGTCTCCTTCTTACGCACCCTAGGACCCATACTTTGGGATCTCGATGCTCTCTGTCTGGCGTTCTGGCGTAATGGCCGCCATGTGATCTGGCGCGGCATCGGCGCTCCATCCCAAACTACGCCATCCCAGTTCCAGCTCCACTAACTCCGCCCCGATGAACCAGCCCTGCTGGATCGCCTCTTGGACTCCTTCTTCGACGTGTTCGAGCCGCCCACGGGCCTTTCGGTGGCGCACGCATGTGATCATCGAATTCATCTTCTTCCTCACACTGCTCCAGTGGCCGTTCGCCCATACCGTTACCCACAACTACAGAAGGATGAGCTGGAGTCCCAATGCACCACCATGCTCGAACAAGGAATCATCCGCCCCAGCACATCGCCTTTCTCAGCCCCTGTTCTCCTTGTTAAAAACCAAGACAACACCTGGCGCTTCTGTGTAGATTACCGGGCACTCAGTGATCAGACGGTCAAGGACAAATTTCCCATCCCTGTCATCGAGGAGCTTTTGGATGAACTGAGGGGCGCACAATTCTTCACCAAGCTCGACCTGCACACAGGGTATCATCAAGTCCGTGTCCATCCCGGCGATGTGGATAAAACAGCATTCCGCACCCACCATGGCCATTTTGAATTCCTGGTCATGCCGTTTGGTCTGACGAACGTCCCGGTGACGTTCCAAAGCTTGATGAACGCGGCGCTTCAACCCTTCTTACGCAAGTCCATCCTCGTCTTCTTCGACGACATCCTCATCTACTCCAAGTCCTGGACCGAGCATCTCCAACACCTTCGAGCGGTCCTCACCATCTTGCGCGCCAACCAGCTCCACGTCAAGCGTTCCAAGTGCGTGTTCGCGACAAGGTCAGTGGCATACCTCGGCCATGTCATTTCGGCCGAGGGCGTCGCCATGGACAGCGAAAGTGCACGGTGTCGCCTCATGGCCGACACCGAACTCTGTCCGCGACCTGCGCGGCTTCCTCGGCCTCACCGGTTACTACCGGTGCTTCATCAAGCACTTCGGCACATTGGCGGCTCCCCTCACCATGCTCCTTCGCAAAGATGCCTTCTGCTGGTCCACGGACGCATCTGCTGTCTTTCAAGCTCTCAAAACAGCACTCTCCACTGCGCCCGTTCTACAGCTCCCTGACTTCACTCGCACATTCCTGGTCGACTGTGATGCGTTGGGCACAGGATATGGCGTTGTTCTGCATCAAGGCGATGACCCCCTAGCCTTCTACAGCAGACCATTCGCGGCTCGCCACCTGAAGATTGCAGCCTATGAATACAAATTGATCGGCCTCGTTCAGGTCATGCGCCATTGGCGACCCTACTGTGGGGATGCCGACTCATCATCCGCACGGATCATTTCGCTCTCAAATTCATGCTGGACCAGCGCCTTTCGACCGTCCCTCAACATCAATGGATCAGCAAATTATTTGGTTTCGACTTCAGTGTCGAATACCGCCCAGGCCGGCTCAATACCGTGGCCGATGCGCTGTCGCGCCGTGCTCAACCCGACATGCACCTCGCCGTGCTGTCTGGCCCTTCCTTCAGACTATTCGACGACATCCACGCCGAGCAAGCAGGCGATGCAGCTCTTCGCGACTCCATTCCGACCGTGCGCGGCGATGGGTGGCGTGTGGCCGACGGCCTTATCTTGTCTGGCAGTCGTGTCTACGTCCCCGCTCATTCGCAACATCTTCAAGCGTGCTTCAGCTTGCACACACCGACGGGCACGAAGGCATCCAAAAGACACTACACCACCTACGCCGCGATTTCGCCGTCGACCACGACAAGCGGCTCGTCCAAAACTTCGTGCGTGCGTGTGCCACATGCCAATGCAACAAAACAGAGACATTGCATCCCACCAACCTACTACAACCCCTCGCGGTGCCCTCTCAGGTATGGGCAGATATCTCGATGGATTTCATCGAAGGTTGCCGCGCGTCCATGGCAAGAGTGTCATCCTCACTGTCGTTGATCGCCTGTCCAAGTATGCACATTTCGTCGCACTCGGCCGCCCCTACACTGCATCGACAGTCGCTCGCGCCTTCTTCCACGACTTTGTTCGCCTCCATGGATTTGCACAATCCATCGTCAGCGACCGGGATCCTATCTTCACCAGCAATGTCTGGCGTGACATCTTCAAATGCGCCGGCATTCGACTGCGCATGAGCACGGCGTTCCATCCGCAAAGGACGGCCAATCTGAAGCTGTTAACAAGACGATTGCCATGTACCTGCGCTGCATCACCAGTGATCGACCTTGCGCTTGGCTCGATTGGCTGCCATGGGCGGAATACTGCTACAACACCAGCAACCATTCGGCCCTGCACACGACGCCATTCCAGGTTATCTATGGCCGCCCACCCCCGCCCTTACTTCCCTATACTCCAGCGTCTGCTTCCACGGCGCTCGTCGACAACCTCCTCCAAGACCACGACTCGTTCGTTGCCGACGTGCGCGAACGTCTGCTCCAAGCACAAGCCTACGCCTAGCGCGCCTACGATGCCAACCATCGCCCCTTAGAGTTCCAAGTGGGCGCATGGGTGTGGCTCCGGCTTCTACATCGACCACTCTAGTCGCTACTTCCAGGTGCTCGCACCAAACTCAGCCCGCGTTACGCGGGCCCCTTCATGGTGTTGGAGCGTATCGGCGATGTGGCTTATCGCCTTCAGCTTCCGATCGGCCCCCACGTCCATGACATCTTCCACATTGGCGTCTTGAAGCCCTTCCATGGTACACCTCCGTCATCGCCTCTAGCTCTTCCACCTATGCAGCATGGCCGCCTTCTACAAGCTCCAGAGTGCGTCCTCCAATCCCAGCTTCGGCGTGGCCGCTGGCACATCCTGGTGCACTGGACAGGCTTCCCCGTCACAGACGCCACTTGGGAACTGGTTGATGAGTTTCGCGCCACGTACCCAGACTTTCAGCTCGAGGACGAGCTATTCCTAGAGGGGGGAGAGATGTTATGGTCGGCAGGGTCTACCGCAGAAGACACTACTACAGCTAGGGGCATCACCAGCGGTTCGTAAGGGGCCTTTACCAGCGGTTTTGAAAGTGCTGCTGAAAAAGCGCTTGTGAAGACCCTGGGTTTCACCGCCGGTTTTAAAACCGCTGGTGTTGCCCCTAGTATCACCAGCGGTTCATATTACAAACCGCTGGTGCTGCCCCTAGCATGACCAGCGGTTCTTAGCGGTTTGTAATATGAACCGCTGGTGAAGATAATTTTAAAAACGCATTAAAAACAGCGTAAAAAAAATATCAAATGATAGCAAAAAAAATATATTTGAATGGGAGACGCCCCCTAAGGAACCAGCCATCCTCCCCTTGGAACACCAGAATATTTTGCACTTGTTGCAAATTGCGGGATTCGAGCTCATGACCTCTGCCTTCGCATGTTACTCACCTTACCACTGCACCATACCATCACTTGTGATTGAATAGGCAATGCAATCTATTTATATTAACCTTTCTGAATCTTTATAAATTTCTAGAGGCCACAACTAAAGTCCGATCAGGCTGTAATTTTTTGTGGTTGTCCATTACATGCTTCTAGATAAAGAAAAAATATAAAAAAATAATATAAAAATAAAAAATATTTGTATAAAAAATTAATTTATACCCTTCACCAGCGGTTCGTATTCGCCTGGGACCTTCACCAACGGCCCCACTACGCTTCACCAGCGGTTTGTGATACGAACCGCTGGTGAAGGGTACCCATCACTAGCGGTTTCAATGGCTAGTGGGGCCACCCACTTACGAACCACTGGTGATGAGTCTTCACCAGCGATTTGGCCAGAACCGCTGGTGAAGGGGGCACTGTGGATGGTGCTATCTATAGTGGTGAGAAACCATGGCTGAGCACAATCACCGTCACGGAAGCAGTTGCCGCGACGCAGACGCGCCACGGGCAAACCGCGCCATCGTCCGAGGGAGTTAGGATTAGAGATTTGAGTTTGTGTAATTGCAGTTGTAAACATCATAGTTTAAAACCTTGTACTCGATATTGAGGAGGTTATGCTAAGAGATCATATCGATCTTTGGCGTCTCGCTAGCCTGTTGCTTCCGTCGCGTTCCTCATGTTCACTCGCGTTGCCAGCCGTCAGGACAGCGTCGCGACCTCGCCGCCGCCGGGAGCCGAGCCCCTGGCCTCCAACTCACACGGATACTCTCTCCGTCGCTCAAGCCCTGACACCCCCTCTTTAACAATTCATATTAAAACTTGATCTCCTACGAACACTGAAGCACTGCTAACAAGACAACATAATTGACATCAAAAGTGGATGACTAAAATCCATAACATCAGTGTAACTAGCAATAGAAAAATCAGTCGTTGTCAAATCTGGTGATCCCAAATAAATTAGAGGGACACACGGTTGCTGTTAATTTTGTGCTTCTAGTATCTAGTAAACATTAATCATCTTGAAATCGGGCTTTCAACTCATTTGCATTTCAGCAAAAACTGGAAGTACCAATAAACATCAATCGTGGTAACCATCAAGTAACAAAGTTTGCAAGTTTCCACATGAAGAAAAAGGTGAAGTTCATACAAAGGTAAGGTGGCCAGGATAGTTTAGTTTAATCTCGAACATGCAAGGAACCACACAACATCATACTAAAAACAATAAGCAACCAATTCATAATCAGTACCATATTCATTCTTTAATGGCAAAAAAAAACAATGTTGCAGGATAGGAACTAACACATTGAGAAGCTTAAAGGTTTCAAAACAATAAAGATCCTTGATAAAAATAATTATGAAATTTCATATACAAAAATAACCAAGGCATTAATTCTTACTAAATTAAATATTGGATGAACAGTTTTAAAGGTGAGCGTTAAGATTTATGACACCAAATAGATATAACCATGAAATTATATTTAAAGAAGAATCTAATGATACTTATTTGATATAATAAATGTTAGTACTTTATTGTAAAAACTTGGTCAAACTTAAGATGCTTTGACTTTCCAAGAACGTTGGAATGACTTACAATTTGGGGGAGTATCATTTATTCTGTTTGTGATTACTTTTTTATTATATATACTTTAAATGTAACTTATCTTTTTTGCATATTTTATAAATTTTTTGGATAAAACGAAAGTTCAAATGTTTTAGAAAAAATCAACGGTGACAAATATTTCGATATGAAGAGAGTATCGTACAAAGGACTGGCACCAGTCCTCTTACATGATACAGATAACAACTGTCCAACGTACCCTTCGACCTAAACCTTTTGGGAAATGCAATTAATCAAAAAGAAAAACTCGGAGCTTGCTAGAGCTTTGCATAAAGCAGTCTCTCAAACTCGTCCATGACTGCAACCTCCAAGCTTGCTATAACGCGGATGCCGCTATCTGCCGCCGGCCCGTTGTTCATCAGGTGCACGATGAAGCCTCCGGGCGCTGGTTCCGCCCGTGCCATCGTCAACGGCTTGCCCCACCCGAAATCCGCGTCGTACACCGGGAAGCCCAGCCAGCTAACAACCCGCAGCTCCGTCTCCTGCAAGCATAAGCCCCTCAACGGCGGGCCACTCCCGAACAGCTCGTAGTAGTCGACGGCGGACCGCACCAGCTCGTCGTCCACCCGGCCAACCGCGGCCCTGATGCGGCCGGCGACGAGCTCCAACGCCTCCGAGGCGACATCGCGGGCCGCGCCAGCGGCGTACAGGGAGATGATGGCGTTGCCGAAGTAGCTGTCCGGGAGGGGCGGCCTCAGGCGTCGCCGGACATTGGCGGAGAAGGACACGCGTGCCTCGGCGTCCGGTGCCAGCCGCCGCGCGGCGCACGCGCACTGCCACACGAGGGCGGTCACGGCGCAGAACGTGCTCTCGCCGCCGGTGATGCGCTTGAGGGCGGCGATCTGGTCCTTTGAGATGATGAAGGCCCTGCTGGCCGTTGGTCCCCGTGGCTCGGACAGCTTGTTCTTGGGGCAGAACACCGAGAGCGCGTCGGGGTGGACGGCCGGCGGTGACCTTGCGCGCAGCAGGGTTCGGTCGTGGAAGGGGAGCCCCAATGGAGCGACGTCGCCGTCTCTGGAGATGGCGGACCATGTCTGGAAGAAGTGGAAGGCGCCCAGGGCATCCATGGCGCAATGGTGGAGGGCCGCCCCTAGCAATATCCCACCGCACTTCAAAAATGTCACCTGTTCAAAGTATCAAAGTACCCATATATTTTTCAGCGTCATTTACATACGGTATCTGTTTCCCCTTATTTCAGCGACGCTGAGATTCGAAGGTAAGCTTAAAATTTGGATTCTCGATTTTCGTTTATTATAGTTCAAATATCTGAATCGAATTATCACAAAAGTGAGAATAAGCGAAAATAAGTGTTCGATGGAATTCTCGTTTATTTTCACCAATAAACTGATTATAATCGGAAACAGACAAATCCATAGAGCTATAGATGTTCTCATGTTCATGTTATCAGAATTCAGAATTCGGAAGTCATGAAACTGACCTGTATGGCCAATAAAGTGGATGAAGGCTCGACGCAAGGAATAAACCGCCTCCTCAGCTCCGTCGACGGCGCCAACTCGCTGAAGTCATCAACGGTGAGTTCAGAGCGAGCGACGACGAAGAGCGCGCCCTCACCGTTGCAGTTGATCTCTATTCTGCCGTCGCTGCCGACGTCAAGGCGGCCGGCGAAGGGGTAGAAAGCCACCAAGGCCTTGGCCAAGGAGTCCCTGAGCCTGATGGTCACGTCGGAGAAGTTGGTGGCGGTGGCTGGGGCAGTGGGGCGGTAGACGTAGACCGTTGGCGTGTGGCTTCTGCCGGCCTGAGCGACGTCGAGGGAGGAGAGCCATTGGCCCTCTCGCGGTGTTGCCGCGCTCGGCGCTACAAAGGACGACTCCATGATTTGCACCTCCAAAGCCATTGCTTGGTTTTGGCCTGCAGAGAAGCAGAGAGCTAGGGGCTGTTGCTGGCACAAAACAACCTGACACTATATTTATAGGGGAATCACAGCTACATTTCTCGGCCTCTGCTTTTCGTAAGTTTCTTGATTTCATTGAACTCGTCACACCTGGCAGCATTGAGCACAACAAGCTGATGAGGTATAGAATGAGATGCAGCATCCACCAGGTCCAGCGCGGCGTGGTTACCCAACGATTAGGGTACAGAGAATACATAGAACTTGGTACGGACACTGACATTAGGATTATTCTAGAATGGAGTGGGTACAAAGCTAACCCAAAGTTGTGAGAATCCGAAGCAACCAAGTGGCCAAGTGCTTCTTGTTCCCGATGACTTGCGATGCATGCATCCATACATGTGCTTCTTTGTTCCTTTCGATGCTGATGAATCGTTGGCTACTAATTTTTATGATAGAGAGAGAAAGAGTATTGTTTCTTCGTCATAGAGGCCAATCTCAGTGTACAGTTTTATAGCACAGTATGAAACTTAGGTAACTGTGCATGATGGGTTTTATGGGGATGAAACTCCACTCACATATGATGAAACCATCTCTCCTCCCTTCTCATAGTGGACTTGCCATGTCAGCGAAATTGCTGATACGACGTGCTATTTAATACTGATGAAACTCCTGATGAAACTCCACCGGCCTAAACTTTTCAAGAAAGATGGCGTATTGATTGCATCGTGAGTTCTTGGACAAATTGGAATGATAGGCAAACCCTAGCAACATGGACAAATTGCATAGATAGACAAATTATGGTATGTCTATATCTTTTCATGCAGACTGTCCAATGGCCATTCTGAACCATATCCATTATTTATCCAATGTCATTGTTCTGGCTCTTAGATTTGTACAAGCTCGAACCAAAGAAACAAAAATTTGCACTCGACCGTACGCAGTAATCCAAATAGTACTTTTTTATACAAATAATGTTGCTCCTCTTATTGTCTACTTAAATTCCAAGCTCGCATTCCCTCGTCATAAAATTGTGATATTCCATGAATTAGCCACCCGAGTCATATTTGTCAACTTTCAAAGGGCTTTCCTGAAGACACTACTGGAGAGATGCTCATCGGTCACGGTTCGTAACCCTCATAGGTACCGGTTCTGGAACCGGTACCGCGACACCGTGACTAAATGGGCTTATGTTGTTACTGAATTTGTAGGAACTCGGAAGAGTTTGCAACCATGAAATCGCCGGCTCATCAACATCAGAACAATGGCATCCTCACAGTTGCTTCACCAGACAGGGAACGTCCTGGTAAAGGTAACAACAACAACAACAACGGAGTTCCACAGAGCTTTCCAGATGACAAGAAAGGCTCTTCATCAGGGAGCGAGGGATCCATCTGGCCGAAGTTTGCAATAAACCTATCAAACAGGGAAAAGGAAGAGGATTTTCTGGTTTTCAAAGGATCCAAGCTGCCTCAAAGACCCAAGAAAAGAGCGAAAGTCATCCAGAGAACCGTCAATGTATGACCCTTGCATATTAGCTTTCAGTCTGAAGAATTTATATTTGGTTAAATTGAATGCACGCAGTTCAAATCAATGCGCATAGGATTCTATGTTGCAGTCCCCAATATTACAGATTAATAAATTATACCTTGCTTCATGCAGAGAGAGATTCCTAACTCAAACATTCAAAATACTAGTAGACAACAGCAATCTACTTTCTGCCTGTTTGTTTAAAGAAATAGTAATCTACTCCAAACTTTAGGGTTGTCCCTGGAGCTTTAGTATTTACAAGGGCTGTAATTCATTTTGGATATGCATATTTAATACATATACGGGGTATCATGTCACATGGGCCATAGTGCCACCTCTGTGCACACTGTCTGCATTGCCCCTTGACCATAGGAGTCCTGCAAATAAAATAGCATTCAGTGGATTCCTCCATTCTTATACTCGGAGATTTAATTTGCTTGCCGAGAAGCATCCATAACCCCAAAGCATGTTTTTGTCTGAAGCAAATATGTTTGTTTAAAAGCTGGTGTTTCCCATTTGGTTGCCTCCTCAATGCTTGATGAGTTGCCCGACACTGCTGGTCCCTACTAAGTACCATCAGAAAGCACCCTTATTTCAAACAGCAGAACTAATTTGCTCATCTTGATGTCATGAGACCACGTTGCAATTGCTGTATTAATTGAACTAATTTCCTATCTCAGTCTAATTCCATCTCTAATATGTTAGTATGTTATTTACTTTCTGGCCAAGCATGGTTGGAAAACTAAGCTTATGAAAACTTTGATTTCTACTATTTTTCCCATATATGTATCTTGATGTTGCATATGAGATAACTCACCATCCTGTGATTCCAGCCTAAGTTTTCTTCACTTTTTGCAGTTTGTCTGCCCGGGAACATGGCTATGTGACTTGACTCTGGAAAGATATGAAGTCCGAGAAAAGAAGGTTTCCAAGAAGGTGGGTGGACTGGCACATCGATATCAACTTCAGATTTCAGACTGTAGCTTGCGCTACAAATTTACCATACTCGTGAAGGAATTCAGTCATCTGATATTTTTAACTGATTTTGCAGCGCCCCAGGGGACTGAAAGCTATGCACGACATGGACAGCGACTCAGAATGAAAAGAGATCATTGAAGTGAGAAGGTGAATATTAGAAAGAAGGCCAGCACAGATCCAATTCAACCGATGAAGATTGACGGTACGAGCGTTCTGATGGAATGATTGATCAGTTCACCATTTCTCGCGATTGCTACTGGAGATCAATGTCTTCCAAAAGGACGTCAGGAAATTGAGGATGATAGAAATGTCGGAATCTGCAAGGAAGAGCACGGAGGGGCTGCAGGGGCAGGGACCTTCAATTACATGCCGGCTTTTGTTACTGCGAACATTGCTACTATTCACTTCCCTGTAATGCAGCAATGCATTTTTGCAAGCCCCTCATGTGTAATAACAGCCGAGTGCATCTTGCGTTGCCAAATGGCAATGTAATCCCAAGGCGGTCCAGGTAGACCGTGGACGTGTAGTTTGCCCGGTGGCTGACAATAATACTTCATATGAATCTGAAAGGGCCTTCAGTAACTTCTTTTTTGAATCCCTCTTGGTGCTGTAAAAGGTTTGATGTATATTCGGTTTGGAGCATGAGACAGTGTCAGGTGTCAGTTGATCAGGTAACACAAAAGATTGGACCTCTTCTGTAATGCGGTTTTGAAAGTTTACGAAATTTACTGTAGCAATTTTAAACTAAAGATTAGGAGGACTAAACATGATCTAATTATAAAACTAATTACATGGATGGACGGGAAATCGCGAGACAAATCTATTAAGCCTAATTAATCCATCATTAGAAATTGTTTACTGTAGCACGACGTTGTCTAATCATGGCCTAATTAGACTCATTAGATTCGTCTCGTAAAGTTACCCGGGGTTATGAAATGGGTTTTGTCATTAATCTATGTTTAATATCCTTAATTAGTGTCCTAACATTTGATGTGACGGGTGAATAGTGAAAAGTTTGAAAAGTTTGTGCAACTAGGCCCTGTTTAGTTCCCACCCCAAACTTCACTATTCATCAAACTTCACTATTCATCAAAGGAAATCTTACATGCATGGAGTATTAAACGTGAGTTAATGACAAAACCCATTCCATAACCCCCGGTAACTTTGCAAGACGAATCAAATGAGCCTAATTTGGCCATGATTAGACAACGTCGTGCTACAGTAAACAATCTCTAATGACGGATTAATTAGGCTTAATAGATTCGTCTCGCGATTTCCCGTCCATCCGTGTAATTAGTTTTATAATTAAATCATATTTAGTCGTCCTAATCTTAGATTTAAAATTACTACATTAAAGTTCGTAATCTTACCAACCCAACTAAACAGGCCGGTCTCATTGTGGTATACAGTCTAATGATACATGTGGCGCATGTGGCGCGGAAGTGCAGACCAACGGGCTGGACCGCCTGTCCGCCGCAAGCCGCCAAGCAAACCCGCTCCTGAATCTCCTTCGTGCCCCAACCCGAACCGTGCCCTCTCCCCGGAATCAATCCCCTGACCTTGCCGCGCATGTGCCCCAGCCCCCAGGAGCGCGGGGCCATGGCGCTAGCCCTCGCTTGCCGCCAAGACGCGCGCACGGTGCTACGCGTTGCGGGTCGCAGGTTGCCTTAGGCACGCCGAGCGCGTAGGCTTGGCGAACGGCACGTCGCCCTCGGACAGCGGCAAATAAGGCAAGTAAAAACGATATGGAATACTGCATGATTTCGTGGTTGGCTGAGACTCCCTCTGAATCCAAATGAAGTTCTACAAGAATTCAATCGATGACCAACTGAAAGTAGCCAGGTGCATCAATGATCAGCAGAGGAACAGCGAAGGAACTCGATGATCAGCTGAACAGAGCAAAAGTAAAACCATAGAATTTGGTTGCATTATTGTTGTGTGTAGCTGCTTTACAGCAGAGGGAGCTGCTTTGGTTTCACGCTTTATCGCCTTTTTTTAATCTCATACAAGGCGTGCTTTGTTCTGCGAATGAGATGCAAATACCCTAAGGCGATACGTGTCTTTCGACTTTGTAAATAAAAAGTCACAAGCCAGAGCTTGGGGGCGAAACTCACAAAGAAAGCAACACATTTGCCCATCATCAGTCACTCAATGCTCGAAACATTCATAAGAATGTTATGAATCTGGACATATGTTCGTTCGAAAAAAATGAATCTGGACATACATGATAATTATCACATTGAATCAATGCTGCTACATAAATGGTTTGAATCTCTGAAACCTCTGAATGAATAAATTTCCATGCGTTCAATCGGTAGTAAAAAACACAGGTCAGGAAAACAAGCAAGCAAGAAAAAGATATCATGTGTTGGCACTTGGCAGCAGCTTTCATCTACACGATCCACCGCGGGCTCGGCTCGGCTCCGCTGTGCTCAGTGGCGAAGGTTGCCGGCGAGGAGCGCCACGACCGGGCAGAGGACGGCGGCCACGAGGGACGAGGAGACGGCCGCCGCACCGGAGGTGGGGCTCGGCGCCGGGGCGTCGGCCGCGAAGGCGACGCCGGCGAAGGAGGACACGGCGACGGCCGCGACAACGGCGACGTACATGATCTTGGGGGCCATGACGCTGCGAAGGTGTGAAGTTGACTGAGATTTGCGCGTGCTAGCTTGGCGCTGTGAGATTGTAGGGAAATGCAACGAGTTGTGAGAGGTCAGAGAAGGTGAGAGCGTGTCTTATAGGCGGGCGGGCAG
>CM014271.1:64969334-64983844 GCA_004135705.1 Alloteropsis semialata | reverse complement strand
GTCCTTGCGCTGCTCGCCGTGGCATTTGTTGCCCAGGGCCGTGGCCTGTGTGGCCGGAACGCCACCGCGCCGCCATGGTCGTCCTTCGGTTTCCGCTGCCGCCACCGGTGCTTTGGCCGTCTCTGTCCTCTTGGGTTCCGGAGTGGGGGAGCAGCGTGTGTCCCTGGGTGTTTAGGAGCCTGTGGTGCTGTTTGTTTCCGTGGAGAGGTAGAATCCGTGCGGTTCTTTGTACGCCGCCGCCGCCGTGCTCTGGTCTTGTGCCGCCGCCGCTGTTGGACCTCCTCTTGGAGTGGGCGATGTCGAGTGCTGAGTTGGGGGAGTGGTGTGTGTGTGTTTGGAACGCGCGGCCGTGGGGTTCGTGGAGTCCGGGCCTCGCCGCCGGCGCTCGTCGTCGTGGGCAGGACCGCCGTGGGCAGCTCTGTTCGGGAGCGCGCGGGCGCGTTCCTGTTTTCGCAAGGAAGAAGGGAAAACAGGAGTGGCCGGGCCCGCTGTCAGCCAGAGAAAGAGAGAAAGAGAGAGGTTGGAGCCGGGCCCGCTGGCCAGTGAGACAGTGAAAGGTGGAGCTCGGGTTGAGAAGGGAAAAGCCGGAGGGGGTTTTTGCAAAGTTGAATAGGTTTTTAGGTTTTTAAGGTTTTATTTAATGCATTAATAGGTTAATAATTCATATCTTTTCATAGGAGTCTCCAAAATTTATGGAATAAATTTTGGAGGAATAGTTGCTTTTTTGTTTATGCATTCATGCTTAGTAATCTAAGTTTTTCATAGTTTTAGTAATTAGATGGCAATAGTTTAGTTTAAGGTTTTTGCTTTGTTAATAGATTTAAAAGGTCTTAGGTTGGGCAAAGGGTCTCTAGTTTAAATCTTGCATGTTCTTGCATCATGTCGTGTAGATCAAGATATGTTGCAGCCAGAGCTGGTAGAAGTTCCTGACGACGTCCAGGAAGGTGACGAGGTGGTGTTTGAGTCCGAGGTTGAAGCTGCACCGCAAGCCTCTCAAGCCACAGAACCAGTAATCAGTGAGCCAGGCAAGCCCAGGAGCATACCCGTCCCAGTTGTAGCTTAATTATTTTTATTGTTATGCTTGAGCCTATGATTGTGCATGAGATTAGGAGTTAAGTGAATCCTATTTTGATGCATATTCCAATCCTTGATTAGAATGTCTATGCCACCTTTTCAAAAAGATAGAGTAGAGTTGTTAGATTCTTTACATAGCAATAGAAGTCAGGTGCTATCCCAATCACCTGTACAATAGGTAGTGCTGGATTAAGAACTAAAACCTGTTAGTAAGTCTTTGAAAGAGTTGGGCAGGACAGTTGGTTTTGGATAATGATTTATGTGGGATGCTCTGGAGAGTCTAGGCTGGTCCTGCCCACTTGGAGAAATGTAGGTTTTGAGTGGTCTGCCTGTGGTCAAGCTTTGAACGTACTGGGCACATACCGGTATAGGGAGCCGGGAGACTGATGTACTGCTATGGTACCAACGGTTGAACTGTGACTCACCGTGTCTGGCGAGGAACGTAGGCGGGGTCGTAGTTGGTAAACCCACATGCCTTTGCCCGGGCACTGTGTAGGGATTGGGGATGCGACCCCGGGCTATGTGGGCACAGTTCAGGCAATGGTGGCCGCAGTGGGAAAAGTAGCTTCGTGTGGCCTTCCGGGGGCGTGCGCGCGGCGTGTGTTCCAGGTTGTCCCCTGCAGGGTTGAAATCGATTCGAATCGCCGAGTGTCACGGTTTTGATACATGCTTGATCCTGACAGATGTTATTGTATGTTTAATGACTGTTTAAGCTTTCTTACTTGTTTTATATCAGCACTTCCTATTGTTTGGCAATTAGAGTAGTATTTTACTGAGCTTTTTGTTGCAAGAGTCTGTTTATTTATCTTTAAACCGCAAAGCCTTGCATGCCCTTGATAATCCCTTTAGTTTAGGTAGTCGGGTAAGTCTCGCTGAGTACTTTTGTACTCAGGGTTGTTTGACCCTGTTGCAGTTGAACCCGAAGAATAGATGCAGTTGCTGGAGAGAAGGACCTGAAGACGTAGATCATGTCTGGGCACGACATGATTTACTTAGCTAGTTTGTTTAATTATGACTTAAGAGCCACTAGCTGAACTTGGTATTACCTCGTTTGTGAGTTAAAACTTAATACTGTGTTTGTATAATTCTATCTCATCTGTGTTGTATATATGTGTTGTCCGATATCTGTGATGTATCCTCTGGTGTTGGGATCCTGAATATGTGTAACGAGAAGGTTGAACGTGGATGATTCGGGTAGTCCCGGGGACATCGACGGAACTCCGGACTTATGTTGACCCAGGAGTGTGACGTGTTCAGTGTTTAACACTACAGATCACTCCTGAGTCAGTTTAAGTAGGACCGTTCCGCCACACCATGACCATAGTGAGCGAAGACCTTGTACAGTTGTACAACCAAGGTGACTAGTGGCACTTTTGACTACGCAAAAATCACAAAACACTCAACAATGCATCTGATGTCATTTAATGCACATTTAGTATTTTCAGAAATGGCTTGTTCTGGAACTCTTTCTATAAATATGGATTATTCGCAGTTTCGCACGTAATTTAGATGGACATATTTTAATATGTTGTAAATTTTGCCAAATTTGCAATTTTTGGTGAATTTTATAACATGGCAAATAAACACGATGCTTGAAAACAGTACTGAGATGCATGCAATCCCCAGAAGCAAGGACAGTCCTAGTGGAGGTTTTAGGGCATGTACAAGGTTAGACAACATCTACCTATTTGAGTCCACATCAGCAAAATGAGGTGACATGACCATCATTAAACGAGGAAAGAGTGAGTTGTTGTCTACTATCTCGTCTATTACCCTGGCTCGTGCTTCCATGTAAAACAACACCAACCAGAAGAGACATTAAATATCAAACAGACAGCAAAATAGACAGCCTATTTAGCTGTCTGTATATGTGAAACAGACATCAGTTGTCTAAACTGTTGTACATGCCCTTAGGAGTTTCATAGACATTAAATGAGCTGTTAATTAGATAAAAGTGATGAAACTGTGTATACACGGTTACCTAGACTATGAAACATATTGAAACAATCATTGGGGGCCAGAGAGTTTTATTTTGTTAGACTTCGCCCAATCATGTGCAATGCATTTTAATGCAATAGGCAGCCTATTAAACTGTGAGATGAAACTATGCATTGTAGACCTTGTTTCATTCAGGCCATCCCCAACCCAATGAATAGGATGATGTCTATAGAATTAAATGAGTTGTCACATAAGATAAAAGATCATGTGGCAAATGAGTACATAAAGAAAGAAAAAATTGGGTCTTGCTGTCTTGTCTTGCACGAGATATGGTTTCTACGCAATATTCAAGACACCATGAGAGATGAGTGATATTAAATTTGCATGTAAAATAGTAGTGCTTGCATTAGAGAGATAGTGTCTAGCACTAGTTTTTTAGGCATGTACAACGGTCTAGACAGTTGTTGTCTATTTGACACAATAGACGACTTTATAATGGGTTGTCTATTTTGCTGTTTGTGTGATATTTAATACATACTGTAGTTGGTGTGGTTTTGCATGAAAGCACGGGCCAAAGTAGTAGACGATATAGTAGACAGCAACACAATCTTTCCTCATTTAATGATGGTCATGACAGCTCATTTTAGTTACATGGACTCGAACAGACGGCTGTTGTCTAACTGCTGTACGTGCTCTATGTCTAGTTTATGAAAACTATGGATATTGTCTTGAGTTGAGGATGGCTTCATGAAATGAAAATATGTTTAAATAACATGTCACACTTGGAAATTGTGGATTGAAATTTTCACCGGGAATAGATCAGATCTGAGTAGCTAAAATTTTGCATCGGATGCCGCGAGCATCTGACCAAATTAATCCTCCAGTTGTATTTAAGTTGTTGCGTGCAGTGGTAATGTGACCGTCCACGTGCAGTCACATCGTGCACATCTTAAGGAAAGCCCTTTGAATTTTGAAAGTAGACAATATATGACTGGGTGGCTAATTCATGGAATCACAACTTTATGACAAGGGAAATACGAGCTTGAAATTTAAGTAGAATATAAGAGGAGCAACATTATTTGTATAAAGAAAGTATTATTTGGATTACTGCATATGGTCGAGTGCAAATTTTTGTTTCTTTGGTTCGAGCTTGTACAAATCTAAGAGCCAGGACAATGGCATTGGACAAATAATGGTTATGGTTCAGTCTGCATGAAAAGATAGACATACCATAATTTGTCTATTTATCCAATTTGTCCATGTTGCTAGGGTTTGCCTATCATTCTAATTTGTCCAAAGAACTCAATATGCCATCAATACTGTAACACCCCGGATTTATCCCAAAAACCCGAAGGCTACCAAACCAAAATAAAAACCCACAAGTCTAGATATTATTCAAAATTTCGTCAGAATCTCCCCTGTAAACTGGTATTCTGGCCAACATTTCATATAGATTTCATAAGAATGATAAATAATTGATAAATAAGCATCATAGCCCATGCAACGATAATGATCAAAACCCGTTCACCAGACCCAGTTACAGTTTAGTGAATATATGACTGAACTAAGCATATGTAAATATGGAGTGTGTGCTCAAGAGAAAGGTGCTATCCCTGCTCCCCATGTATGCCGTGTTCAATTGGTACCTAAAAAAACCAAATAAACACAAGGGTGAGTATAAAATACTCAGCAAGCACAATTAGAACCGGAAGAACAAATACATCACATGAACCATTGAACAGTTGTCAAAAGGAACCTCAAGAAAATAGTAGTTTCTATCTGAAACGGACACAACCTGAAACATCCTTTGCATTTACCGGTAAAGCCGAGCAAGTGGGGCCAGCACTTATTCACAGGAACATTAATAAAGAACCAAACTGCACATCCGGATCCATCGAAACATGAAAGTATATGAATAACTTGAAACTTGAATCGTTTAACAAAGCATGGGACATGAACACAAAAACATAATAAAAATATAATTACTAAAAACACAAGCGAGAAGCTCAAGAAAACAATCAATGGGCATTCATGCCACCCACACAGGTTCGTCTTGCACTTGCCTTAACCTTGACGAAATCCCGATGTCTCACTCTCGACACTGGCACTCCCAAAAAACCTGTGGAGAAACCTTAACTTAGAGTCTAGACAACACGGATCCCATGTCTACAATGGAATATTCAAAGAAAAACATTAATTGGCAATTCTCATTATTTCTGAAAATTCGACTATATTTATGAGTTGCTCGCTATTTCGATCATAACTTCTAATTTTTCTAACCGATTGTAGCAAATGAATACATCTTGGACATCTACAGAAAATATTCTACAACTTTACTATGAATTCCCAGGACCAATTCACCTTTTAACCTGGTCAAATAATGCGAAACAGAATTCCATATACAGTAAACCTAGCCGAACAGCATAACTTTTTTGGCCATAGCTCGTAAAACGCTTATCGGAATTGAGTGAAAATAACGCTGATAGAAAGATATGAACAGGGGCTATACAACTTTTATATCTGATGAATATTAAAATTTTGAACCAATTAATGTCAGATTTTAAAAGAAGACCGCTGGCCGAATTCAATCTGTCTAAAAAAAACTCGGTTCATGAATCGAGTCATCCAAATCCATATACAGACACCTAGGGACGAATAGAAGATTAACCTTGCAGCGGAAAAAACACAGATTTCTAAAGGATTCGATGTGATAGATAGAACCCTAGTTTTCCCTTCTATCTCTCCCTAGTCCCTGCCTCTACCTGGTTCCCTTCGCTGTTCCCTCTCCTTCCTCGCTGTCCTGACTAGCCTAATTGATTCCTGGCAGCAACAATTCACACGAGCAGCAACTCAGTAATCAATCTCAAGGCCTCACAAGGGGAATAAAACCAAGAGGGAAATAGGAAGTTGAGGTACCGCACTGAGACGCACAAGGACACGACGTCCGCAGCACCACCGGAGACGGCGAGCTGCTGGGCACTGCACCACCAAAGGCGGCGAGCTGCTGGGTGGCAGCGGAACAGGAACCGGCGACGAGAGCAGAGGAAGCGAATAGGAGATGGAGACGACAGAAAAAAAAACTCGGTGCTTTGAGAGGTACCGAACATATTAGGAAAAATAAACCTACATGAAATCCGACAGCTCTAATTTGTTGGACCCATGCCGAACTGGTCTAATATGCCAATAGGATGTATGAATAGCAAAATGGATTTGTCTCGACAAGCTCTACGCATCCATGGTCTCTGATCGTTCATCCGAGTTACGGTTCAAAAAGTCAACTTTTTGCCCACTCCAATTAACCTAGTCAACACCACAGTTTATTTAATTTGGGGATGTTACATTCTCCCCGCCTTCAAAAGATTTCGTCCTCGAATTCTTTGTTTAATTACTCATGAAAATTTAATTAACATAACTTAAGAAAAAACTTAATTACTCACCAGATTTGAACAACTCTGGATACTTTTCCCGCATTTGTGACTCAAGCTCCCAAGTCGCTTCACGCTCAGTCTGATTAGTCCAAAGAACTTTCACATACTTTAGTATCCGATGCCTTAGCACTCGCTCAGACTCCTCCAAAATCCGTACTGGATAAGACTCAAGAGTTAAGTCTTGCTCAGTGGTCACCGGCTCTAAAGTTATATGTTGTTCTGGATCTCTCAAGTACTTTCGAAGCATAGAAACATGAAACACATTATGCACACCCTTCATCGATTTTGGTAAATCCAACCGGTATGCTAACTTTCCAATCCGTGCTACTATGGGAAAAGGGCCAATATACCTCGGGCTAAGCTTCCCTTTGGTACTAAATCTCACAACACCCTTGGTGGGTGATACCTTCAGAAGTACTTGTTCCCCAATCTGAAACTCCAAACCTCGCCTTCTAAGATCAGCATAGCTCTTTTGCCTGCTCTGGGCAGCTAGCATATGTTCTCAAATTTCAGCCACATGTTCGGTTGTCTCCTGAACCCAATTTGGTCCTAGTACTGCTTTTTCACCCACTACATCCCAGCAAAGTGGTGTTCTACACTTTCTACAATAAAGTACTTCAAAAGGTGTGCAATGAATACTAGCATGATAACTATTATTGTAGGCAAACTCGACTAGTGGTAAATGATCTTCTCAACTGCCCTTCCATGATAGAACACATGACCTTAGCATATCCTCCAAAGTTTGAATGGTTTGCTCAAATTGACCATCTGTTTGAGGGTGAAAAGCAGTGCTAAGTATCACATCAGTACCTAAGGAACCCTGTAAACTCTCCAAGAACATGGAAACAAACTTAGCATCTCTGTCAGAAATGATGGTATGAGGTACTCCGTGCAACCTCACAATTTCTCGCATATAAATAGGAGCCAAGTCACTTGCTGAATTTGTCGAGCGAATAGGGATAAAATGTGAGACCTTACTCAAGAGGTCCATGACAACCCAGATAGCATCCTTCCCCTTTGGGGTACGTGGTAAACCCACCACAAAATCCATAGTGACATCATCCCAGGGCCACAAAGGAACTTCTAGTTACTGTAATTTCCCGGCAGGACGCTTACGCTCTGCCTTAACTCGTTGACACACACCACATGAAGCCACATACTTTGCCACATCCACTTTCATCCATTTTCACCAGGATGTACTGTATAAGGTGAGTGGTGTGCCTCTCAAAGAATATCATACTTGACCTGAGCATTTTGGGGGACACAAATACGACCACAGAACCGAATAGCTCCTGAAGCATCCATAGTGAAATCACCCACTTTGCCTTCACTAATACGCTTCTTCACATCCTGCAATAATCGATCATGTTGTTGTGCCTCCAACACTCTCTCGGGTATAGCAGACTCAACAATAACCCATGACTCTCTTTCCGACACTCCGGCGTAACAATAGGAAATATCCATCCGCTCAAATTCAGTTATCAAACAATTCAATGTAGGGGGCACCACCTTGCGGCTCAATGCATCAGCCACAACATTTGCCTTGCCTGGTGTATATTGGATAGTGATATCATAGTCTTTGATCAATTTCAGCCACCTACGTTGCCTCAAATTTAAATCCTTTTAAGTGAAGATGTACTTCAAACTCTTGTGATCAGTGAAAATGTCACAAGGCTCTCCATACAGGTAGTGCCTCCATATCTTTAGAGCAAACACCACTACAGCAAGCTCTAAATCATGTGTGGGGTAATTCTCCTCATGCTTCCATAGCTGCCTCGATGCATAAGCAATTACCTTCTCATCCTGCATAAGGACACACCCAAGTCCTATTCGAGAAGCATCAGAATAAACTATGAAGCGCTTACCGAGCTCAGGAAGGGTGAGAATAGGAGCGGTCACTAACTTCTCCTTCAATACTTGGAAACTACGCTCACACGCATCAGTCCACTCGAATTTCACATTCTTATGTGTGAGTATAGATAAAGGCTTTGCAATGATAGAGAAATCCTTCACAAATCTTCGATAATAACCAGCCATGCCTAGAAAACTTCTCACCTCCTTGACATTAGATGGTCTTTCCCATTCTACCACTATAGAAACCGTAATTGGGTCAACAGAAATACTGTATTGGTTAATCACATGCCCCAGGAAACTAACTTCAGATAACCAGAACTCACACTTCTTCAGCTTGGCATAGAACTTATTATCCCACAAAGTCTGAAGTACCATTCGCAAATGTTGCTCATGCTCTTCCTCAGTCTTGGAGAAAATAAGTATGTCATCAATGAACACTACAACAAAATCATCAAATCGGTGTAGCATGTTGTTCATTGTCTCCATGAAGTAAGGAGGTGCATTAGTTAGTCCAAAAGACATAAATCTAAACTCATAATGCCCATACATAGTGGCAAATGCCGTCTTCTCGATGTCTTCTTCTCTAACTGGGATCTGATTATAACCTGACTACAAATCAATCTTAGAAAACACCCTAGCACCTTTCAAATGATCAAATAACTCATCAATGCAGGGTAAAGAATATTTATTCTTGATGGTCACTGCATTCAACCCACAATAATCTATGCACATACGCCAACTTCCATCCTTCTTCTTAGTAAAGAGGACTGGAGCTCTCCAAGGCGAAACACTATGCTGAATCAACTTCTTGGATAACAGGTCATCCAACTGTTTCTTCAGCTCTTCTGAAAAGGTCAAGACAAATGATATGGTGCTATTGAAACGGGTCTAGTACCTGGTATAAGGTCAATACGGAACTCCACGTCACGCTTGGTAGGCATCCCTGGCAACTCATCTGGAAAGATATCAGGATAATCCCGAACCACACAAATCTCCTCAATCAATAGGGGCTTGGTTGGCTTCTCAGCTAGGGTCCAAATAAATCCAGTCTTCATAGAACGACGCCCAGGAAATAAAGTTGCCATTACAAATAGCGAGTAAGAAGGAGCACTAGCTTGAAAGATTATTGTATGGCCTCAGGGAGCTTCTAAGGAAATAGTCTTTCAGAAACAAGATATTACCGCCTGATAACGATACAGCCAATCCATGCCTAGAATAACATCAAAGACTAGTAGGGTAATCACCATAAGATTTGCCACAAAATCATCTCCATCAATGGATATTGTGCAACCCGGGCACACCTCTGAACTAGAAATCAACCCTCCGGGAGAGCTAACATGAACCGACTGGGAAATCTCTTGACTAGATAGACCAACCCTTTTTGCAAAATCAAGCGAGACAAATGAGAAAGTATCACCAGAATCAAATAACACTAAAGCATCATGTGATTCAACTGTAAGAATATCTGAGACAACGTCTGGACGGCCTAGGGAAGACGAAGTAGGCATAGTGTAGACTCCAGCAGGGTTGGTAGTAGCTGCCCCAATCTGATGTGGTGGTGGAACAGGAGATGGCGCAGGCAAGTGAAGTGGTGCAGGTGGTGAAGGAAACTGAAGCGGAATATGTGGTGTGGGTAACTGAGATGTAGGCCTGTAGTAGCCTGGAGGTGCATGCATATACTGCTGAGAGTACGCCTGGTGTGAGGCTAGAGGAGTGGCCATCATGTGAACTGCACTATGAGAGGCACCAACAGAAGGAACTAAACCTCGAGAGCCGGCTGGAGATGATGCTGAAGAAGAATTGGGCTTCTGCCACTTGATAATAGAATCTAGATTTTGCTTGCAAACAATAGCCATGTGTCCATCCTTGCCACAAGTGCGACGAGCTCCAGAAAAAGTACACTCTGAAGAATGGTGAGGCTTCCCACACTTGAAGCAAATCAAACCCTGTCCTGGCACTGGCCGCAAGAATGGAGATCCTACCGGGCGAGATGCTGAGGAAGACTGCCCACCTGTCTGTCTAGACTTGAAGAACTGAGATTGTTGAGAGTGTTGGTTTGGCTTGAACTTCTTGAAAGAGGGTCGCTGAGAAGACTCTCGCTCCCTTTCTTCCTGAGGTGCTCGCTTCTTATCACCACCTGTACCGCTGGCACTCCCAAAATGGTTCTGCTGGATTGCAGTGAGTTGAATCTCTGACTCCATCCCTCTTGCCTCCTCCACTGCAGCAAGATAAGTGGTCGGCGGGTTCCTACCCATCACCTCTCTGTACCGTGCATTAAGTCCTCTGAAGAACTTCCTAGCCTTCTCATGCTCATCTCTAGCCACACTAGACACAAAGCGGACAATGTTGGCGAATTTCCTCTCATACTCATCCACTGTTTTACTTCCCTGCTGGATATGGTTTAAAGCATCACTCATTCTATACCTGAAAGACTCAGGATAATACTTAGCTCTGAACTAATCAAGAAAGACCTCCCAAGTGATTACACCACGAGCAGGAGGCCATGCCTCACTAACACCATCCCACCATAAATCAGTAAGGCTTGTCAAGTGGTGTGGCACAAAGAAAACTTTGTCCTCAAGAGTCATCCTACATCCATCCATGACCTTTTCTACCTTGTGTTGCCAATCTGCGGCATCTGTCGGTGACCCTGATCCATCAAACTTATCCACTTGTAGAGATGTCCACTTGGTAAATGGCATTTTTGGGGCAACAGGAGCAACATGTGCAGCATCAACAGTAGCCCCAACAGCAGATTGGATCAGAGCATTTACACCCCATTATTTTCACCAACGACGGGTTCCTGACTCACTTATTCGTTATTGCGGCCATGACCTCGACCACGGCCTCCACCGCGGCCATGGGCTACACGAGCACTCCTTCTCGGCGGCATTACTATAACCCACCAAACAAGAACAAAGATACAGTCAACAATCTGTTATCATATCCAATCAACAAACAAGAAAATAGAGTACGGACGTGTAAATGCAATGCAACCCATGCAGCCCATCCTATTGTGCATAAGTGTGTCAAATTTAATGTTATTTAGGCCTAAGTCCAATTTTAGTCATGTAACAATATATAGCAACCTAAAAAGACTTAAACCTTGCTCTGATACCAAATGTAACACCCCGGATTTCTCCCAAAAATCCGGAGGCTACCAAACCAAAATAAAAACCCACAAATCTAGATATTATTCAAATTTCGTCAGAATCTCCCCTGTAAACTGGTATTCTGGCCAACATTTCATATAGATTTCATAAGAATGACAAATAATTGATAAATAAGCATCACAGCCTATGCAACGACAATGAATCAAAACCCGTTCACCAGACCCATTCAACCATGACAAAGAAGTAAACCAACCAATTTAACCAGTTACAGTTTAGTGAATATATGACTGAACTAAGCATATGTAAATATGGAGTGTGTGCTCAAGAGAAAGGTGCTATCCCTGCTCCCCATGCATGCCATGTTCAATTGGTACAAAAAAAATAAATAAACACAAGGGTGAGTATAAAACACTCAGCAAGCACAATTAGAACCGGAAGAACAAATACATCACATGAACCATTGAACAGTGGTCAAAAGGAACCTCAAGGAAATAGTAGTTTTCGTCTGAAACGGACACAACCTGAAACATCCTTTGCATTTACCGGTAAAGCCGAGCAAGTGGGGCCAGCACTTACTCACAGGAACATGAATAAAGAACCAAACTGCACATCCGGATCCACCGGAACATGAAAGTATATGAATAACTTGAAACTTGAATCGTGAAACAAAGCATGGAACATGAACACAAAAACATAATAAAAATATAATTACTGACAACACAAGCGAGAAGCTCAAGAAAATAATTAATGGACATTCATGCCATCCACACAGGTTCGTCATGCACTTGCCTTAACCTTGACGAAATCCCGTTGTCTCACTCTCGACACTGGCACTCCCAAAACCTGTGGAGAAACCTTAACTTAGAGTCTAGACCACACAGATCCCAAGTCTACAATGGAATATTCAAAGAAAAACCTTAATTGGCAATTCTCATTATTTCTGAAAATTCGACTATATTTCTGAGTTGCTCGCTATTTCGATCATAACTTCTAATTTGTCTAACCAATTGTAGCAAATGAATACATCTTGGACATCTACAGAAAATTTCCTACAACTTTACTATGAATTCCCAGGACCAATTCACCTTTTAACCTGGTCAAATAATGCAAAACAGAATTCCATATACAGTAAACCTAGTCGAACAGCATAACTATTTTGGCCATAGCTCCTAAACTGCTTATCGGAATTGAGTGAAACTAACGCTGATAGAAAGATATGAATAGGGGCTACAACTTTTATATCTGATGTATGTTGAAATTTTGAACCAATTAATGTCAGATTTGAAAAGAAGACTGCTGGCCAAATTCAATCTGTCTAAAACAAACTCGGTTCACGAATCGAGTCATCCAAATCCGTCTACAGTCACCTAGGGATGAATAGAAGATTACCCTTGCAGCGGAAAAAACACAGACTTCTGAAGGATTCGATGTGATAGATAGAACCCTAGTTTTCCCCTTCTATCTCTTCCTAGTCCCTGCATCTACCTGGTTCCCTTCGCTGTTCCTCTTTATCTTCTATTCTTCCCTAGGTGTCTGTAGATGGATTTGGATGACTCGATTCATGAACCGAGTTTGTTTTAGACAGATTGAATTCGGCCAGCAGTCTTCTTTTCAAATCTGACATTAATTGGTTCCAAATTTCAATATTCATCAGATACAAAAGTTGTAGCCCCTGTTCATATCTTTCTATCAGCGTTAGTTTCACTCAATTCCGATAAGCGGTTTAGGAGCTATGGCCAAAACAGTTATGCTGTTCAACTAGGTTTACTGTATATGGAATTCTGTTTCGCATTATTTGATCAGGTTAAATGGTGAATTGGTCCTGGGAATTCATAGTAAAGTTGTAGGAAATTTTCTGTAGATGTCCATGATGTATTCATTTGCTACAATCGGTTAGAAAAATTAGAAGTTATGATCAAAATAGCGAGCAACTCAGAAAGGCAACGTATCAGGTGCAAACCAACCTCCCCGTGCAAACTATGCAAACCTCAATCTGGACCACATGATCTTGATCCAAGGGGGCGCGTAGAGAGAGGTGGGGGGGATTTGCAAAAGTGATCTTGCTGTGATTAAGGGTGGGCGGTGATTTTGCAAATCCCCCCTCCCACCTCTCTCTACGTGCCCCTTGGATCAAGATCATGTGGTCCAGATTGAGGTTTGCATAGTTTGCACGGGGAGGTTGGTTTGCACCTGATACGTTGCCACTCAGAAATATAGTCGAATTTTCAGAAATAATGAGAATTGCCAATTAAGGTTTTTCTTTGACTATTCCATTGTAGACTTGGGTTCCGTGTGGTCTGGACTCTAAGTTAAGTTTTCTCCACAGGTTTTGGGAGTGCCAGTGTCGAGAGTGAGACATCGGGATTTCGTCAAGGTTAAGGCAAGTGCATGACGAACCTGTGTGGGTGGCATGAATGCCCATTGATTGCTTTCTTGAGCTTCTCGCTTGTGTTGTTAGTAATTATATTTTTATTATGTTTTTGTGTTCATATTCCATACTTTGTTTCACGATTCAAGTTTCAAGTTATTCATATACTTTCATGTTCCGGTGGATCCGGATGTGCAGTTTGGTTCTTTATTCATGTTCTTGTGAGTAAGTGCTGGCCCCACTTGCTCGGCTTTACAGGTAAATACAAAGGATGTTTCAGGTTGTGTCCATTTCAGACAGAAACTACTATTTCCTTGAGGTTCCTTTTGACCACTGTTCAATGGTTTATGTGATGTATTTGTTCTTCCGGTTCTAATTGTGCTTGCTGAGTGTTTTATACTCACTCTTGTGTTTATTTGTTTTTTTGTACCAATTTAACACGGCATGCATGGGGAGCAGGGATAGCACCTTTCTCTTGAGCACACACTCCATATTTACATATGCTTAATTAGTTCAGTCATATATTCACTAAACTGTAACTGGTTAAATTAGTTGGTTTACTTCTTTGTCATGGTTGAATGGGTCTGGTGAACGGGTTTTGATTCATTGTCATTGCATGGGCTGTGATGCTTATTTATCAATTATTTGTCGTTCTTATGAAATCTATATGAAATGTTGGCCAGAATACCAGTTTACAGGGGAGATTCTGACGAAATTTTGAATAATATCTAGACT
>CM014271.1:64938551-64968334 GCA_004135705.1 Alloteropsis semialata | reverse complement strand
CGCCTCGTCATCAACGTCTGCCTGGATGCATTGACGATGAGGATGAAGTGAGCTTCAGCCGTCTTCTGAGGGAGGATGAGACGAAGGATTTTGTACTTGGTGAAGCTGAAGTAACGTCCGTCCCGTTTCAGCCGTCATCCTTGGACTTGTTGGCTGGGGCAGCTGCCAAGTCCCTTCAGATTTCCGAGGGACTTACGCAGTCGGCTTCGGCTAACATCGAGGAGCTTCCGCAGACGGCTTTTGCTCTTGAGACTAGGCAGGGTTCTGGCGATTTGACTCCAACCACTACTCTGCCAGTTAATTTGGCTTATTCAGCTGACGTCGGACAATCTGCCCCTGCTAAGGACGTTGAATCGGCTCCTGCGAAGCCAGCTCCTGAATCCAAAGGTACGTTTTGCAAAGCAGTTATACTGGCGATTTAACTCAAATAACGGCTTTTTTGATATGTTGATTCTTTTGCCTTAGAAGCAAGTTATGCTGGGTATGGACCCTTTGCAGATCGGCTTCGTCAGGGCGGCTTTCGTCCTCCCAATGACATTCCGATTGTTGCTCCAAATGGTTAGTATTTTGTGTTATTTCGTATGAAGCTGATTGAGTGTTACCTTTTGTCTTAATTTTCCTTTTGCTTTTTTAGAGCTTGAAATTCGTGTCAAATCTTTGGATTTGGACACACTTTCTGTCTCCAGCCTTAGTGGCAGTATCCAGGTTTGTTCCTTCTGCTTCGTTTTTGAGTTTGCTGTCTGGCTTTTTGATACTTATACTTTTCTTGTTTTAGTCTATGATGTCCATGCAGGAGCTTTTCGCTCGCCTTCCGCTTCGTCTCAATGATGTTGAGGGCGAGCGGGCCGAGCTTGAAACTCTAAGGAAAGAGCGCGAGAGCTTCCTTCAGCTTAAGAGATCTTTTGAAAATGAAAAAGAGCAGCTTCGTCTTGAGCGGGAGTCTGCCACATCAGAGATTGCTTCGCTCAAAAGCAAAGTCACTTCACTGGAGTCTACGCGTGCGCTTAATGCTCAGACTATTGAAGGGCTTCGGAACAAATTGGTCGAGGCTGCCACCTTAGAACATAATTTGAAGAATCAAGTAAAGTCTCTCGAGGCTGATAAGGAAAAGGCAACGTTAGATGCTGAAAAGCACAAGAGGGAGCTTCTTGTTGCTGTTGACTTGAAGAATTCCCTCATATCTGAGGCGAGTCAACTTAAGTCTCAGGTGGGGGAGCTTAAGGCTGATAAAGAGGGCTTAGATTCTGAGATACTCAGTCGCAGCTTAGGCATCTATACTGAGTACGAATCTGCACTGAAGCAATATGGAGCCGAGCCGCTGCCTTTCCCCTCTGACGATTTTAACGTCGGGAAGCTTTTCGAGTGGCTGGATGACGAGTTCAAGTCCCTACCAGACCTCTTCTCCAAGGTTGGCGATTATGCTGCTCGGACATGTATCACGAATGCTTTTAAGATGCTAGCGGACGAGGGGTGCTCTCACTATAAGAGTTTCTTGAAAAGGGACTTTAGTTTTCCTTCGGCATTGAATCCTGACAAGAAGGAACTTTTCAACGAAGCTGTTTTAGCGACTCGTGGCATCTTTCTTAGGAGATTCTGGTCCGAAACAGGGAGGGAGTGTGCCCGAAGCACTGCTTATGATCGCCTTGTTAAGGTTAGCTTCTTTTACCCTTTCGGTTATTTTTGCTTTCACTCGTATTCTGTTTGTTTTGTTTTTGGTATTGATTTTTTTGTTTATTTTCAGCACAAGGAGGAGCTTGCTCTCGAGCTACAGCAGAAAGCCGAAGCCGAAGCTGCTGCGCTGCCGCCGCTGCAGGGGCGTCTACTTCAAGAGAAGCCGAAAGCTGCTGTCGCTGCCGCCGCTGCAGGGGCGTCTACTTCAAGAGCTGGTGCCGAAGCTGGTCGTAATAGAGCTGAAGCCGGAGCCTCTGATGCTGACCCAAAGGTTTAGCTTCATTAGAGCTGATGGCTTTGATACTTTTGTTGAGGGATGTTAAAACTTTGTGAATTTGTATATACTCAGATCCCTGATGAGGGAGGTGTTCTTGAACTCATGCCAATCACCATGCGCGATGGTCCCTTGTGTGTATCTGGCTTCGCATGGGAACAGTATCGGATGTTATATCCAAGTCAAAGACTTGATGATTTCTGGGAGTTTTGCCACGAGTTCTTTCGTCATTGCGAATTTGATGTGTTTGACTTTTTTAACTCTTTCATCGTTCGACAATCGCCTCGTGTCGAACTTGCTCATGCGAGAAACGCCGAAGCTGCTCGTTTGCTTCCAGTTAAGGTCGAGTTAGAGGACTTAGATGATGATAGGGATTTTTCTTACGTGTTTAATGCTCCAAGATTTAGGAGATCTGGCCAGCAATTTGACGGCTATATTTTTGAGATGTTTTGAGCCATCTCTTTGTAAAACACTTTGTAATCCGCTTGGAGATTGTTTCGATTGCAAACACTTGAATGAATGTAAGCTCGATTTGGCTTCGTTACGAAAGAAACGCCTCCTCCCCCCCGAAGCGAGGTTTATTCGTTCAAGTGCTTTGTTCAGATGTCTGGCCTCAAACTCCCCCGAAGCGAGGTTTATTCGTTCAAGTGCTTTGCCCAAAGACACCAGTCAGACCGGTCAGGCGTCTGGCTGCCAAATTTGGTCGTCAACATATGCCCCCCTGTTTTCTGGTAACGCTTGCGTGTCAGAAAACATTCACAATGATCAAAATAGTCTAAAGACGATGATAAACAATGCATCGTCCATATTTTGATCTCTAAGCTCTTTATGAATACTATTGTAAAAACTTAGTAAGTACAACATGTATGAAAACTACTATTTCGGCTTCTGAACATCATACCTAGTGACTAAAATCTTGATGTGGCCATGGCGGCCAACCGTAGCTCCTTGGTGCATCACAAGCATAATATTGATAGTTGTAAAAAGAAGACCAAGGATTATACCAAAACCATGGATTATAACTAGATATACCTGAGTACGCATTCCATGGCACATGCATCGATGGAATAAATGATGAAGACCAATGTGATGACCGTCGATGCTTCTTTGCTTTTGGTGATGAAGAATTCCAATTTTGATCTCCTAACCGATTGCTTTGCTTTTGCTCGGCTATCCTCTGATATTTATGCAACAACTCAGCAAAGCTTGGCTTCTTCTTCACCATCTTGCTCTTTAGTGCGATATTTGTAGCTCTACCAGAATTTCTGGCATGACCGGTCAGACCGGTTGAAGCACCGGTTAGACCGGTTCCTTTTGAACCGGCCACTTTGAGGTCATCTTGCCCCCCAGCCGAACTTGATTGTTGCTCAGCTATGTGGTTTGAAACATGCTCATCATTGGGGACAATTTGACTGAACTAGCCGATGATTCTTCAATTGTTCGGCTTTTCTATGTCTAGTGTCAAATCTAAATTTTTATTCAATCTACCGTCCTTTTTGACATGATAGACTTGTTTGATCACCTTAGGCTTATTTTTCTGTGTAGACCGATTCTTTTTATCAAAACGGTCATTATGCATAGGTGATGGTTTATTAATTACCGGCTCCCTATAGGTAATATAATCTGGACACATATATCTAGGAAGAGACGGCATATACGAATTATAAGACCATGGATGATAATAATAATGCATATTGAAATAAGCTTCCCATGGCATACGTAAAGGTGATCCATATGATGGAAACGGCATTGATGTGTGAGGATTGCTCCATTGCCGATCCTGATTATAGAATTTCTTTTTCGGAGAAGATTTTGAGTGCTTGGAATTTTTGGCCGACTAGCATCATTAACATTATTTTATCTTTGAGATTTAGCCGGAAGCTTCTCATTAGACTTCGGCTTTTCTCTTTGATGCTTGCCATGGCCTTTGGATTCAATAGTTTTCCAAACACCAATCTCGGGTTTTTTGGGCTTAACCATCTTTGGTTTAGATTTATTTTGCACAGCCCTAGGTGAGGTGGTTAGACCGGATGCAGCACTGGTCAGACCGGTCTGGGCACCGGTCAGACTGGTCTGATCACCGGTCAGACCGGTCGTGGCACAACCGGAACCGTTGCCTTTGTTTTGTTGCCCCCCGAGCGTTGAAGTACTAGATGTAGTTTCTATACTCTTGCTATGGGGTTTTGGATCAACAATTTCGGCTAGTGACGGCCGACTTGTTTCTTGACCAACAACATCACAATTTGGTAAGTTGCAAGGATCAATAATAGCATTAGCCGGCTTTTCAATAACCGACTTTTGAATATCAGGATTTGAATCTACTCTACCCTCTCTATCAATCAAGTATTTCACATAGGCGGATAAGCGAGTAGATATAGTACATGAAGATTGCATCTCCTTCAATATGGCGATGGTTGATGGTGGCTGCCACTCTTTAATCTTGATGACACCTTGCTCGGTTGACTTGAAGCAAGATAAAAACGATTCCTCGCAGATCCATTTCTCCTCTTGATCATACTCTTCACGAGTCTTCTCGTATTCTTCCCGAGCTTTTACTTCATCTTCATGTAGCACCATATTGCTAGGGTTTGATGGATCAGCCATGACAGCCAGATTTCTCGTCCCCAGCGGAGTCGCCAATTTGTTAGCGCGCGTTTGCGGCCAACAGCACGCGGAGGGGCTCCTTGCCGCCCCTCTGCGCAGGGCTGGTCTGACCGGTGCTGGTGACCGGTCTGACCGGTGCCGGGGTGAGCCGGCGGTAGACCTACGAACGCCTGCCCGGGAGGACCCCATCGGGGTTGGTGCACGTAGGGTTGCTCTAGGGTTGGCAGGCCACCTAGAGCGCCTTCAGACGTCGCGGAGACGAAGGAAGAACAGCATGATAGGGTTGGAAAAGTAGGGTAACGAGGAGGAAAAGTAGGGTAACGAGGAAGAAAAGTAAAAACGATAAAGATAGATTGATTTGATCGATTGTGATACCCTCAATCGGCCGTGGCCCTTTATATTTATAGGGTGGGGAGGTCTTGCCCCGCAAGGAAATCCTTTACAAGTCTAAATCTATCAGGACTCCTTAATTTAACTCGGATACGGGGGGGGGACCGGTCTGACCGATCAGGCTCACCGGTCAGGCTCACCGGTCAGACCGGTGGCGTGTTGCCGGACCGCCTACAGGACCCTGACCGGTCTGACCGCCCAAAGACACCGGTCAGACCGGTCAGGCGTCTGGCTGCCAAATTTGGTCGTCAACCCTTGCAAATTAAAAACTGGGTTGCTTTGTGCAAACACTGGAATGAATTGCAGCCACACGCACACAGTCCGTGGGCCATAACTCTACCGCCGCTGGGCCCAAGAAGGGGTGCCGATGGGCCAAACTCATTTGGGATTTCCAATTTCCGGACGTCGGTTGATGGGCCTAATAAACTCACTAAGGCCCATGCATTTTTATCCCCCGTTCTTTCTACCACGAAGCAGAGGAGGAGGTCAGTAATGGCGGCGACCGTTGCCGCCGCCACGGCTCGACTCCTCTGTCTTCTCCTCGTCGCCGCCGGCGCGTCTGGTCTACACGACTAGGCCTACCCGGGCGACAAGGCGGGGGCGTGGCAGGGCATCGTGAGCTCCTCCGGCTCCGTGGGTGGTTCCGGCGGGGCGTCGAGTAGTGCCCAACGCGATCAGCACGCCGCGACGGTGTTCGGAGAAATGCCGCACCGGGTTGCGCGGCTGACCGGGGGGAACAGATAGGATACTTCTGCTGCATTTACTTGGGTCATCGGGCCAGTGTAGTCTCCTTATCTTGGGAACTTTGGTCCAAATTTGGCCAAAAAATAAATCCACTCGGTTTCGACCTCAGCTTCAACACGTTTCCTTGGATGTATCTCTATGGGCTACTTCCTAGATTTTTCGCTCCACGGTCCACACGGCTGTGGTAAGTTACAAGATGGTGCTGGGCACTCTACCAGAGCTTGATTCCTAGTAATACCACCAAGACGCTAAAGTACCAAACACTGCCAGTATCAACGGTCTCGTCAGTGGCCAATCTAGAAATTAAGAGGAGGGCGGGCTCAATTTGTTCTTCTTCTTTCTCTTTCCTCTTTTTCCCTTCTTCTTCCTTCATATTTTCTTCTTCCAACCCCCCCTTTGGATCCGCCCCTGGGTCTCGTACTGCCTGTCTGGGTGGCCTGAGTTACATCGATCAGGTTGTGTGGTAGTGAGAAAGGTAAGCGAATTACTAATCTGAATAGCTCTAGAAATTCCTTTTTCATCATAGGCTGGACATTTAACCATGTTTATTGTGTACACGGGTGCACAGAGACACTGACACAGGGCCTGCATCGAACATGGCACTATGGAATGGTCTGGGGCAGGTGTTATGAGTGATAGCGAATAAACGATAAATAAGAACAAATCAAACCGTAAAGGAGACACGAGATTTAATGTGAAAACCCTCCCAATGCGAGAGGGAAAAACCACGGGCGCCAGCCAGCAAGAACTTCACTATGTCGGGGTTCGGTTACAACGCCAATACGGCGGCTTACAAGAATATGGATCAATCCTTCGGTGGAAACCCTAACACAGGGTATATAACATGTACCCCCCCAGTTGCGTCCTGGCCAAAACGGGGCGAACTGATGGGCCAACTTCAGCCTCCGCTTCGCTCCGGCCCAAGCCTCCCGGCGACGGGCCTCCGCTTCGCTAAGCTGTCCGCCCAAATAGAATTTGAAACATATCCAACAGCAGGCAGCCACTCTTGCGCAGCTGGCGGGAGTGGATGCCGGTGGGCTAATCTCGATGATAATCCAGGCTGTGCAAACCGTTCACCGTAACAGGGAGGAGTGCCGGCAGCTTGTTCACCATGTCATGATGATCGGTGACCTCCTGCAGCTGCTCCAGCAGTCAGAGATGATGCGGCGCCCGGAGATCAGGAGACCACTTGATGGATTGGAGGACACCCTTCGGCAGGCGTACATGCTAGTCACGTCCTGCCAGCAGAGCAACATCATGTACCGCTTCTTCATGGCATGGAATCAGGCTCAAAAGTTTCGTGATGTGCGGGATACAATCGATTCGTATCTCCGGATCTACCCTTTGATCAGCCACATCAACACCAGATATTTTTTGAGTGGACTTTACAGTCGTGCCCATCCTTCAGGGAGCCACCCCCACCCCCAGGTATACATTTTGGAGTAGCTGCATCATAGATTATTGTATGTATTATTGCTCTTCTGATTTTAGGACTTAACTGATTGAAGCTGGTGAGTGCCTGGTACATATATCAGGAAAGTAGTTAAATTGGTTTCAAGATTTCACTAAAGTGATTGCTTTTTAAGGATTATTATGTTAGAGGATCCAATCCAGATTTGTTTGTCATTTTTTCTCTTATTAAACTCGTGCTACTATTTCAAGCAACAAATAGATGCTTGAAGTCGTTTGCTTGTAATTGAAACATTAGCTGACCCATAACAATGCCTTATATCATTGGATTAGAATTTTTATATCTTGTTTGGCAAAATCAGCTAACATCTATGGGAATATAACCACGTGGATTTTGCCTATTTTTGTTTTATTGGCATCAACAGCCATTGGAATAAGTATAAAAAAAACAGCTAAACTGGAATGTTTAACAATTCACTCTGAATATATTCATGTTTTTTCTTGAAGTTAGAACAAGCAACAGTTTCAAAAAAAGTTAGAACAAATAATAATATTCTATTTAGAGAAATTTTAGGGTGCTTGAAATTAACGAGTTATTCTGGCTCATACTGTCATCATCCATTGATAATTACAACTGTCTCCTGATTCTTCATTCTTATTATTATAAAATCATAAGATGCTTTATCATTTCAGGCTTCAGAAGAGGAACAGCAGTCATTTGCTAGTCATGCGAACCATGATTATCGGTACTATGTTTATCATATTTATTTTTTTTCTTTTATATGCGAGGATATCACATGTTTGTCCATCTGAATTACATTTGACAGTGCCTGCAAGTTGAAATTTGAAATAGTAAGATAAGTAAGATGTGCCACTCATTTATTTGTCTAATAACAGTCGCGGTTTCAATTATCTGGCCCAGTAACTTGAGTCTTTTGGATTTCAAAGGCTTTATTTCTTAGAGTATTAGTTTCTTGTCAAATTTCAGCTGTTACATCAATTATCGATTTGTTATAGCATGCCAAAGATTAGGGCTATGTAGTAGAAACGTGTCAGATCACGGGTCCTAATTCTCTTATATAAGTGTTTTGCAGGCACTTTATAGATCATGGCTCTTTCCATACCTCAATAACTGTATTATTTATGACATGGAACAAACATGATTTACTTTATTTTGTGACAAACATGAATTTATTAGTTATTAGCATTTAATAGTGTTATAGACTTATTGTGCCAAATGTTCAGGACCCAAGGAAGTTCCTCTGATGACAATGGCATCGAATCAGTACAAATTCAAACAGTAACTGAGCCATTTGCAGTGGAAGAACAGAAACATAATGGTATTTCCTTTCAGGATGCTACTGAGCATGATAGATCTAGAAAGTAAACTCATGAATCTAATATTGTTTTCTTAATCATCCAGACTTTAAACTGCATTGGTATGAGTTAGTTCCTTTGACAAGTAAAATTGAATTATCTCACACTTTATTATTATTTCTCTTACTACTGCTAACATCAATGATTCAATGTATTATTGTTTGTTAAATCGGTTATTTCTAGGCTGTGAGAATGCTCAAGTGTTGCCAAAAAAGGGGATATTTAATTATTTGCCATCGTAAGAAAGGCCACACCTTCAGATGCCACATTTAGAATGGAATCAACACATTTGCCATTATAATCTCGTTTTTCTTACAAAATTGCCACTTTGTCCGACGTGGCGTGCCAAATCACGCGTCCACGCTGGATCCGCCACGCGAAATGACCACGCTGCCCCTTATCCCTTTTGTCTCCCCCGAGCCGTTCCTGACCGGACCAACAACGGTCATTTCCCCTCTCTTTTTGCTCTCTCCTGTTCTCGCGGCAACAGTGGCCGACGGCGACGGCGACCTCCGAGCTCGAGGAATGGCTTGGCAGGCGGCGGAGTCCTCTGGATCCAGTCGGCAACGGACTCACAGTGACATGTATCAGGTGCGCGCTGGTGACGAGACTGGGCTCCCGCTCATTCGTTGCCCCATCTGCAAGCTGACTCGGGTGATTGAGCTGCGCTCCAAGAAGGAGAATCAGCATAAGGGTTGCGTGTTCTTCAAGTGCCCCAGGAACATTGAAAACGTGAGTTGCATCTTGCCATTTCTTTGGTGATTTTCGGCTCATTAGACCTAGGGTTTGGTTTGGTTTTTTTTGTGACATATACTGATTGGGAGCATAGATGCCCGGGAGGTGCCCTTACTACAGATGGCAAAGATTCTATCTCCAGGAGTTGTGTGCAAAGGGGTTTGTTGATATCAAGCTGGAAGCAATAGAGGGCGATCTAAGGGTGGGAGCAGAGCTTGCTCAGTATGAGGGAGAAGCATCCATGCATGTGCACTCTGCAGTGAGAAGCTCAGTTGAAGTTGGTGTGCCCCAGAGCAACAGCCTAGATGCAAATGTGGATAAACTGGTCACTGCAGTGAAGATGTTGATGTTTAGTGTGTTAGTTTGTGTTGTGGCCATGTTCTGTAAAGCAAGGTAGGGTGTTGTGGCCATGTTCTATTGGAATAGAATGATGGGGATGGTGGCTTTTGGGTCTGAATGGCAAAGGTTGTATCCTTTGAAGTGAACAATGTATCTGTGATGTATCTGTGTTTGGTGAATGAACAATGTTTGTGTTTGGTGAATGAACAATCTGTGTTTGGTGAATGAACAATGTTTGTGTTTGGTGAATGAACAATCTGTGTTTGGTGAATGAATGAACAATCTGTGCAATTTGTTGAATACATGATAAATTGAGCAGAATAACACATAAAAAGCAGCATATTCATTCTGGATCAAATGAGTCTGACAAGCTCCAGATCACAGACCATATATATGTCTTACACACCAGTGACCTCGATCAGCACCCTTAGAATGACCCTTACTGTGCCGACGAATCTTAGATTTCAACTGACGCGGGCCACCGACTGTTGCGGTGGTGTTCCTCACCGCAACAGTCCGTCAATCCAGAGAGCAATTTCTACTGTTTCTCCTACCCACCGACTATTGCGGTCATGCTTGGAATAACACCGCAACTTTTGGTGGCTCAGACACTGGCTATAGATAAAACGGCCATGGAATGTTGCGGTGGTGCACAATTGGTTGACCACCGCAACAGTCTGTCATTCCAGAGAGCATTTTTTTAATTTCTCTCTGGCGACCGACTGTTGCGGTCAGGGCACCGCAACTTCCTGAGGTGGCTGTGTAAACATGTGTATAGAAACCTAGGTCACCGACTATTGCGGTGGTGGCAAATACAGGCCACCGCAACTTGCTGTGACCTCGACATTTACACTTTCCAAGTTGGTTTTGAAGAGAATTTGGCTAAGCTAAGTCGTGTTCATGTCCACGGGTCTAATAGGAACTAAATCAACCCATTCTTGGGCAATGCCAAGAGGTTCTCTCTCTTTCCAACTCGTCTTCAAATATTTCTAGTAGTCTTCTTTGATAGTTGACTTAGGTCAAACATAAGCAACATATATATATATATATATATATATATATATGTATGTATGCAATTTGTTGAATGAGTGAGCAAATGAGCAGAATAACAGATACAATGCAGCATATTGATCCAGGATCGATCAAATAAGCATAACAGGCTCCAGACCACAAACCACATGTGTGTCTTACATAACAGAATGACATAACAGGTTCATAGCACCCATCACAGGGAGCCAAGGTTCTACCTTAGGGCTAGCTGCTAAAACTTTGTCCAGAAAATATTTGTGCTTGCCAACTGAGTATGCTCTTGCAGCTGGCCACATGTTTTTTCCATACACCTCACCAGTGAAAAGCTTCTTCATGTTCTCCATGAGGTGTCTGAAACATTCTCTATGTTCTGCCCATGGGAAAACCTGCTTCACTGCAGCTTCTAGGCCCTTGCATGCATCAGTGCATATGGCCAATCTTGGAAGCACACCAACTGCCTTGTGAAGTTGCTCCATGAACCAAATCCAATTATCTTTGGTTTCTGAATCAAAAAAACCAAAGGCTAAAGGGAACATCCAATTGTGCCCATCTAGTGCTAAGGCAGCTGGCATGTGACCATTCCATAACCCATTGAGAGCAGTGGAGTCTACACTTATGTAAGGTCTACAGCCACCAAGAAAGCCATCTATGCTGCCCTTAAATGCACAAAAAAATCTACTGAAATGCTTCTTCTCTTCATTTTGCACAATGTCTATCTCTACAATACTTCCCGGGGATCTCAACTCAACTTCTGCTTTGAACCTGTACAGCCAATCAAACGAATCATCCCATTTACCAAATAGCTTATCTGCTGCTCTCTGTCTACCATACCAGACCGTCTGATAGGCAATCTGTATCTTATATTTGTCCTCCAATGCTTCCTTGATCTCTTTTGCACCTAGATCAGGTTTTCTCTTCAGTAAAGGGATAGCTCTCTCAGCAACCCAAGCCTGAGATGCCATTGTCCCAATAACTCTGCTTGTTGAAGCACACTGGTGAGTATTGCTGTTTATTTGAACCTGCACAAACATCAAAGCAAGTTAGTACACAAACATCAAAATGAACAAATATACCTAAACAAAAAAAAATGCCCAGAAAGTAGTTAGTATGTACCCTGACACAACCATCTTTCTGTGTCCTAGCCCTAATTACCCAGGGGCAGCCATCAGCTCTGCAATAACCCCTGAACCTGGTTTTGTCAGACTTCTCAGTGCCTAACTCAAATTCCTCAACTATAGCATACTGCCTAACTGCTAGCCTGAACTCATACATAGAAGGATATGTAGAGCCAACTGACATGTCTGGATTATCCCTATCCCAATCCATAACTGGCTCAGTAGGGTCTTTGTCATCAACAGGAACACCTGCATCTCTCATCTCTTCTTGAACTTGTTCAGACATAACAGGATTGGCAGATTCAGGCATAGCTGGTGCTTCAACTGGTTCATCAGCATCAATAAAACCCATTGACTCATACAATCTTTCCTCATCAACAACTGCAGCTGCCTCACCATCCATATCATCCTGAGGCATAATAACCAAAGTCTCCCAGTCAATTGTCACAGGTGCTGGTTCACTAGACTGATTTGCCTGTTCATTAAAGCTAAATGTCTCATCTAAACCTTCAGCAAAGATATTAGGACCTTGACTAGTCACACCAGAGCTACCAATTGAACCAGTACCACTGCTAAAAGGATGTTCACTCTGCTCATAGCCTTTGTCAACAACTTCAACTACAACATAGGCAACCTTGAACCTTGAGGAAATCATCTTCTCAAAGTGCTCATTCCTTCTAATCTTCCACTTTGCATCACTATCAGTATCCACTGACCACACTGCAAGTGTCTGACTACGACCCCAGATAATCTTACTTGCCATATCATTGACAAATGTATCTAGATTGTAAGCTTTGCTCCTATCAAACCAGACATCATGCCACTGCTCATCCATATCTAGCATACCATAGTCCAAATTCGCCTTAAATTTTTCACATTTAACAATTATTCTAAAGGCATTGTCAGGATCAATCCTGACACAAACATCAAAATAGAAAAGGTTTGCAGTTAGAGATATCCAACCCCAACCACATTCATATGCAGTGCAATGAAGCAGTCAGGGCAACTACTTGGCTTACCACGGAGGGCACTCGCTAGGCTCCATGACAATCAAATGGATCACCCGCGCATCTACTGCCTACGATTCACATGGACGAGCAGAGAAAATGGAGTATCAGACCCCAACCAAAGCGAAGGGAATCCAGTTCTCCAAAATCCAACACCCGCAAAAGCAACAAACATGGAGGTCTTACCTTCGATCCAGCGCGTCCCAACACCCGTCGCCGCCTCCACCCGTCGCCGCCGCTCCTCGAGCTCGGAGGTCGCCGTCGCCGTCGGCCACTGCTGCCGCGAGAACAGGAGAGAGCAAAAAGAGTCCGGTCAGGAACGGCTCGGGGGAGACAAAAGGGATAAGGGGCAGCGTGGTCATTTCGCGTGGCGGATCCAGCGTGGACGCGTGATTTGGCACGCCACGTCGGACAAAGTGGCAATTTTGTAAGAGAAACGAGATTATAATGGCAAATGTGTTGATTCCATTCTAAATGTGGCATCTGAAGGTGTGGCCTTTCTTACGATGGCAAATAATTAAATATCCCGTTTCTTTGGGGTTGAAAAAATTTTTACAAAAAAGAATCTTTCTTGCATGGAGTACTAAATGAAGTCTATTTGCAAAACCTCTTCACGGATGAGCGTAACTTTTCGAGACGAATCTAATGAGCCTAATTAATCCATGATTTGCTACAGTAATGCTACAGTAATCATCCTCTAATCGTGCGGTCAAAGGCCTCATTAGATTCGTCTCGCGAATTTACCCGGAGGTTGTGGAGGTAGTTTTGTAAACTGACTTTATTTAATACCTCTAATTAGTGGTCAAAGGAGGATGAAAAAATTTTCACCTTCCATCTAAACACGGATATATGGTTTTGCTCCAGCTCCGCTAGAAAGGAGTACAACCCAGTACAGCCCATGGGTTGGTTGTGGGATGACGAACGAAGGGGGACGCGGAGGCCGGCCCGTGCAACAGTTCGTGGCCCATTGTAGCAGAAATTTTTCATCATCTTTTTTTTAATCTCTCCCCCCTCCTTTTGTTTTTATTTCATTTTTTTCCTTCGATTCATTTTGTTTATTCTCCTTTTGACCTTTATTTTAGATAAAACTAATTTGTCTCCTTTTATTTATTTTTTTCTCATTCTCTCTTATTTTTTCTCCTTTCCTTTTTATTTTTCACAATAATAAGTTTTATGTGTTTTTAATTATTTTTCACTTTTTTATTTATCCTAAATTTATCCATGTGCATGTACAAATAATTTGCATACAATATGAACACATTTCTTATTCATGTAGAACTATTTTGTTTGCATGTGGAGCCCTTTTGTTTATTTGCGTAAACTAATTTCTTCATGTGTTGAGCCAGTTTTTCACTGTAGACTATTTTTTTCACGTGTAATAATAATGTGTTCATGATGTGGACACATATTTTGTCCCTATAAAACATTTTGTTCGAGTGTTGGACCATTTTGATTGCTTTCTAGACTAATTTGTTCGCAATGCTAAATTATTTGTTCGCTTAGTAGACTAAATTGTTCAGAATAGGTGGACTAAACTCATTTGTTCGTAATGTTCGGTTTCTATTGTTTGACTTATACAATCAAAGATTTGTGTTCTTCATTCTTTTGGCCGCAAGTCACGTTTAAGTATCTGTTTATAGTAGTCAAAATTAATTATTTCATATCATTTCTTTTTTTAAATCACATCAAAATATGGATAAGCGTATCCTTTTTTTTAAGAGCTTGTTGGGGAAAAAAACTTTATGGTGCAATCTAAATTTAATTTGGATACTCAATTTAACATTTATGGTTTTTTTGTACTTGTCCAGTGCAGTAACGGTGATGCGCTTAGGCTCCGTTTGGATCATTGGAGCTAAAGTTTAGCCTCACGAAACTTTAGTACTCATTAGCTCACTCGGGTGGACTCATTAGTCTCTGTTTGGATCTTAAGATATTAATGGGTCAAGTCCAATTCATCCCTCTCTTTGATCCTGGCCTCTATAATTTCTTTATGACTTGGATGTAATAACTTGTAATCAATCTTGGGACCTAAAATCCTACGAATGACACTTATAAGCTTGTTACTCCAAATGACTATGTTGTCATTCAATCACCGAAATCACAATATAGTGGCACATAGGGCCATTTTCCTTACACCACTGCACACCATGGATGTTTACATTGCAGTCGCAAAAGAAGATAAAGACAACACGCGCGCACATACACACACATCTATACAATAAGGATCCAAAACAATTGGTAAATTTTGACCCAACTTATAATACCTAATACCCCACACAGAGGGCCCACTGCGCAGCTCGGGATTTCAAAAACTTGATACCTGTATAAAAAAAAAACGCTGTTCGTAAAATACCTCTTCACGTTTTGACGAAACTTTTTACACCAGACGCGATTTCGCGTACCCACTCTCAAGTCTCAATCCCGCCCGGAATAATCGCACCTCCTTCCTCGCTTTCCCTCCGCCGTCGCTCCCTCTCGCCCCGTCCTCCCCTTTCCTCCCCGATCCCCGCTGTTCCCCACGCCGCCCTTCTCTCCACATCCCGCCCTGCCACTTTCTCCACAGCGGTCGATCATAAAACGCCAATCCTTCTGCTTGTCACCCTGCGCCGATCCCTCCCTGGTCCTTGCCCAAGCCGCCATTCCTTCCTCGATCCGTTTTTCACGGCGATCAGGGAGGTCGCAAGGGAGGCATCGGCGACCTTGCACAGATGTGCCCTCTGCGGTGGTAGGCGGCGGCGTCGTATGGAGACCATGATGGTGGAGCTCGATGCCGCGTTCCGCCCTCTGCCGTCTTGGTCGAACCGCCCTCCCTCGACTCCGATCACCTCTGGCGGCCTTGCGTCAACCCAGGCGTGGGAACCGTCTCTGGCTCCCTTCCGGCGGCGACGGCGAGCACCGAGGGAAACCATTGCGGCGACGTACAGGGCTGCAGTGGCGGGTTCCCTTCCAAAACAATTTCCCATTGATGATCCTGATATCTGCTATATGCTTGTGACACAACCTCTGCCTTCTCTACGTATGCCGCAGGTATGAACGCGCTACGAGCTTAGCCGTTGCCTGCCGTCACCATGGAGAACGTGTTGCTGGTTTTGACGCCAAGAGTGCGGCTTACATGGACATATGCAGTTGGAGACTAGAAGAGTAGAAGCTGTCGATTGAGATGCAGCTGGAGACCCGAAGCGGTCGAGGAGCTGGCCTTTTCCCGCAGCAATGGGTATGTAATCCTTCCTCTTTTAGTTGTGATTACGATGCTTGTTTATAAGAGGTATTTAAGATGCTGCTGCTATCTTACCCAATAATGTTTGAATATTGAATCAGCTTGCCTAAGTTGAAATGATCAGACTTGAGATTATGGGCCACGGCCCATGGGCATGCAGGTCATAGATTCTTTATTTCTTTTACATTGGCTTCACCCGCTGATCTCAATAGGCGAGTCAGTTCTCCTTTCAGAATTTTCCTATTATTATTGGTTTGATATCTCAATCTAATTGATTCAGACTTCATTTGTAATTTTAGTCATTTCTGCCCATGAGCTCTTCTCCTATTCATCTACTGAGACTTAACCTGTAGTTTTAGTCATTTCTGCCCGTCAGCTTTTCTCCTATACCTCTACTGATTGTTTACTTAAAAGGAGTTCAGTAGTTAGCAATGGAAGTTATGAGACCTTTTTCAAAGGCTGCGGTTCTTAGCTTTTAGAGACTAATCTCTTTTTTTTTCTGAAAAACAAGAGAATGATCTTGATGACAGTTTGATTGTCTTGTAAAATTGTATCTCTGCTTCCTATAGCAGTTATGTTAGTCATAAGAGTGACATACATAACATGTTTGGTTTATGTTTCATGAGACTTTATAACCCTGTGATCTTCTCTATCCATCTCCCTGTTGCTCTGCCTTGCTGTCTCGGTCACCACCGCCGACGCCACCTTCGCGCTCCACACTTCAGGCCCATGGCCCTTCTGTGCTTCCCTTCCACCCCCAATACACGGCATGCATTTCCTCCATGTATAAGATATGATATAATTTTTGGCATTTTTTCTAATCCAGTTGCTCTGTATGTCTGGACAGAATTGCTTGCTTGACTGATTTGTGTCAATCTGAAACTTTTTGCGGATGTTAAAGGAGAGGGCATGCTTAATTTTTTATATGTTTTTCTGTTGTGTAATACAAAGAGTATGTTGCCAAAATTCCAAGTGATTTAAATATATTGTGAAGATTGTTACAATCGGGTTCACATTTTTGGTGAGCAGGTGGGCGCTGCTGCATCCAGCGTGAGGCAAACTGCACCTGACATATTGTACCAAACATTTACTTTGCGTTTCTTTTCTTTCTAGCAATGTGATTGGATCATATTCTGCACCAAGGTATCCCCCTCTAACTAACTTACACGGTTTCTTGTTTCCTTGGAGGCTGACAGACTAAACCAGAGATCTGGTTTTTCAAAATATACTATTGAATTCTAAAATGGTGCCAAAAATTGCTGATTTTGGTATCTCATCTCAAGGTGCTTCGATGAAAAACAGAGCCGGGTTATAGCTTCAGCCTTCAAGTTTGATTGGAACACTGTAAGCTAGCTAAACATCTTTAAATTACAACTCTTTTGTTTAGTATGTATTTGCATTTGCTTTGTCTTATGTTTCTCAGAGCCGCCGCCTCTTATCACAAAGTTTTCCCATGCATTGTTTTTTGTTGTCATTTGTATCAATCATGGATGTCAACGTATGCAACTAAGTAGTTGGAATGCTCCTTGATCTGAAGAATCAGATTCGTACTTAAATTGAGATGGACAATATTCTGGTTCAGCAGCTTGATTGCATTAAGAATGAATGGGGATGGTGCAAGAAAAAGGTATTCTGGTAACATGATGATTGATACCATCTTGTCTTTGTCCCTAGCTGTTTGGAAACCCAGAGGTAGCTTCAAGAAAATTCCTTTGTACCAGGGTTGTAGCTTGTTAGTCTTATTTTTAATTTCTTAGTTCATGTTTTACATTCAGTTGTTTCTTGCTAACCCCTACTCCCATGTGGCAGTGTATGACACAATGACAAATTGGAAAATTGAAAAGTAATGTGTTCGCTGTTATGACACCATGGCACAATGGTCATCTTTACGGTCTGAAGGTGTGCCATGTTTGTCTTCACATTTTAATTATACAGATTATTGTTATGGTCTCTTGGAAGTGCTGATTTGGGATTGGAATGTCAAAATATAGGTCTATATAGCAGTTCAATAATTCTGCTATAGCGCTTAATTGGTCTGTTACTTACTGGACAATAATTCTCAATTAATACTTAGGATTTGGTTCACTTTAGTTGTTTATGTGTGTAAATCACTGCAGTCAATAGCCAATCTGCTCAATTAGCATTTTTATCCAATTTTAGAATTGTTAATTTAACTGCCTTCCAGCCATATGATTTGGCATCAATGTAGCAGATACTTTTATGGTTTGCTAAATGTGGAGGTGGATAAAGGTACACAGTATAGTGGAAGAAAATCAAAAGCAAATGATTAATCATTAGTAGGCTTGTTGGATTATAGAGTGTCAAAACTATTGATGAGCATAAATATAGGATGTGTTCTTTCAGTCTATTCTATCGGTGTTTAATTTTTTTGTTTGAAGGGCTCATGGGGTGCTGAACTGACCAAATCTGTTCATGATACATCAAGGGCATCTGATTTTAAGAAGCCATACATGAATGTTACCTATTTTAAGAAGCTGGAACCGAACAATTTTTTTACAGTGAATGAATGCAACAACATGCCCAGGGATAACCAACTATATGATGACCAATCAGCATGAAAATCCTGATTTTTATATTGCTTCATCAGGTAAACAGTTTTCCAGTATTAGAATTTCTACACTATAAAGTAGTGTTTGATCTGGCATTGCAAATATGCTCATGGAGTCTCTAACCTTAATATAGTAGATAGCTGCATATAGTCAAGATAACATATGGATCAACAGCTTGAGTGCAAGAACTGTCTGAATGAAGCTTTCCCAAAGGCTTATGTATGAGCAGTTCTATAAGATTCTAAAAATAAATCCTACTGTCCAGGTTAGCTATTTTAAGTCCTTGGAACATCATAGCCATAGACATGGCTATTTTTAGCTCTTTATATTTGGATTCTTTGCAGGTTTTTTATGATGTTTAGCTGGCCTGTCAGACGTCAAGGACATGCTTGAAGAATACAAGAGGCTTTTCTTTCAAAAGATCACCCATACATAATCAGACTCAAGGATGGAGCATAGAATTTTTTTAAGGTTAACTAACTGTTGCATTCCCCACTCTGCAATATCACCAATGTCCTCTCATGTAGCGGTACTGTAATACTTTATCTTTGTACATAGAACAAAGTATGAGACACATGATTTTTTGAAACATATACATTATGACCTTTTATATTTATCATTGTCATTGACATTATTTATTTTATTCTTCCAATGGTGCTATTGCTTCCCACAACTTTGCTATGGATACTATAAAGTACAGGGCAGGTTTGGATTTCTCATGCGTTGTGTTTTGATATTTTGATAAAGTGGCATTTTTGCATTTGTTGTATTTAGCTTGAGTCTTCAACTATGATGGATGTATATGTCTCTTTGAGGAAAGCATAAGCTTCAACTATGATGGATGTGTGATGTTAAAAACTAATTATATTAGTTTTATGGCAGTTTTGGATTATTTTGCAATGAATGATTATAATTATATTGTATTATGTTTTTATAAATATTTTATATTATTGTTATTTAGGCACGTGCGTGCCGCACGTGCATCTTACCTAGTGTATATATATATATATATATATATATATATATATAAAGAAAAATCCATTCTACACGCGCGTGTAGCTACTCCTACTTAGCAACTCGCTTGAACCAGGCCGCATCGTCGCTTTAACGGGACCCAAAGAAACATCCGATAGAGCGTATATTTCTGTTTTTTTGGATGTTATACGGTCTAATCCACCGAGAGTCTCGGATCGTGGTTGTATTAATTCTCTGCAAAGCGGCATTCGGCGGCGGCCGGCCGGCCGCACCTCTCCGCGGGAGCCATCGCAGGCCACACTACTCAGTTCAATTCGTTGTTCCTTGTGTTGGTATGTACGTACTACTACTACTCATCATTATTTAATTCGTTCTAATATGGATTTCTGTGAAAGCTTGGCCACTGGGATTAATAATCGTCATTGCAGGGGCCATATCCTGGTGACCAGATCGCTAAAAAAAATGCTTGGAGGTGATCTGATCGCTAAAAAAAGATGGATGAATGCAGAAATCTCATGGTGCTGTAATTTGTTCCCTGGGTTAGATTTCACTTGGCCGCCGCATTCGAGTTCACGGTATTAACTACACGCGCGTGTAAAAAAAACTCATCCTCTCTCTCTGTGTGTGTATATATATATATATCTCTCTCTCTGTCAACTGGAATTTTGTCCTTCTCACGCCCTCACTACAACCTTCCTCAGTTGCCACTGGACGAGGGACGCCTGGTCCACTGTCCTATGTTCTTATGACTTTATGAATGAGATGCAGCATCCACCAGCGCGGGTGGTTACCCAACGATTAGGGTATAGAGAATGTATAAAACATGGTACGAACATTGACATCAGGAATATTCTAGAATGGAGTGGGTACATGCTAACCCAATGATCGATTGTGAAGATACGAAGCATCCATGCATGTGCTTCTTAATTTGTTTCTTTCGATGCTGATGAATCGTTGACTAATTTTGATAATAGAGAGAGTACACTGTTCTTCGTAAAAAAAATTCATGAAAGCTGGCGTATTTGTAACACCCCGGATTTCTGCCAAAAACCCGGAGGCTACCACACCAAAATAAAAACCCACAAGTCTAGATATTATTCAAAATTTCGTCAGAATCTCCCCTGTAAACTGGTATTCTGGCCAACATTTCATATAGATTTCATAAGAATGACAAATAATTGATAAATAAGCATCACAGCCCATGCAACGACAATGAATCAAAACCCGTTCACCAGACCCATTCAACCATGACAAAGAAGTAAACCAACCAATTTAACCAGTTACAGTTTAGTGAATATATGACTGAACTAAGCATATGTAAATATGGAGTGTGTGCTCAAGAGAAAGGTGCTATCCCTGCTCCCCATGCATGCCGTGTTCAATTGGTAAAAAAAACAAATAAACACAAGGGTGAGTATAAAACACTCAGCAAGCACAATTAGAACCGGAAGAACAAATACATCACATGAACCATTGAACAGTGGTCAAAAGGAACCTCAAGGAAATAGTAGTTTCCGTCTGAAATGGACACAACCTGAAACATCCTTTGCATTTACCGGTAAAGCCGAGCAAGTGGGGCCAGCACTTACTCACAAGAACATGAATAAAGAACCAAACTGCACATCCGGATCCACCGGAACATTCGGATCCACCGGAACATGAAAGTATATGAATATCTTGAAACTTGAATCGTGAAACAAAGCATGGAACATGAACACAAAAACATAATAAAAATATAATTACTGACAACACAAGCGAGAAGCTCAAGAAAACAATCAATGGGCATTCATGCCACCCACACAGGTTCGTCATGCACTTGCCTTAACCTTGACGAAATCCCGATGTCTCACTCTGGACACTGGCACTCCCAAAACCTGTGGAGAAACCTTAACTTAGAGTCTAGACCACATGGAACCCAAGTCTACAATGGAATTTTTCAAAGAAAAACCTTAATTGGCAATTCTCATTATTTCTAAAAATTCAACTATATTTCTGAGTTGCTCGCTATTTTGATCATAACTTCTAATTTTTCTAACCGATTGTAGCAAATGAATACATCTTGGACATCTACAGAAAATTTCCTACAACTTTACTATGAATTCCCAGGACCAATTCACCTTTTAACCTGGTCAAATAATGCAAAACAGAATTTCATATACAGTAAACCTAGTCGAACAGCATAACTGTTTTGGCCATAGCTTCTAAACCGCTTATCGGAATTGAGTGAAACTAACGCTGATAGAAAGATATGAACAGGGGCTACAATTTTGTATCTGATGAATATTGAAATTTTGAACCAATTAATGTTAGATTTAAAAAGAAGACTGCTGGCCGAATTCAATCTGTCTAAAACAAACTCGGTTCATGAACCGAGTCATCCAAATCCATCTACAGACACCTAGGGAAGAATAGAAGATAAAGAGGGAACAGCGAAGGGAACCAGGTAGAGGCAGGGACTAAGAAGAGATAGAAGGGGAAAACTAGGGTTCTATCTATCACATCGAATCCTTCAGAAGTCTGTGTTTTTTCCGCTGCAAGGGTAATCTTCTATTCGTCCCTAGGTGTCTGTAGACGGATTTGGATGACTGGATTCATGAACCGAGTTTGTTTTAGACAGATTGAATTCGGCCAACAGTCTTCTTTTCAAATCTGACATTAATTGGTTCAAAATTTTAATATTCATCAGATATAAAAGTTGTAGCCCCTGTTCATATCTTCCTATCAGCGTTAGTTTCACTCAATTCCGATAAGCAGTTTAGGAGCTATGGCCAAAACAGTTATGCTGTTCGACTAGGTTTACTGTATATGGAATTCTGTTTCGCATTATTTGACCAGGTTAAAAGGTGAATTGGTTCTAGGAATTCATAGTAAAGTTGTAGAAATTTTCTGTAGATGTCCAAGATGTATTCATTTGCTACAATCGGTTAGAAAAATTAGAAGTTATGATCGAAATAGCGAGCAACTTAGAAATATAGTCGAATTTTCAGAAATAATGAGAATTGCCAATTAAGGTTTTTCTTTGAATATTCCATTGTAGACTTGGGATCTGTGTGGTCTAGACTCTAAGTTAAGGTTTTTCCACAGGTTTTGGGAGTGCCAGTGTCGAGAGTGAGACGACGGGATTTCGTCAAGGTTAAGGCAAGTGCATGACGAACCTGTGTGGGTGGCATGAATGCCCATTAATTGTTTTCTTGAGCTTCTCGCTTGTGTTGTCAGTAATTATATTTTTATTATGTTTTTGTGTTCATGTTCCATGCTTTGTTTCACGATTCAAGTTTCAAGTTATTCATATACTTTCATGTTCCGGTGGATCCGAATGTGCAGTTTGGTTCTTTATTCATGTTCCTGTGAGTAAGTGCTGGCCCCACTTGCTCGGCTTTACCGGTAAATGCAAAAGATGTTTCGTTTCAGACGGAAACTACTATTTCCTTGAGGTTCCTTTTTACCACTGTTCAATGGTTCATGTGATGTATTTGTTCTTCCGGTTCTAATTGTGCTTGTTGAGTATTTTATACTCACCCTTGTGTTTATTTGGTTTTTTTGGGTACCAATTGAACACGGCACGCATGGGGAGCAGGGATAGCACCTTTCTCTTGAGCACACACTCCATATTTACATATGCTTAGTTCAGTCATATATTCACTAAACTGTAACTGGTTAAATTGGTTGGTTTACCTCTTTGTCATGGTTGAATGGGTCTGGTGAACGGGTTTTGATTCATTATCATTGCATGGGCTGTGTTGCTTATTTATCAATTATTTGTCATTCTTATAAAATCTATATGAAATGTTGGCCAGAATACCAGTTTACAGGGGAGATTCTGACGAAATTTTGAATAATATCTAGACTTGTGGGTTTTTTATTTTGGTTTGGTAGCCTCTGGGTTTTTGGGAGAAATCCGGGGTGTTACATTTGGTATCAGAGCAAGATTTAAGTCTTTTTAGGTTGCTATATGTTGTTACATGACTAAAATTGGACTTAGGCCTAAATAACATTAAATTTGACACACTTATGCACAATAAGATGGGCTGCATGGGTTGCATTGCATTTATGCGTCCGTACTCTGTTTTCTTGTTTGTTGATTGGATATGATAACAGATTGTTGACCGTATCTTTGTTCTTTTTTTTTTGAACCGGAACTGTGGGGGAGTTCCCCACAGCAAATATATTAACAAAGAACAGGGAAAAGGATCAAGTACATACTTACAGCAAAAAAATAGAAGAAGACGAAGAAACAAAACTTACTGGAAAGCAAAGAAAGGGAGGAGGAAAAAGAAGAAACTAAGCAAAGAAGTGGGAAGGATGACTTTCTAAATGATGGAGTCGATCCAAGAGGAGACAACTGCTTTGTGGTCTTCACGAAACCGTAGTAGCTGAAGCAGGACTTGATTTCGAAAATTCCTAGTCCATAGCCGGATTGAAGGGCGTTCACCATCAAAGATGACTGTATTCCGAAGCTTCCAAATTTCCCATGCTGCTATGATAAATATTTCCATAAAGAAACCTTGTGCAAAACCCTGCCGTGCAAAACTGATTCGTTCATGAATGTCCAATGATGTGTCCCATTGAATGTTTATCTTGGCCCAACAAGTCTTGGCGAAATGACAATCAAAGAATAGGTGATCCCTTTCTTCTTCAATATTTCCATGGCATAGAACACAGTTATAACCTGACTGAACATTATAATGTCGTCTCCTCATGATATCCCTAGTGTTCAGCCTGTCTACTATCATTAGCCAAATGAAGAACTTGAGTCTCGGTGTGCATTTCGATTTCCAAAGCCAGATAAAGGTCGGTTTTGCTGGCAGTCCTGAGAAAACAAACCTATAGAAGCGACTTGACGTGTATGTTGCATTGCCCCATATGAAAGACCATTGGTCCTTTGTGTTGGGTCTGTAAGGAACTTGATCAAGGTAAGTTTGTAGTTGCTGCAACTCTTGAAAAGCCTCCTGTGAGAGGGGAAGAGTAAAAAGTGCATCCAAGTCTACAGCTTGGACAACATCTTTCACCGAGATCAGAGGATCATGTGCAAAGGAGAAGAGCCTTGGGAAGGAGTCTGCCAGCACATATGATCCCCAGAGATCTTCCCAAAAAAGCACCAGTGGAACCATCTCCTAGCTCACATCTAGCCACACCCCTATATAGATTGTTTAGTCTCAGGATGTCTTTCCACCAAAATGATCCCATTTCCCTCGCACCATGTGGTACCTTATCCAAATAATATGTTGACCAGATAAGATTTACCCATGGTATATCAAGTTTACCATAGAACTTATGCAGCTGCTTAAGCAAAAGCGCATCATTTTGGAGCCCCAGGTTCAATACTCCTAGTCCACCTTTTTCCTTAGGCAGTGAAACCAGTGGCCAGGCTGCAAGGTTTCCTCCTTTTTTTTGACAGATCATTTCCCCTCCAAAGACATTGTTTCCGGGCACGATCAATGTTGTCTATAACACCCTTGTGTAACTTGAGAGAGCACATGGCGTATAGGCAAGTTGGAGTTATCACTGAATTTACTAGCTGCAGTCGGCCTGAATATGACAGCAAGGAGGAACAGGCTGTTAGTCGGCGTTCAATCCTGTCCATGATAGGGGAGAAATCTTCAATCTTTGGTTTTGTGGTACCCATAGGAAGACCAAGATATGTGAATGGAATAGTGCCTATTTGGCATCCAAATGTTTCTGCCAGATTGGCCAAATTATCTTCTGCAACATTGATGGGTATTATCTGTGACTTGCCATAATTAACTTTCAGACCTGTGCTTTCAGAAAAGGTTTGCAGAATCCCTTTGAGGTGTTGCAGTTGAGATTGACTGGCTTGCATAATCAGGATAGTGTCATCAGCGTACTGGACTATGGGAAAATCATTATCCCCTTTTGGGAGAGGTTCATGCAGGAAACCATCATGATATGCTTTGTTGATTACCACTTGCAATAGTTCTGCAGCCAAAACGAAAAGGAGAGGGGATAAAGGATCCCCTTGGCGTACTCCCCTTTTGCATTTAAATTGTTTCCCTGGGATTCCATTCAGCAGTACAGATGATTGGGCTGAGGAGAGGAGAAAATTGATCCACTGGAGCCATTTATCTGGGAAACCCATATATTTCATAATTTCCAGCATAGCACAATGCTCAACCGTGTCAAAAGCTTTGGCAAAATCAAGCTTCAGGATAATGATTTGTTTCTTGGCTTGGTGGCACTGGTGTATATATTCATAACACCATGCTAGACAGTCTTGGATGGATCTAGATCTTAGGAAACCATATTGGTTAGAATGCAAAAGCTTGAGGATGACCAGCTGTAGCCTTTCTGCCAAGAGCTTGGTTAGGAGCTTGATACTGCAATTTAGGAGCGAGATAGGCCTGAAATCATTGACTGTCTCTGGGTTTTGTATCTTAGGTACCAAAGTTATAAAGGAGTTATTAATGGCCTCAAGATCAATGTGACCATCATAGAAAGCTCGACAGAGTTTGTAATAATCTTCTTTGACAATTTCCCAGCATTTTTTCATGAACAACCCGTTGAAACCATCTGGTCCAGGTGCCTTGTCAGTAGGCATTAGCTGTATGATTCTGTCAATTTCTTCTCTCGTGAAAGGTTGAGCAAGATTACTTAGGTCCACTTCCTGAGAGAAGAGGTCCTCTAGATTGAATCTCATAACTGGTTGTTCACTGATTCCCATTCTGTTCCTGAAGGAGGACCAGATCAAAGCTGACTTCCCCTCATGGTCAGTAATCTCCTGTCCGTGATCATTTCTCAGTTGGGTGATAAGGTTTCTTCTGTATGATACAGTTGCCATTGCATGGAAAAATTTGGTGCACTCATCTCCATATTTAATTTTATTGGCAGTAAATCTCTTTCTCCAGTACATGTTTTTGCATTTCAGAAGTTTAAGCATGTGCCCTTTCATGATTTCTCTAAAATTCCACTCCAAATCATACAAAGGCCGACATTCTTCCAGGCTGTTTAGAAAGAAAACGACTTTATTTGTTTTCTCAATGAGATCTTGTAGGTTGGAAAGTTTCTTGCTCCAAGCTCTAAGGGCTTGTCTGAGATTCTTGAATTTGGCAGCCAGCACTGAAGGTATGCTCTGCTTATGCGGGTTTTGCACCCAGGAAGACTTAACCACATCTAAGAAACCATTTATTTCTGGCCAGAAGTTTTCAAAGCGAAAAATGTTTGATTTAGGGATACTAGTGCTGATGCTGACCTTGCAAGGTGTATGATCTGATATGGGCTTGGAGAGGGGCAAGACCATAGAGTTTGGATAATGGGAAGTCCAATGCACTGATGTGAGGAACCAGTCCAGTTGCTCTAGCAGTGGATCCTGTTGCATGTTACTCCAAGTATAGGCTCTTCCCTTGATTGGTAATTCTACTAAGCCCAGCTGGCCAATGGCGTCATTGAAAATGAAAGTGTCAGACAAATTTCCACCAGGCTTATTGCGATCTTCAAGAGATCTATAGAAATTGAAATCCCCCAAAAAGATCCAGCTCTCTAAAGGCTGGATTTGTTGTCTTTTGAACCATTGAATGAGCTGAGACCTAGCTGGCTCTGAACATGGACCATAAACCACCGACATTTTCCAGGATTCTCTGTTGTGATTAGATGTAAACATCATTGTGATGGCAAAGCCTTGTTTTTCTAGAGTGAACCCATCGAAAATATTGCTGTTCCAAATTACTAAGATAGCACCCGAAGCTCCACAAGAAGGAATAAAATCAAATTTATCAAATCTTTTGGGGGCAAACTTCCTGATGTATGGACTGTCAAAAACTTCCCTTTTGGTTTCTTGCAAACAAATTATAGAACAAGCACTCTCCTCAATCTTATTTCTGAGGGCATCCCATTTCCCTTCACTGTTAATGCCTCTAATATTCCAACACAGGATATTCCACGATCTATTCATTAATATAACAGGCTAGGGATGGAGGAATCTCTACCACTAGTGTAGAGAGAAAAAGACCAAGAACAATCAACATTGCACAAGTGTCCTTAACCCCATGATTAACATTGCAAAAGGGAATCACCATAGACATCCATAAGCAGATACACAACAATTCAGCACAGACCATAACATAGTGCTACCAGTTCCATTGATAATTCAAACAAGATAAACTTGAGTTCACAACCCTGACATTAGCAGTTTGACTGAAAATAAAATACGGGGCATGAAAATAAAAACATCCTGTCAACAGGCTTCCGAGGAGAGCTAGGATGACCGCTTCCTCACCCAAAACGATCTTGCTTTGTTCTTCCATAGGTTACGCTAAGCAGGACGGCCCTTGGACAGAGCCTCTTCCGTCAGCTCCTCAAGAGCGACGTTGCAGTCTATCCCCCATCCTTGGAGGATATCAACAGGAATCTGGCCTGGAACAACACCGTCAGTAGGTTTTGGTGGATTTTCAAGGAGTTTAGTCCCATCCTTATTCCTTATTGGCACTTTCTGCCCATACTTTCTGTTTCTTGCGGGGGTTATCCTCGAGCTGATAATGCTGAAAGCCATCTTTGTTTTCACTCAGCCTGCTGCTTCTTCTGACTGAAGACTCTTCTAATGGCACAAAAGGATTCTTGGTGGAAATGACAGATGGGAGGCTAACAGTCATACCTTCATTAGCTGTATCATTGTGCCTTGCAGGGGGATCATGCTGTTCAGTGTCTTCTTCAGCTTGGTCATGATCAATTATTCCCTGAGCTTCAGCCCAGACCTTGATCATAATAGCATGCAGAGATGGCCTGTAGGGAATGATGGCCATTGCAATGCTGTCAGAGTCCATATGCTGTACCATAGTTGGTTTGTTGGATCGAATTGATTTATCCACACTAGCTGATTTCATCATGCCAAAAACAACCCTTTCAACAGGGATAGCAGGGATCAATGGGGCTCTGATAATTTCCTTAGTGAGGTTTTCAAAAGCTCTTATCTCCATGATCTGAAAACTGACAGAGGGCTGAATCTGGATAACCTGTTGCAGTGAGGATGCATCACTGGACGACGAGGATGAGGATGAAGACTGAATGTTACCTCGAAGGATGTCATCAATGTTCAGAGTGATATCCGGTCCATGTGCACGCAGGTACTGCGCAGTTGATCCAGATTGATCAAAGGAGATAGCATCTTGAGGTACCTCTGGGTGCTGGGGAACCTGCTGTTCCTGGGGAGCGTTTTCAGCCATCTGAATCTCTTCAGGCCAGCCCTGAACATCCTCCATTGCATTGTCCACTGGCAGCTGCAGATCTTCCACTGCTTGCTGAACTTGTTCATCATTCATGCCAACCTCAGCATGGGCAGCTTGTCCAGCCCCAGCAAGATCATGGTGCCAATGTAGAGGAGCGTTTGGGTTGCCATTTTGTACCTCACCATGTACTGGATGAGGATTGCCATCAGCTGGGACAGGATCCTCATCGCCAGGGAAAGCATCCAGGAAAATTTCCTCCAAGGATGAAAACTGGGACCGACCAGGACCCCTACTTACTTCGTTCGTGTAGCGATGACATCACAGATAAAAAGCTTAGAGAACGAAAGTACTGAGCAAGGTAGTAACCATCTAGTAGTACTATGTCACCTTCGGTGGCTTACGTCATACAGCTCTAAGCATCTACCTCACCTCCACCAAGGCCACCAGCCAGCCATGACTGGATAAGAACGAAGCTGCCGACAAGGCTCGAGCCAGCCAACTATAACGGCAGCAAAACATAGATTAAAAAAAAATCCACAACGAAGGTAACGACCATACTAACAGCATTAGATTACCAGCTACCAGTAGTAGGACTGGATAACAACGAAGCTGTTAACCAGCATGGCATCCAAGCTACCTGGCAGTAGTAGTGACCACAGCCTGCGAAGCTGCCAGCAAGGTCTGTTGTCTGCCGGTCCAGCTCGCCGCCAAAGTTGTCGGACACCAGCAAGGTCTGTTGTCTGCCGGTCCAGCTCGCCGCCAAAGTTGTCGGACACGGTAACGAGGCCACCAAGCAAAACAACAAGCTCTATAGGTTCAAGTCATCCCAGCAACACATGAATTTCAGAGAAGAAAATAAAAAACGAAGGTGTGAACCCAAAACCCGTATGTCTCTAACCACACAGAGCTAGCCAGGAAGCCAAAGCTTAGCTTAAGTCTATGCTTTATTGCAATTCTCTTAATATCAAATAATCCATTCGAAACTCATCAAATGAAGCTACTATATGATAGCAGGGCACAATATATGAAGTGTGCCGGTTTTAATATTTTGCGTTCCATAAAAAGTATCTCCGGATCCCTAGCTTCATTTGGAATGTCGAAACAACTGGCCTCAGCCAGATTTTACATTCGACGTAGAAAAATAGAACTG
>CM014271.1:64909936-64932936 GCA_004135705.1 Alloteropsis semialata | reverse complement strand
GCTCTGCTAACTTGGCTCCCGAATATGTGGTTTTGACTGGAATGAAGTGAGCAACTTTGGTCAATCTGTCCACAATGACCCATATAGAATCATAGCCATCCCGAGTGCGAGGCAATCCTACAATAAAGTCTATACCAATTTCTTCCCATTTCCACTCGGGTATTTTCAACGGCTGAAGCAAACCTGCTGGCCTTTGATGTTCTGCTTTCACTCTTTGACATACATCACACAAAGCTACGTGAGTTGCCATGTCTCTCTTAAGACCATACCACCAATATTTCTCCTTCAAATCTTGGTACATCTTGGTACTGCCGGGGTGAATAGAATATACGGAATCATGTGCTTCCTTCAATATGAGCTCACGAAGACGATCGATATCAGGTACACAGATCCTTTTCCTGAACCAAACAGTGCCTTGTTCATCTTCAGTGAAATCCGTTGTTTTTCCCAAACCAATCAAAATCTTGATTTCTTTGATCTTAGCATCTGTCAACTGACCTTGCCTGATTTCCTGCTCAAGAGTAGGTTCAATCTCCATTGTCATAGCTTCTGAGTTATAAAGAATCCCGAGATTGAGTCGTTCCATTTCCCAACACAGTTCTTGAGGCATCAGTCGAGCTATAGTTATATTAGCTTGACTCTTCCGACTCAAAGCATCTGCCACGACATTGGCCTTGCCAGGATGATACTGAATATCCAAGTCATAATCTTTTATCAATTCTAACCATCTGCGTTGTCTGAGATTGAAATCCCTTTGAGTGAAGATATATTTCAAGCTTTTATGATGCGTGAAAATTTGGCACTTGTTTCCAATCATATAGTGTCTCCAAATCTTCAGTGCGTGCACGACAGCAGCTAGCTCCAAGTCATGTGTTGGATGGTAAGTCCTCCGGAAAGACGTCTGGGTACTCACTCACGACCTTGATCTCCTCCAAAGGTATTCCCTTGATCTGATTCACCATTGCTTCATCTGTAGATGGCGTGTTGGCAACGAACTCAATCTGATCTCCTTGAGGACTGGTCAAGAGCACTGACTTCTTGGCACATTGAATTACTCCGTCACACTTTGTCAACCAATCCATTCCAAGAATCACATCAATCCCACTAGACTTGAGGACTATAAGGTTTGCTAGAAAGTCTACCCCCATGATTTTCAGATTCACCCGCGGGCATAAGTGAGTAGCCTTCATCTCGTTGCCCGGGGAACTAACTAGCAGTGTTTTCTTCATAAGGCTCATAGGCATATTATATTTTTCCATGTATTGCTCAATAATGAAAGAATGCAATGCTCCAGAATCAAACAAAACTGATGCAGGTTCAGAATTGACAAGGAACGTACCGAGCACAACGTCCTTAGCATCCTGCGCTGATTCTGCTGACACGTGGTTCACCCGTCCACGCATGTAGTTCTGCTGGCCTTTGTTGCCTTGGGAATTCTGATTCCCGTTGCGCATCTGTGGAGTCTGTGATCCAGGCCTCTGACCATTAGTCTTCTGGCCCTGTGGTGTCTGCATGTTGCGCTTGGGGCAGTTGTTAGCATAGTGCCCCACTTCTCCACATTTAAAACAGCCATTTGGAGGAACCGGTGCGACTGAGCTGTTGTTATTGTTGTTGTTGCCATTGTGCACTGGAGCACCTGATGAACTGCCAGACCTGTTCTGCTGGAAGTTGGGATTGCGCTGGACCTGCTGGTTGAAGCGCTAGGGCTGCTGCTGGCTGCGGTACTGCTGATTTTGCTGATAATTTCTGCTTTGCCCTTCAGAGCGGAACTGCGACCCTTGCTGAGAGTTGAAGCGCAGGCGGCTGCTGCTTGACTGTCCCTGTGACTGGGACTTCCTCTTGAGCTCTCCCAGCTCCTTGCGAGTGTTCTCCAGGCCAATAGCTTTGTCCAGGAGTCTCTGGAAGGTCAGGAAGGTATGGCTCTGCAGCTGATACTTGAGTGGCCCGATCAGACCATCCAAGAAGCGATCCTGCTTCTTCTCATCATTATCAACCTCATTGGGCGCGTAGCGGGACAGCTGGATGAATTTTTCCCGGTACTCGCTTACTGACATATGGCCCTGCTTCAGAGCCAAGAAATCATTCTTCTTCAGCTTCATCACACCAGCTGGGATGTGATGCAGGCGAAAACTGTCTCTGAACTCTTCCCAGGTAATTGTGTCGGCGTTGGCGTGAGCAGCTGTGTATGCATCCCACCAGTTGGATGCAGCTCCTTCCTGGCGTCCAGCAGCATACAAGACTCTCTCACGGTCTGTACACTGGGTGATGTCCAGCTTCTTGCTAATGACTTTCAGCCAGTCATCAGCATCCAGAGGGTCCGCCGAGTGAGAGTAGGTTGGCGGGTGGTGACTCATGAACTCCTGGTGCCTGTCCCGGGCTTGTGGAGGCATCTGTGGCGGCTGCTGATTCTGCTGTGCCTGTATGTTGTGCACAGTCTGGGTGAGATCCTGCAGCAACTGCATCTGAGCTTGTAGAAACTGCTCCATTGCTGGGTTTGGGGGTGGAGGCGGTGCTTGATTCTGACGGTTGATTACGTGAGCACGTCTGACACTAGGAATGTCACGTCCTCCGCCTCTCCTGGTATTTACCATCTGATCGTTAGGGGAATGCTTTAGATAAGATAGATAAACTGATAAAGATAGAAAGAACAGAGCCAAGATTGAAACTTAAAACTGACTTTAACTTTAATTATTTAATAATGCATTTGTGGCCATCACTCCACAAAAACATGACAATCATTACAAAGAAACTCCAACTCAAACATGAAGCAAACAAGCAAACATAAACATCACACGTCCTCGCAGGAACGGTTCTATCGCGATGACTTATTCTGGTAGACTCTCCTAAAGCTGTCCTAAGAGACCGGTGATAGAGCCTGGCTCTCCGGTACGAAGCCTCTTGTGCAGGGGTGAAGCGGCGGGACAGTCGGCTCTATCTGCCTCCACTGGGGGCACGTGACCTGCCACCTGTGCCTCCAGCTACCTGATCCTGGCAGTCTCCATGAGGTCAGAAGCCGTGCCCTCCACATCTGTGTTGAGACCAGCGACGACACGAGTGAGGATGTCGATGCGGGGCTCGTGAGGTCCTCCCAGTGGCACGTGGGTCACCTCTGTGCCACTAGCCCGTCGTGGAAGGTGGCGGTACTCCGTGATGCTCAGCTCACCACGGCGAGCATGGCAGAGAGACCACAGAGCTCTCCTGGCGGCGCTGCTGACGGAGGCGGTGACGGTGGAGTAGGGGATGTCGGAGTCGTGCATCGAACATGTCTTGTATCCACCGGTGTCAGAAGCCTCCCGGATGTGGACCCGGGTGATGTAGAAGACCGGCATCCCTGGGTTGGAGACACGCTGCATCATGTAGAGGGGCCTGACATTGTTCCCCAACTCCTGTAGCACGTCCATGAGCATCTTGGGGAAGATGCCAGTCTCATTGACTGAGGTCTCTGACTCGTAGGTAGCCTGCACGAACTCAGCCCGTCCAACTGGCACGTCTTCTGGCCCACACCAGAAGCAATGTCCTGCGCCTCGCCCTGGTCCTCCTGACCAAGGCCCTGGTCGGCGTCGTGGCCGTCGTCCGGCTGTCCTCCAGTAGCAGGTACTGGAGCCTCCAGAGCAGGAGCAGCAGGTGGTGCTGGTGGAGCGTCAATTGCGGGGTCCACCGGAACGATGTCTCCGTCTGCCATCTCCTGAAAGTAGTGGAGCTCCTCGGGCTCTGTCTCCTCCTGTTCCACCACTGGTGGAAGTCGTGGAACTGGCTGTGTAGGAGCGATACGCCTCCTGCCTCCGGTGCTCTTGCGTGCTGTCTGCCTCTACCTGACCATGTGAGATAGAGCAAGATCAAAAGTAAGTACTAGAACAAAAAGAGATAGAACAGGAACAGAGTAAGTTTTTATGCAAATAAAATTTTTCCTAGGAGTAGAATGGCAGACTAAGAATGTAAATACTATGTTTCGACCATTTTCTAGCTAGGCTAGCGTCCTACAGTCAACATAGCTCTGATACCACTTCTGTCACACCCGATTTTAAGGACAAAATCGAGTGCATCGCATATGTGTGCCAGGATCCGTTCATCACACATATGTTGACGTCATCAGTGAATATATCAAAAGACAATGTTCAAAAGCGTACAAAAGAGAGTACATAACTTTATTACACTCATCGATAATTAGACTCGAAGGTCTTAATCGTTCACCGACAACCTAATACGATAAAACAGCTCCTTGACTTCATCCACAGGCACTTGACTGGTTGACGCGCCTAGAACTCATCAAAGTCGCTGAAGTACTCCACTTCATTGTTATTTTCTGAACAGCAGTTGTTTAGCAAGGGTGAGTACACTTATGGTTGGTACTCAACAAGTGGGGGAATATGCAAGGCCATCAAAGGGGTTCAGGCTCATGCGGTTAGCACTTTTAGTTGGTCAAGTTTTATTAGCAAGCACCTATTTACTAGATGTAACTTTATACCAACCCAAAATTAAGCAGGATAACCCAAAATTATTCCACCAAGACCAAGAACCACAAGTTAAGATCAAGTTTAAGTTCAATTATCATGTGAGGGTCCAAGCCGCCCTTAACCGTGGGCACGGCTGATATATCAGTTTTACACTATGCAGAGGTTGTACACTTTACCCACAGCTCGTGTTCCCCTTATCGCCCAGGTTTGCAAGACCCTTAAACACTTCCTTTGGTGAGTGGCGAGGGTTCACTACGAAGCCTTTACAAAGACCCAAAGTTAACTAGCAGCCCGCTAGAGTTTCAGCCGCGGTGAGGTCCATAACCCTCCCTAATGAGACCGTACCTTAGCAAAGGCTACTCCTCCAAGAGGACCGGGCTATGACCCCTTCACCGTCCCCCTCCTTGCCCTTTCGGTAAGGCCACTAATTAACCCCAAGTCTAATTAATTAGCTAAGTTCAGAGCCATGTGACACTGTGGTTGCACTGATTTCTTGGGTGGTTCTCCATGTTCCAATTAATCATGATGATCTTGTAATTAAGCAAGAATATAACAACATAATTAAATCATGATTAACATTGCATAAAAGGTAACAGAACCATCCCAAGTTTAAGCAAGCTAAGCATTTCTACCCATGATATAACCAGGTGATTCAAGGTTCAAGGCAAAAAGATCTAGTCATGTCCTAGTAGGTGACCCGTCAAAATTAATGCATAAACAGTGAAGTAAAAGTGAACTTCATGAATGTAAATGGGACAAAAAGAATGTTCATATAGAGGGAGGCCACTTGCCTTCCTCAACAAACTGCTGTTGGTCCTCTTCAAACAGCTGCTGATCCTCTTCTTCCTCGAATGGCACGTTCTCTACACGATCACACAAGACAAACAACAAAATAAATAAAAACAGTACATCAAACAGTACTAAAAACACAGAACAAACACCCTATACTAAAGAGCATGCAAAGACGATCGCGTGGCCGCAAGAATCGCCCAAAACGGATTTAAAACGACGAAGTTACACTAATAACATGGTTGTAGGGACTAATATGCAATAAAAACTAAGTCTGCGAACTGTTTTGATAAAAACCGAGGGCACAAACATAATTAAACAGATAACAGAGGGGCTAGCATGTGATAAAGTCATGTAAAGGACGGCGGGCGAGATTATTTAAAAGATCAGGGGCCTAAACAGAAGATCTAAGGGCATATGTATAAATACTTTCTACTGTCAAAGGACTGCGGGTTAAATAACAGAAACATCAGGGTCTCTTTAGCAAAATGGCCGGCGACCGGCGGGTTTGACCCCTGGTTGACCGGTACGCGGGGATGATCTGGGCCGTTGGTTCTAAATCGAGCGGTGCAGATCAAAAGGGCGTCGGCGACGGTGGAAGACGGCGGCGCGGTTCACCTTGGTGGCGGCGGTGATCAGCTCCGGTGAACAAAATGCGTGCGATTTCAGAGGGGTTTCGGTGTGGGTGTTGCGTGAGTGAGTGCGTGTGCACGAGGAGAAGCTCAGGCGAACTTTTATAGGGGTTGAGGGGGTGTGCAGGGGTTCGGGGGAGGAGGAACCGAGAGCGAGCGGAAGTCACGGCCATTGATGGCCTTGATGGCTCGGGGCCCGTTGCAGAGGGAGGAAAGAGGAGAGAGTGAGGGCATTGAAGGCTCGCGGATGAACGCGCAGTAACGCCGAGTGAAGGAGGAGGGAATCGCGGGGCGGGCGCGGACGTGGGGCGGTGATTGCGGACGAGCGGCAGCTCGGGCGTCCGCGAGCGGGAGGAAGACGATGGCGCTGCCATGTGGGACCGGGCGACCAGTGACCCAGAGAGAGGGAGAGGGAGAAAGCCCGAATGGGCCGCCTGCTGGGCCGCTAGCAGGGCCTGGCGGGGAAAGGGAGAGGGAGAAAGAGCTTGGGCCGGGCCAGATTGGGGAAAGAGGAAGGGAGGGAAAAAAATTAGTTTGAACTTTGTTTGAATGAGATTTGAAAGAATTTGAGAGATGTTTGAATAGGATTTGGATTTGAGAGGATTTAGGAAACACACAAACAAACAAAAACCAATGCAAGGCATGATATGCAACAAACACTTATTGAACTAAAATTAATTAATTAATGTTTAAGTATTTAGGGCCACAAAATTAAATAAAGGAAAAGAAATTCATTTAACCTTAGATCAACCTAAAACAAAGTTGCTATAATTTATTACATGATGGAATTTGGGTGTTACAAAATGCTCCGATCCAATCTGCTGTTGGGGCTATTGCTGATGCTGCACACGTTGCTCCAATTGCCCCAAGAATGCCATTTACCAAGTGGACATCTCTACAAGTGGAGAAGTTTGATGGATCAGGGTCACCGACAGATGCCGCGAATTGGCTACGCAAGGTAGAAAAGGTCATGGATGTATGTGGGATGACTCCTGAGGACAAAGTTTTCTTTGTGCCACACCAATTGACAAGCCTTGCTGATTTATGGTGGGATGGTGTTCGTGAGGCATGGCCTCCTGCTCGTGGTGTAATCACTTGGGAGGTCTTTCTTGATCAGTTCAGAGCTAAGTATTATCCTGAGTCCTTCAGATATAGAATGAGTAATGCTTTGAACCATATCCAGCAGGGAAGTAAAATAGTGGATGAGTATGAGAGGAAATTCACCAACATTGTCCGCTTTGTGCCTAGTGTGTGTAGGATCTAGGATACCGACTAGAGGGGGGGTGAATAGGTGGTTTTAAACTTCAATCACAAAACTCAACAAGTTTTATTAGTAACACAAGGTAAAACCTATTTCTACTAAGTCTAGTCCTATGTCAAGGTTTGCAACCTAGGGTGACAAGATACAATTTAATCTCTAGGAGGTAAATTGCTCAAAGTAAATGCGATAATTGAGTAGAGCAAAGAATTAACCGAACAAGAGAGACGAAATTTATCCCGTGGTATCGATGACTTGCCGGTCACCCCTAATCCACGTTGAGGTGGATCCAAAGCTTCAACCGCTCCTCTATCAAGACCCCGCTTGATGTATGAGCCGGCTTGAATCAATGAACCTCTCCAAACCTCGATTCCACTAGTGTTGCTCTTCCCACTCCGGTGAGGTGAGCACAAACCTCTCACAATCAAGGCGGGAGCAACTTCACAATCTTCTTTGAAGTGCTTCAACCGGCCACAACCACCAAGCCGTCTAGGAGGCGGCAACCTCCAAGAGTAACAAGTCGATGACGCTTGCTTGATAAATTCCTAGTGCCCCAAAGCTCAAACACTTGATGCAATGCACTAGAACTCTCTCACACTCACAAGAATGCAACTCTAAGCAATAGGAGTGAGTGAGAGGTGGAAGAAAGCTCAAGTATGTCAAATATGCTTCAGAAGTGCCAAGAGAGCCTCTCCTTCCCCGTGGGTGGAGTATTTATACTCCCCCACCCTGTAACTAGCCATTACCTTCAAATCCCGTGAAAACAGGGGACTGGCGGACCGTCCGCCTCACACTTGGTGGACGGTCCGCCTCAGCCCCAACGGCTACTTACCAAAAGTCAAACGTGTCAGAGTTTACCGTTACGCAGCTGGCGGACCGTCCGCCCCCTCAGGCCGGACCGTCCGCCTCAGAGTTAGAAGCTCAACTCTCCACGAGACTAAGGACCCATCGAAAGAAACTGCAGATCGTCCGCAATATAAAAGAGGCCTGGAACCCCAAGAACATGTCTCTGCGTAAACGGTCCGCCACCACGGTCCGCTTCACAGAAAATGACAGGCGGACCGTCCGCCATCCCTAGCGGACCGTCCGCCTTCAAAGTCTCGGCAGACCCTTCCAACACTTAGTCAAAATCACAGAAGATAAGTTAGCATGCGGACCGTCCGCTTGCTACTGGCCGGACCATCTGCCACATGCGGACTGTCCGCCCGTAGCCCGCGGATCGTCCGCAGTTCCACAATCAGCACACGATCTTTTCTCTTTTACTTTCCACTTTCTCAACGGTGTTAGCTCTCATGCATGCAATGCAACCATTTGAGCAAAGTGGCACTAGAAACTCGTCATGCAAATGAAATTGACCCCTCTTGATAGTACGGCTATCTAGCCTACCAATTCGGTCAAAAATCTTCTCTAAGCACCTCATGACCGGTAAAAAGAAAATATCCTATCTTTTACCTTTGCCTTGAGCTTCCTTGGTTCCAACATACATATCCATCGTTAATTAACCGTTGAAGCTCAATCATCTCATGGGACTAACCTATTCTCATATCCTCAATGAAATAGTTAGTCCAATATGGTTATCATTAATTACCAAAACACAATTAGAGGGCCTAGATGCTTTCAATCTCCCCCTTTTTGGTAATTGATGATAACCATTGAAAGGAGTGATAAGAGAAGGTTTTTGAATTTTGAGAACACTTACCCATTTCAATGAAACCGATATATATGAATGGATAAAAGAACTCAAAATTCATTTTGTAGAGAAGAACTCCCCCTACATATGTGCATATAATTTTGCATTTGGAATATCCTCATATGCAATAGATAAGAAATTTTCGGAGTTTCCCCTACAAAAAGGCAATCGAGGCTACACAAGATATATATAATATTCAATGAACATAAGCGATAAAGGGTTAGCCTCGAAAAACCACAAGAACTAGAACAAGTCATATTAAGCTAAAGAAATGAAATTACATCCAACAAGGTTCAAGCACAAGTTCTAGTTCCACACCACAAGTAACTAGAGAGTATAAGATATTACAAGCCACACAAATAGTTCATGCAATGCAAAAATTAAACATGCTCATGCAATGTTCGATGATCCCAAGCCACAGCTCCCCCTAACTCCATGAAATAGATCACTCCCTTTCTTCCACTTTCTTCTCCCCCTTTGTCATCAAGGACCAAAAGAGGGTCCTAATCATCCTGAGGTGGCGGTGGAGGAGGATAAAATGGCTGGTGAGGATAGAACTCTGGAGGAGGCACTGGAGCCGGATAGATTGAATAGAAGTGATCAGTGAAACCTGAGAAGGTAGTAAGAAAGGAGTCAAAACGAGTCTCAAGCTACTGCTGCCTATCCACAAGCTGCTGATGCTAACTATCAATGCGAGTCTGCATATTTCCAAGGTTTGCATTCATTTGTTGCCCATATGCCTCAAAGTGGGTGTCGAAACCTGTCTGCATTTGCTCAAACTGAGTCATCATGGACTGCTGCAGAGAGCCAAAGTATGGATCAAAGTAACCAGCTGGAGGAGCCCACTGCGGCTGCTGTGGAGGAGGTGGAGGTGGCATAGCCTGTGCATCGGCATCTTGAGCATCATGTGCTCCCCTTGCTCATCGGGTACATAGTCCTCCCAAGCCTCATTGGCATCTGCATCTAGATAAGCAGTCACCTTCTTCTCAAGAAATGCTCTGTCATTCTTGAATGGCCTGAATGGAAGATGCTTCACATTGCAAGGTCCTCTGAACCTTGTCTTGGCAAGAATGAGTGCTATAATATAAGAAGCATGGTAAAGGTTGATCTCATAGTTTGTTTTCTTCTCATTGATTTCATACATGATGAGAGTCACCACATCCATCTTCTCATTTGACATGACATGCTTCACAAAGTTTGGTGCCCATCCTATAAAAGCATCCTTATAGCCACTCTTAGGAAGAACAGTGACCCTAGCAATCTTGTTGAGTACAGCTGGATGGTGTCTCAGCCCTGTAGTCTTGCAGTACACTCTAGGAATATGGGTTCTTGTAGGCTCATAGAAAGGAGTGATGTTATGAAGGTTCAAGTGCAACTCTTCAGTGATGTCAAAGCTCTCATTCCCAGAGATGAAATCATAGTTAAACTCATTTGCCACTGCAAATTCAGCAAAGGTAGCAGAGTACCTGTTTGTGCCTGTCATCCATTCAAGCTTCTTCTCCTCCATGTTCACCTCAGCTGTGGCATAGAACTGACGAATGACAGCCTCATTCCATTCACACCTGTGCTCCATAAACTGCCTCAAGCCAAGATGCTCAAGCTTTGGAACAAGAGCACTCATCACAGGTTGATTAGCCATGTAAAAGAAGTCAATGGTTTGATGCTTGTACACATTCTTGTGAACCATGTGACCATAAAAAGCATCTTCCTGTACCCGAGTATGAAAGAACAAGTTTGAAGTATCCCGGGGCAAACCGTATTGATAAGGAGCCCTAGCATCTCTGTATGAGTTTTGACTCCACTGTCTCCCTGCAAGGTTCACAGTCTCATCAATTAGTTCATCTTCAGCCTCCTCAGCCTCTAACTCAACATCAGTCTGCACATGCTCTGAGTCACTAGGCATATAGTCATCCCCTGAATCAGAATCATTTGCCCTAGGCCTTTTGGATGAACTCCCCTTCTTTTTCTTTGTTGTCACAACCTTCTTGGAACTACCACCAACACTGCCATGAAAGTATTTCAATTATAAGTGATAATATTGAGAATCGAAAATCCAACAATCATATAGGTTACTGTCCTGGTTGCTGTCACAGGCGACAGGCGGACTGTCCGCCAGGGGACGGCGGACGGTCCGCAGGTCACCTGAAGACCGCGACCAACACAGTAACCATCCACAAATCCATTGCCCGATCTCTAATTATAGCCAATAAAACTGCACCAAATCATAGCCCTTGACTTGACTTGCTCAACATATTCCACCAACTAATTTCTCAAATCTATGGTTGAAATCGAAATCCCCATATCAAACCCTAACCAAGAATATGAATGAAATCCATGAGAATCACTGAGGGTTTTGACAAAATACCGAGAGGACATGATCCTTGAGGCGCGGAGGGTCCGGGGATGAGCTCCGGTTGGTCCGGGGATGCGCCAAAATCTCTCCTGTGCTTGACTTTGCTTTGGAGGAGAAAGAGAGAGAGAGAGACGGCGACAGTTCTGAATGAAAGAGATAGGCCCTCCCGTATACTAAACCCTCGGTCCGGCGCGGGTCCACTTCCGCCCGACCGTCGCGGACGGTCCGCCAAGAGGGCGCGGACGGTCCGCCTATGTCCTTATTTTTCTGATTTTCTGATCTAAAATAATATTCTGAAGAATATACTTCGACTGCTGCGGAAGGTCCGCCCAGTCCTCACGGACGGTCCGCTACCCGCGGACGGTCCGGTCCATGTATGGAGGACGGTCCGGTCCATGTATGGCGGACGGTCCGCAATACCAGAAAATTCAGCCCGAGAACAGCTGTCTTTTGTCACTTGTTGAATTTCTTTCTTGAATTTCTTCTCAAATCTTTTCACAATGATTCCATTGAGATATATGTGATTACCAATAGGGTCTTGAGAGAACTTTTGACCAAGAATCATGGAATTTATGCAATGAAATGAATACTAGATAAAAATGCATAAATAAATTGCACAAAATTAGAGTTAGATAAGCAATAAACATGTGAGCCAAATTTCAAGCCACATTGGAGAAGTCAATGACATTGAGCTCATTTCTCAAGTAACAAAATCTTTACTCATCCAATGGCTTGGTAAAGATATCCGCTAATTGATCATTTGTGCTAATTTCATCAATTATAATGTCCCCTTTGCTCACATGATCCCTAAGAAAATGATGCCGTATATCAATATGTTTGGTTCTAGAATGTTGAACCGGATTGTTAGCTATCTTCACGGCACTTTCATTATCACATAAGAGAGGTATATTTTTGAAATCCACTCCAAAATCAAGAAGAGTTTGCTTCATCCACAATAATTGAGCACAACAACTTCCCGCCGAGATATATTCCGCTTCGGCGGTAGAGAGAGCCACTGAATTTTGTTTCTTTGAAGACCAAGAAACAAGAGATCTTCCAAAAAATTGACAACCACCGGATGTGCTCTTCCTATCAACCTTGCATCCCGCATAATCCGAGTCCGAATATCCAACTAAATCAAAATGAGCACCCTTGGGATACCAAAGACCGATATTAGGAGAATACTTCAAATATCTCAATATACGTTTGACGGCGGTCAAATGACATTCTTTAGGTGCGGCTTGAAACCTTGCACACACTAAACATGATATCGGGCCTAGATGCGGTAAGATAAAGCAAACTACCAATCATGGATCTATAGAGTTTAAGATCTACAGGTTTACCTCCCTCATCAAGATCAAGATGTCCATTGGTGGCCATAGGAGTCTTGATAGGTTTAGCATCCTCCATACCAAATCTCTTCAAAAGATCCTTCACATATTTAGATTGGCAAACAAATGTGCCTTCCCTCATTTGCTTGATTTGAAGACCAAGGAAGAAGCTCAATTCACCAATCATAGACATTTCAAATTCACTTGACATCATATCACCGAATTCCTTGCAATAATCTTCATTGGTTGAACCAAATATGATGTCATCAACATAAATTTGACATATGAATATGTCATTGCCAATCTTCTTAGTGAACAAGGTATTATCAACCTTTCCAATTTTGAATCCCTTTGAAATGAGAAAGTCCCTAAGCCTTTCATACCAAGCACGAGGTGCTTGCTTCAACCCATAGAGAGCTTTGGAGAGCTTGTATACATGATTGGGCTTGTCAAGATCTTCAAAACCGGGAGGTTGTTCAACATATACTAGTTCACTAATCTTGCCATTTAGGAAGGCACTTTTGACATCCATTTGATATAGTTTGATATTGTGAGAGCAAGCATAGGCCATTAAGATTCTTATAGCTTCCAATCTAGCCACGGGAGCAAATGTTTCACCAAAATTCAAGCCTTCAACTTGAGTATATCCTTGAGCAATCAATCTTGCCTTGTTTCTCACAACAATGCCATCTTCATTTTGCTTGTTCTTGAATACCCATTTTGTACCAATCACATTATAATTCTTGGGTATCTCTACTAGCTCCCAAACTTTGTTCCGAGTGAAATTATTCAATTCTTCATACATAGCATTCACCCAATTCAGATCATTTAGTGCTTCATCTACACGGTTAGGTTCAACACAAGATACAAAAGAGAAGTGTTCACAAAATGAAGCAACACGAGATCGAGTTTGAACACCCTTACTAATATCACCCACAATTTGATCAATGGGATGATCTTTGGCGATGGCATGATGAACTCTTGGTTGGTCAATAGATTCTTGTGTAGAGATTGAAGGTTGTATAGTAGTACCAATTTGCTCACTAGATGAAGTTGCATTGACATTACTTGATTCACCATCATTTTGAGATTGAACATTGTCACTTATGGTTGAAGTAGAGGGATTCACTCTAATAGAAATTGATGGACCATTATCATCATCTTCTTCTCTTCTAGGTCTAACATCACCAATAGACATGGTCTTCATAGCTTCCCTCAACTCATCATTTCTTACATCTTCTAGATTTTCTTTCTCTTCTTGTGAGCCATTTGTTTCATCAAATTCAACATCATAGGCTTCTTCCACAAATCCCTTGGACTTGTTATACACTCTATAAGCCTTGCTACAAGATGAATATCCAAGAAGAAATCCTTCATCACATTTGCTTTCAAACTTTGATAATCTAGTGCCTTTCCTCAAGATATAAGCATTTGCAACCAAAGACCCTAAAATAAGAAATATTTGGCTTTCTTCCAATGAGAAGTTCATATGGTGTCTTGTTGAAGAATCTATGACAATAAAGCCTATTTGATGCATGACAAGCGGTATTGATTGCTTCGGCCCAAAAAGAATCCGAAACATTGTACTCCAAAAGCATTGACCTTGCCATATCAATCAAAGTTCTATTCTTCCTTTCAACAAGACCATTTTGCTCCGGTGTATACTTGGTTGAGAATTCATGTTTGATTCCCTTCTCATCACAAAATTTCTCAACTCTTGTGTTGTTGAACTCACTACCATTGTCACTTCTTACTTTCTTCAATTTGAGCTCAAACTCATTCTCGGCCCTTGTTACAAATTTCTTGAATATATCACAAGTGTCGACCTTGTCATGAAGAAAGAATACCCATGTGTATCTTGAATAGTCATCAACAATCACAAGACAATAGCAATTCCCACCAATGCTTCTATAGGTTGTAGGACCAAACAAATCCATATGCAATAATTCCAAAGGTCTTGTGGTTGACATAGCACTCTTACTAGGATGAGAGTTTGACACTTGTTTGCCGGCTTGACAAGCACTACACAATTTGTCCTTGTCAAACTTTACATTCTTCAAGCCTTCTACTAGATCATGCTTCAATAGTCGGTTGAGTTGCTTCATTCCAACATGAGCTAGTCTTCTATGCCATAACCAACCCATAGATGATTTGGAGAACAAACAAGTGGTCAACTTGGCAAGACTAGATGAGAAATCCACCAAATATAAACTCTCATGCCTAAACCCCTTGAATATGCAAATGCTTTCATCTTTACTAGTCACTTCAAATGTCTCACTAGTGAAAGAGCACTTATAACCAAGATCACAAAGTTGCGACACCGATAATAAATTAAACTTGAGAGAATCAACCAATAACACATTTGAGAGAGAATACTCATTAGAGATAGTGATCTTACCCAATCCCTTTACTTCACCCTTGCCATTATCACCGAAGGTAATATCATCATAGCCGGATTCTTCATCAAGAGTAGTAAAGATCTTTGCTTCGCCGGTTATGTGTTGAGAGCATCCACTATCAACCACCCAATGTTTACCTCCGGCCTTGTAATCCACCTACAAAAGAAATTCACTTGCTTTTAGGTACCCAAATTTGTTTGGGTCCTTGGATGTTAGTCACCAAAACCTTAGGCACCCATATAGCTTTCTTCTTAGTGCCACTAATGGGAAGACCAACAAATTTAGCACAAACTACACCCCTTTTATCTTTCTTAAGAACATAGGATGCATCAAAGGATACGGGCTTCTTGCTCTTGCATTGGTGATTGATATCAACTTTCTTCTTGTAAATATGGCAAGACATATGAGTTTCTTCTTCATTACGAAGTACCTTTGACTTGACAAACTCATTCACTATGGGGGTGAAAGCCTTTTCCCCTTTCTTGGGCAAATATCCAAATCCATTCTTGTTCAATGTGAACTTTTGATTTGTCCAACAATGATTGAATCTTACATGGCTACCAAACCATTTGGTAAGATCCTTGGATAGACAATCAATCTCCTTCTTCAAAGATTCATTCTCCAATATAAGAGAAGCATCACATGAAAGTCCGTCACTTGAGCAAGAGCCATCACTTGTGCTACAAGATGGGTTAGATGAACTAGGAGCACTATATAAACTTTCAAGTTTTTCACATTTAGCACATGAATCATATTTAACTTTTATGGACTCTTGTGCAAGGAGAGTGTGATGAGCTTCCTTAAGCTCCTCATGCTTTTTCTTAAGTATCTCATTCGAGGTCTTAACCTTTTCATGAGAGTCCTTAAGATTTTCATGAGAAGTCTTTAGCTCCTCATGGAGTTCTTGAAGAGAGAAGTATTTTCTCTTCAAGTCCGATATCTTTTCACTCTTCTTGCGCAATAGTTCGTTTGAATCATTAAGCATTTGAACTAGATCATTATAAGACATTTCATCATCATCATCAATCTCATCATCTAGTTCATCATCATTTGATACCTTTGCTTCTCCTTTTGCCATAAGACAAAAAGGCTTGGAGAAGAGGGATGGAGCTTCCTTGATGGCGATGCCGGCAATTCCCTTGGAGGGCTTCTCATCATCATCATCATCATCCGAGTCGGAGCTATCATCGGAATCCCACTCCACATAGTATGATTGACCATTCTTCTTCTTCTTGAAGAATTTCCTCTACTTTTTGTCCTTCTTCTTCTTGTCCTTCTTCTTCTTGTTTGGGCAATTGATAGCTATGTGCCCAATTTCATCACACTCATAACACTTCTTGTCTTCAAAATGATTTTTCTTTGAGGATTGACCTTTCTTGTCATAATTCTTCTTCATGATTCTATTGAATCTTTTCACAAAGAGAGCCATCTCTTCATCGGATTCAACCTCATTTCCTCCTTCATCATCATTGGCTTCTTTGGTTGACTTGGCCTTGAGAGCAATGTTCTTCTTGTTGACATCATTTGCTAGTCCATGAGCTTCCTTTTGAGACTTCTTGAAGATATCATGAGTAAGCACTTCACCAAGCACCTCGGTGGGTGTCATTTTCTTCAAGTCGGATCTCACAAGTAGTGTCACAATAGTGTTCATACTTTTCGGGGAGACACCTAAGGAACTTGTGAGAGAAGTCTTGATCCGGGACATCAAATCCAAGACCTTTAAGCTCATTCACAATCTCATTCAACCGATTGAACATGGTGCACACATCTTCATCAATATTCATGACAAACTAATTGAATTTTCCTTTGTATATATATTGCTTTGCTTCTTTCACCGTGGATGTTCCCTCATGAATTTCCATGAGCTTCAACCAAATATCTTGAGCGGTTTCAAGATTCTTCACACGGTTGAACTCACTAATGGATAGAGCCTCATAAAGCACATTCATTGCTTGATCATTGAGTGAATCATTTGCTTCATCTTTAGGAGTCTTGTGGGCTTGATCAAGAATGACAAAACCATCATCTACAATTTCCCAAATTCTCTTGTTCATTGCCTTGAGATAAACCCTCATTCTTGTCTTCCAATAATCATAGTTGTTCCCCTCAAAGAATGGTGGTTTCCCCACATTGTTGAGGTTGATTGGCTTTTCTTCACCCATTTTATCCTACTCCGGGATGGTTAAATCCTTCAAATATGGAGTCCTCGGCTCTGATACCACTTGTAGGATCTAGGATACCGACTAGGGGGGTGAATAGGCGGTTTTAAACTTCAATCACAAAACTCAACAAGTTTTATTAGTAACACAAGGTAAAACCTATTTCTACTAAGTCTAGTCCTATGTCAAGGTTTGCAACCTAGGGTGACAAGATACAATTTAATCTCTAGTAAGGTAAATTGCTCAAAGTAAATGCGATAATTGAGTAGAGCAAGAATTAACCGAACAAGAGAGACGAAATTTATCCCGTGGTATCGATGACTTGCCGGTCACCCCTAATCCACGTTGAGGTGGATTCAAAGCTTCAACCGCTCCTCTATCAAGACCTCGCTTGATGTATGAGCCGGCTTGAATCAATGAACCTCTCCAAACCTCGATTCCACTAGTGTTGCTCTTCCACTCCGGTGAGGTGAGCACAAACCTCTCACAATCAAGGCGGGAGCAACTTCACAATCTTCTTTGAAGTGCTTCAACCGGCCACAACCACCAAGCCGTCTAGGAGGCGGCAACCTCCAAGAGTAACAAGTCGATGACGCTTGCTTGATGAATTCCTAGTGCCCAAAGCTCAAACACTTGATGCAATGCACTAGAACTCTCTCACACTCACAAGAATGCAACTCTAAGCAATAGGAGTGAGTGAGAGGTGGAAGAAAGCTCAAGTATGTCAAATATGCTTCAGAAGTGCCAAGAGAGCCTCTCCTTCCCCGTGGGTGGAGTATTTATACTCCCCCACCCCGTAACTAGCCGTTACCTTCAAATCCCGTGAAAACAGGGGACTGGCGGACCGTCCGCCTCACACTTGGCGGACCGTCCGCCTCAGCCCCAACGGCTACTTACCAAAAGTCAAACGTGTCAGAGTTTACCGTTACGCAGCTGGCGGACCGTCCGCCCCCTCAGGCCGGACCGTCCGCCTCAGAGTTAGAAGCTCAACTCTCCACGAGACTAAGGACCCATCGAAAGAAACTGCGGATCGTCCGCAATATAAAAGAGGCCTGGAACCCCCAGAACACGTCTCTGCGTAAACGGTCCGCCACCACGGTCCGCTTCACAGAAAATGACAGGCGGACCGTCCGCCATCCCAGCGGACCGTCCGCCTTCAAAGTCTCGGCAGACCCTTCCAACACTTAGTCAAAATCACAGAAGATAAGTTATCATGCGGACCGTCCGCTTGCTACTGGCCGGACCGTCCGCCACACGCAGATTGTCCACCCGTAGCCCGCGGACCGTCCGCAGTTCCACAATCAACACACGATCTTTTCTCTTTTACTTTCCCACTTTCTCAACGGTGTTAGCTCTCATGCATGCAATGCAACCATTTGAGCAAAGTGGCACTAGAAACTCGTCATGCAAATGAAATTGACCCCTCTTGATAGTACGGCTATATAGCCTACCAATCCGGTCAAAAATCTTCTCTAAGCACCTCATGACCGGTAAAAGAAAATATCCTATCTTTTACCTTTGCCTTGAGCTTCCTTGGTTCCAACATACATATCCATCGTTAATTAACCGTTGAAGCTCAATCATCTCACGGGACTAACCTATTCTCATATCCTCAATGAAATAGTTAGTCCAATATGGTTATCATTAATTACCAAAACACAATTAGAGGGCCTAGATGCTTTCAGTGTGGCTAGAGATGAGCGTGAGAAGGCTAGGAAGTTCTTCAGAGGACTTAATGCACGGTACAGAGAGGTGATGGGTAGGAACCCGCCGACCACTTATCTTGTTGCAGTGGAGGAGGCAAGAGGGATGGAGTCAGAGATTCAACTCACTGCAATCCAGCAGAACCGTTTTGGGAGTGCCAGCGGCACAGGTGGTGATAAGAAGCGAGCACCTCAGGAAGAAGGGGAGCGAGAGTCTTCTCAGCGACCCTCTTTCAAGAAGTTCAAGCCAAACCAACACTCTCAACAATCTCAGTCCTTCAAGTCTAGACAGACAGGTGGGCAGCCTTCCTCAGCATCTCGCCCGGCAGGATCTCCATTCTTGCGGCCAGTGCCAGGACATGGTTTGATTTGCTTCAAGTGTGGGAAGCCTCACCATTCTTCAGAGTGTACTTTTTCTGGAGCTTGTCGCACTTGTGGCAAGGATGGACACATGGCTATTGTTTGCAAGTGAAATCCAGATTCTATTATCAAGTGGCAGAAGCCCAATTCTTCTTCAGTATCATCTCCAGCCGGTTTTCGAGGTTTAGTTCCTTCTGTTGGTGCCTCTCACAGTGCAGTTCACATGATGGCCACTCCTCTAGCCTCACACCAGGCGTACTCTCAGCAGTATATGCATGCACCTCCAGGCTACTACTGGCCTACACCTCAGTTACCCACACCACATATTCCGCTTCAGTTTCCTGCACCACCTGCACCACTTCAGTTGCCTGCGCCATCTCCTGTTCCACCACCGCATCAGATTGTGGCAGCTACTACCAACCCTGCTGGAGTCTACACTATGCCTACTTCGTCTTCCCTAGGCCGTCCAGACGTTGTCTCAGATATTCTTACAGTTGAATCACATGATGCTTTAGTGTTATTTGATTCTGGTGCTACTTTCTCATTTGTCTCGCTTGATTTTGCAAAAAGGGTTGGTCTATCTAGTTAAGATATTTCACAGTCGGTTCATGTTAGCTCTCCCGAAGGGTTGATTTCTAGTTCAGTGGTGTGCCCGGGTTGCACAATATCCATTGATGGGGATGATTTTGTGGCAAATCTTATGGTGATTACCCTACCAGTCTTTGATGTTATTCTAGGCATGGATTGGCTGTATCGTTATCAGGCGGTAATATCTTGTTTCTGAAAGACTATTTCCTTAGAAGCTCCCTCAGGCCATACAATAATCTTTCAAGCTAGCGCTCCTTACTCGCTATTTGTAATGGCAACTTTATTTCCTGGGCGTCGTTCTATGAAGACTGGATTTATTTGGACCCTAGCTGAGAAGCCAACCAAGCCCCTATTGATTGAGGAGATTCGTGTGGTTCGGGATTATCCTGATGTCTTTCCAGATGAGTTGCCAGGGATGCCTCCCAAGCGTGAGGTGGAGTTCCGTATTGACCTTATACCTGGTACTAGACCCGTTTCAATAGCACCATATCGTTTGTCTCGACCTTTTCAGAAGAGCTGAAGAAACAGTTGGATGACCTGTTATCCAAGAAGTTGATTCGGTGTGGTGTTTCGCCTTGGAGAGCTCCAGTCCTCTTTACTAAGAAGAAGGATGGAAGTTGGCGTATGTGCATAGATTACCGTGGGTTGAACGCAGTGACCATCAAGAATAAATATCCTTTAGCCTGTATTGATGAGTTATTTGATCATTTGAAACGTGCTAGGGTGTTTTCTAAGATTGATTTGCAGTCAGGTTATAATCAGATCCCAGTTAGAGAAGAAGACATCGAGAAGACGGCGTTTGCCACTATGTATGGGCATTATGAGTTTAGATTTATGTCTTTTGGACTAACTAATGCACCTCCTTACTTCATGGAGACAATGAACAACATGCTACACCGATTTGATGATTTTGTTGTAGTGTTCATTGATGACATACTTATTTTCTCCAAGACTGAGGAAGAGCATGAGCAACATTTGCGAATGGTACTTCAGACTTTGCGGGATAATAAGTTCTATGCCAAGCTGAAGAAGTGTGAGTTCTGGTTATCTGAAGTTAGTTTCCTGGGGCATGTGATTAACCAATACGGTATTTCTGTTGACCCGAGTAAGGTTTCTATAGTGGTAGAATGGGAAAGACCATCTAATGTCAAGGAGGTTAGAAGTTTTCTAGGCATGGCTGGTTATTATTGAAGATTTGTGAAGGATTTCTCTATCATTGCAAAGCCTTTGTCTATACTCACACATAAGAATGTGAAATTCGAGTGGACTGATGAGTGTGAGCATAGTTTCCAAGTATTGAAGGAGAAGTTAGTGACCGCTCCTATTCTCACCCTTCCTGAGCTCAGTAAGCGCTTCATAGTTTATTCTGATGCTTCTCGAATAGGACTTGGGTGTGTCCTTATGTAGGATGAGAAGGCAATTGCTTATGCATTGAGGCAGCTATGGAAGGATGAGGAGAATTACCCCACACATGATTTAGAGCTTGCTGCAGTGGTGTTTGCTCTAAAGATATGGAGGCACTACCTGTATGGAGAGCCTTGTGACATTTTCACTGATCACAAGAGTTTGAAGTACATCTTCACTCAAAAGGATTTAAATTTGAGGCAACGTAGGTGGCTGTAGTTGATCAAAGACTATGATATCACTATCCAATATACACCAGGCAAGGCAAACGTTGTGGCTGATGCATTGAGCCGCAAGGCTGTGCCCCCTACATTGAATTGTTTGATAACTGAATTTGAGCGGATGGATATTTCTTATTGTTACGCCGGAGTGTCGGAAAGAGAGTCACGGGTTATTGTTGAGTCCGCTATACCCGAGAGAGTGCCCGAGAGAGTGTTGGAGGCACAACAACATGATCGATTATTGCAGGATGTGAAGAAGCGCATTAGTGAAGGCAAAGTGGGTGATTTCACTATGGATGCTTCAGGAGCTATTCGGTTCCGTGGTCGTATTTGTGTTCCCCAAAATGCCCAGGTCAAGTATGATATTCTTTGAGAGGCACCGCTCACCTTATACAGTACATCCTAGTGAAAACAAAAAGTATCAAGATTTAAAGAAGAGTTATTGGTGGAAACGGATGAAAGTGGATGTGGCAAAGTATGTGGCTTCCTGTGGTGTGTGTCAACGAGTTAAGGCAGAGCGTAAGCGTCCTGCCGGGAAATTACAGTCACTAGAAGTTCCTTTGAGGCCCTGGGATGATGTCACTATGGATTTTATGGTGGGTTTACCACGTACCCCAAAGGGGAAGGATGCTATCTGGGTTGTCGTGGATCACTTGAGTAAGTTCTCACATTTTATCCCTATTTGCTCGACAAATTCAGCAAGTGACTTGGCTCCTATTTATATGCGAGAAATTGTGAGGTTGCACGGAGTACCTCATACCATCATTTCTAATAGAGATGCTAAGTTTGTTTCCAAGTTCTTGGAGAGTTTACAGGGTTCCTTAGGTACTGATGTGATACTTAGCACTGCTTTTCACCCTCAAATAGATGGTCAATTTGAGCGAACCATTCAAACTTTGGAGGATATGCTAAGGTCATGTGTTCTATCATGGAAGGGCAGTTGGGAAGATCATTTACCACTAGTTGTGTTTGCCTAAAATAATAGTTATCATGCTAGTATTCATTGCACACCTTTTGAAGCACTTTATGGTAGACAGTGTAGAACACCACTTTGCTGGGATGTAGTGGGTGAAAAAGCAGTACTAGGACCAGATTGGGTTCAGGAGACAACCGAACGTGTGGCTGAAATTCGAGAACATATGCTAGCTGCCCAGAGCAGGCAAAAGAGCTATGCTGATGTTAGAAGGCGAGGTTTGGAGTTTCAGGTTGGGGAACAAGTACTTCTGAAGGTATCACCCACCAAGGGTGTTGTGAGATTTAGTACAAAAGGGAAGCTTAGCCCGAGGTATATTGGCCCTTTTCCCATAGTAGCACGGATTGGAAAGTTAGCATACTGGTTGGATTTACCAGAATCAATGAAGGGTGTGTATAATGTGTTTCATGTTTCTATGCTTCGAAAGTATTTGAGAGATCTAGAACAACATATAACTTTAGAGCCGGTGACCACTGAGCAAGACTTAACTTTTGAGTCTCATCCGGTACGGATTTTGGAGGAGTCTGAGCGAGTGCTAAGGCATCGGATACTCAAGTATGTGAAAGTTCTTTGGACTAATCAGATTGAGCGTGAAGCGACTTGGGAGCTTGAGTCACAAATGCGGGAAAAGTATCCAGAGTTGTTCAAATCTGGTGAGTAATTAAGTTTTTCCTTAAGTTATGTTA
>CM014271.1:64896617-64908936 GCA_004135705.1 Alloteropsis semialata | reverse complement strand
AGGGGTATGGTACGTGTTGAGGCCATAAAACCAGGGTGCCCGATCACGAGGATTACCGACTACCGACTCCGAACTACCAAGACTCCGAACAAGACACGATGGCCAGATCGCAGAAGGGAAGCCCGAAGATAGTTAGAGTCCTACTAGGTTTAGGTCTGTTTTGTCTTGTAAGGCACGTCTCCCTGGATATAAATAGCGGGGGTCCTGTGCGTAGAGGGTATGTCCATTGATCTACAATCTTAGACAATCCACCCGAGAGTACTTGTTACGCATTGTAATCTGTACTCGACGAAATAATACAAGCAGCAACTGGACGTAGGGTTATTACTCGATCTCGAGGGCCCGAACCAGTATAAAAATCCCGTGTCTCTCTGTTCGTCACCGTGATCAATCTTCGCACGAAGCAGGGTGCTTGCCGGACAAATATCTGACGAGTACAACCTCGACAGAGGCGCGCCAGGTAGGGGCCCTTGCGTGAAGAAAGATCATGCCGATCGTCAACGGAGTCTGGATCGCCGACGCGTCGAGTTCCTCGATGCCCTACATGCCCAGTTCCGTCAAGTCGGAAGCGATCGGGAGTTCTGCTTCCGCTTCCGATCTCTACGCTCGCCGCCATCTAGTGCCTGCACGGGAGATCCGCTTCGGAGATCTCGTGTTCGAGCACCAAGGCGACTACGAGCTCAAGATGACAGGGATCCATGATCCCGATCTCACATGCGCCGGTCGGGAAGTTTTCGCCACCTTCACGGAGCCAACTCTTGAAGACATTGCAGATCGCACTGCGCAGTTGGATCTCGACTACAGTGGATCTAGCAATGGGTCAGAACAATCCGAAGACCGCCGCATCCATGTGCTAAACGCAAACGGGACAGAGGCCTGTTGCCATGACTGGAGTTGGTAAAGTGGAGCTATTTTTCCAGAATTGGAGCTGTGCCAAATACGCCCATAATAAAATGCATGAAGGGCGATTCTACGCAGACTCGTTAGAGCTAGTTTGGGTGCAAAGGTAGGAAAAGCACGTGGGTTTCAAACCCGAGAGGGGATTTATCCCCGCACATGACATCCCCTCTCCTTCGGGTGATCAAAACCTCAGCTGTGGTGAAATTCCCTACCGTCATTTGGGTGACACCGGGACAAAAATCTTCACCAACTAAAAAATTCTGAAAAAAACAGAGAAATACAAAGAATTCAAAAAAGTTGTTGCAATAATTAAAACCACTACCATAGATAAACTTTTACTAGTACTCGTACAAGCATCAGGTCAAAGAGTCATCAACAATATACAGTTTAATTGCCACCGCACATCTGGAGCTCAAAACTGGGTAGTCAAGATGAATGTACACAACTGGCATGAGCAGGTTAACACGCCCACAACACATGGAGCTCATAAATTTGGCTTCAAATGAGAAGGTAAAGATGCCCACAAAACATTTACAAGTCTATGCAACTGTGCACATTGCACTAAGCTGAATGCACAACAGCTCTTTACTGATTGTATATAGATCAAATGAATAACCAGCAACTGTCCAAACCAGAAATCGACACCAATCTTCAGTAATGGCAGGAGTAGCTTTGCAAAAATGAAGCCAAAACACCCATATTAGACCTGCAATTAGACGAAGATAGAAGTTATTATTGGTTGATTCTATGTGAATATTTATAATCTTCTAAAAACAGACACACTATCAATTCAGATGTATATTGCACACAATCGTTGCTATTTACTAGCCAAATGACTCCAGAGCATGTCTATAGAAGAGAGAATACGATGCATTATAAAAGTAAAGATGTTTTGACCATTATGTAAGAGTGCCATCTTAGATTGGTTCCGAACAATTGAGGTTAAAAATACAAGGTATTTTAGTCTGGATCCTTGATCTGTACCATGAATCAAACAATGGAAAGGCGAATAAGAAAATGTTACACTTTATGTCTTCGGTTTACTGGTTTTTGTTACAGGAAAGAATATGCTAATGGAGTAAGCAGTCGTTTAACATGTGTATAAAGAAACTTAAATTTAGTACCAATGCGTTGATGGTTTTAGCAATGATTAACGTGTATATTAGACAACAACTGCCAATTAAGGGAACAAAGACATTTTTTTTGGGACTCATGCATGTCAATTTTAATTTCCTTGGTAATATAATTTGCCTACTGCTAGAGATACTAGCCTAGCAGTACACCATAACTAATGAATGCTACAGGAATTTAATAAGAGACCAAATGATACTGTTTCTGTCAAGGAAAAAGATAGCACAAACCAGCAAAGATACATAACAGCCAGACTTTGTATTCTAGCAATTTTGTTAGATTATCCTATCTATCATCTATATATAACAGCCATGATGTAATACTATCTAAGTTCAGATAATTCAAGGTGAATTTCATATCGGTCATGACACTCAAGATTAGTAATGCTCATGTACAAGAAATCAAGCAGACTTAAGCTTAAGTTCTAGCATAACCCTTGCAGAACTTTGAGGTGAAATAATAACTGAAAATCACATAATAATGTCCTGCAATTTCAAGCATTGCTGCACAATACGAATCAACAGGCAATCATTGGATATAGTCACACCAATCTACATAAGAAAATTCAGACATACATATGTCTGAAAAAAGTAAGCAGGTACCTGGATGGTGAGGGGGCTGCAGCTGCTAGTGAGGGGATGGAGATACAGTGCATGACTGGTTGCCACCGGAGATCTATCAAAAGAATGACCAAAAATTAAAAAAAAAAGATTAAAGATTGTGCAGGGGGGAATCGAATAAGAGAGACGGAAAAGAGACATGCCTTCTCACCTCACCGAAAACTAGTATCGACGGAGAATATCATGGTCCCTGCGATTGCATCAAAATATCACAAATCTATCAAAAAAAGAATCAGCAGAACCCTAGAAAAGGTAGAATAGGAAGGGGCATGAAGCCAGGAAGAAAGAGAGAGGGAGGAGGAAAGAGAGATCACCGGCATGGACATCAAAGGCCGGCGAGGTGCCTCCGGGTGGACCCATGTTCCAATATGTGTTTAAATGACATGGAGCATATATGATTGTCGACCCATGTTCCAATATGGACAAATCATAGGACGCCTTCCATTTACCTTTGTCATTATTTATCCCTTCTCGCACTTTTGGTTCTCTTTCGTCTATATCATTAATCTTTTAAGCCTTTTTTAATTATATGGATAAGAGCACTTGTAGTTTACTGGTGAGTTGGTGATCAACGATCAGTAAGCGCACATCCACGTGTAGAGCAAGGCGAGGGGAATTTTAGTCCTTGCTAACCATGGCTCTAAATCCGCTGGTCGGATGAGGCACCACCTCATATTTGCAGTATGTTGATAACTTTCAATTTTGTTTAGCATCAAGATAATGGACTTTGTTTAATGGTATCCAATCTACCTATGATATAGCACATGTAAATCTTTAGTTTCATTGTGATTTTTGTATGTTGAGCAAATTGGATTTTTCAGTGTTCTTTGCAAATCCAATGTGATCCAAATTGTATCCACGATAGGATAAGAAAAACTTAAGGGTGAACCAGACCACCAAATGAGCCACTGAGTTAGTGGTGATCTGCCAATACATACTAGATATAAATCATTAAAGGTATATGTCCTTTTATGAAAAGAAAAGAACTCAGCCCGACAAACTCGACTGAGCACGACGTCATCCAAATATGTGCAATTAATGAGCCACAAAGCGTAATGATATAGTAGGGTGAGTTTAGTGACCGCGATTTACACTTTTCTAGGTACGATAGCCAAACTGAAATACGTTAACAAGTACTCTTCCGTATCGAAATATTTGTTGTGTGTTGCCTCGTGATTCTCTCTTCTCTAGAATTAAAATCCATTTTACCATCATAAAACTTGTGCCAGAGTTTGAAAGTGCTGAACTTGAAAACCAAAGACACACCTTAACTTTTAATAATGGGTAAATTACCCCCTACCGATTCAAAGTGTTCTTTGTCCAATGTAGCACTGGTTTAGTCAAATGGATGTTATCCATGTCGTCGCACACATAGACTTATCAGTCAGAATCTCTGGTGGAACGGACTTCTGATTCTCAACCCTCTCTCCCCCGCCCTCACTACTGGAAAAGAAAGCTTCACTACCAGGCCGCAACTGCAACCCCTCTTTAGTACGGGGTGTGCCCGGTACTAAAGTGGATGTGGCGCCTTGTACTAAAGCAGAGATTTCCATTTAAATAAGTCATTTTCTATGGCGCCACCGGCCACAGACGGGCACGAGGCAGGCTCGGGCGGCGGCCGCCACCGGCCACAACCGAGCACGCGGTGCGCCCCACAGATTCATCATTCCCACAAGAAACATAGTAATACAAATGTTTCTTCACATCTCACCAAACAAAAATCTCCACATTTCACCAAACAAAAATCTTCATCTCACCAAACAAAAAACTTCATTTCACCAAACTAAAGTCCTCACATCTCAGCAAACCGAAATGTATTACTAGATCTAAAGACAAAAAAAACAAAACAAAAAATCATTCCTCATCCGGACGGCAAAATGACGTCGGTCGAGGCGTGCCGCCCGCTCGCCCAGAGGCCTGGCGGCGGCGGCGGTCGCCCGTTCTAGGGACCGCCACGTGCCGAGGCTGCTCGTCCACGTTGGACGGGGGAAGCTCACCCAGGAGGATCTCAACGCCTGCTTGCCCGCTCTAGGGCTGCCCACACCGAGGCTGGGGGGAACGCGCGTCAGGGGGAGCTCGCCCGGTGGTCTCAGCACCTACTTGCCCGCTTGAGATATAAGATATTAGAAGGGAGAAGAGAGGAGAGAGAGAGGAGATAAGGGAGAGAGAGAGAGAAGAGAAGAGGAAGAGAGAAGGGTGCACTGGCCACTGGCCGGTGGATTTTTCACGTGGTCACATTAGTACCGGGTGCACATACGCTTGATACTGATGGCTGTGCTATTTGTACCGGGTGGAGCCTCCACCCGATAGTAAAATATTTCTACTGGGGCTAATACTAACTAGTTGTGCCCGATAGTAAGGCCTAGTAGTATTAGTACCACGTCTAGTTTTAACCAGTACTAATGTGTTTTTTGGCCTTAGGACAAATGTCACATTCTCTAGTAGTGTCCCCCCTTCTTTCTCCGATGTCCTGCACACGATGGATCCCTCTCCTAGACTCACTAACATTGGAAAACAGAGGGAGTGATGTGGTCATCGTCAACGAAAACCTGGAGCTTGACAATCATGGCCCATGTTCTTGATGCCGACAATAGCAAGCGACGAACTCACGAACAATGGCTGCGGTGCTCGCTTTTACCAGGTAGCCCCACAGCCATTGTTCGTGAGTTCGTTGCTTGCTATTGTCGGCTAGGGTTCTGAGTTCTGACACGTGGCCTTAAGCATCTCACAACTGCACGTGTTTTAATTTAAAAAATCTACCAACCCAAATTGGAAAAAAAAGGTACGTCTTCATTTCTACTCACCCAGCCTAGATATAGGAGCCTTTAGTAAAAATGAAATAGAGTTAGTTAGTTCCACCGGCAATTTATCGAGTACAATACCAAGCAACCCTTACCAGGTCGCTTGGTCGATCATCAAGGACGACATTATGAAAGCCTTTGACACCTCTCTTGCCTAGACGGTCGCATTCTTCACCACCTTAATGATGCCTACATAATTCTAGTCCCTAAGAAGGAGGTAGCACTTGAGTTGGGGGACTACAGGCTTATCAGCCTTGCGCATAGCTTCGGCAAGCTCTTTGCTAAGGTACTAGCCAATAGGCTGGCACGTAAGCTCAATGGCCTCGTCCGCCACAACCAGAGTGCCTTCATCAAGAAACGACATATTCACGACAACTTTCAGTATGTTCGAGGAGCTGCGAGGCATCTAGCAAAGAAAAGCAGGTCATGCGCTCTTCTCAAGCTGGACATCGCTAAACCGTTTGACTCTATCTCTTGAGTGCTGCTGCTTGAGTTGCGGAGTTTCCTTGGCTTCCTGTCGACTTGGAGGGACTAGATCTCCCTTTTGTTGTCCATAGCCAGCACTCAGGGTTCTCCTGGTCGTCAGATCTGTCCTCATAGGGGCCTCAAGCAGGGGGACCCCTTGTCACCTTTGCTTTTTTATCTTGGGTATGGAATGTCTTAATGGCCTCCTTTCTTTGGTTGATGGTCGCGGGTTGCTTACACTGTTGGGAGATGTTGCGCTACCCTATCGTGCACACTTCTATGTGGATGACATCATCCTCTTTGTATCACCGGTCGCTAGAGATTTCAAGGTCGTTAAAGAGATCCTACGGGTTTTTCAGGAGGCATCTGGGTTGCGCACCAACTTCAGTAAAAGCCAGTTGTTCCCAATTCACTGCACGATGGAGGAACTTGAGTCCATCCGAGTTTTACTGCCCTGCAAGATAGGGAACTTCCCTTGCCGCTAGCTTGGTCTGTTGCTCTCCATTACGAGGCTCTCTAAGGCTGACTTGCAGCCTCTAGTTGATAAGGTCGCTGATCAGTTACCTGAGTGGCGAGGTAGAATGCTTAATAGAAGTGGTCGCATAATCTTAACCAAGATCACCCTGACCTCGTCTACTATCTACATGTCCATTGCAATGAACTTGTCGCAATGAATGATTGACTCCTTCGACCATATTCATAAGGCTTTCTTTTGGAGAGGTACGGAGGTTTGTGCGGTTGCTTCAGTGAGAGTGTGCAGACCTTTGGAGATGGGAGGGTTGGGCTTCTTGAATCTAACCATTCTAGGATGGTCGCTTCGATTGCGATGGAATTGGCTTCAGAGAACCGACCTGACACGGTCCTGGGCTTCCATCCCCTTCAGGACTGATCCTCGTGCTCTTGCTATGTTTGAGTCCTCCATTACCGTTGAGGTGGCGAATGGTCTGCTAACTCGATTCTGGATGGATAACTGGCTCCATGTGGCTTCTATGGCCTCAATTGCGCCTAATTTATTTTTGGCTGTTTCACCGAGGGCTATTAAAAATAGAACGGTCATGCAGGTTTTGGTCGCAAAGAGATGGGTGAAGGACATTACTGGGGTGCTCTCTCCTACTGCTATTCTGCAGTACTTAATCTCTGGAGAATCATTGTTTGTCGCAATCTTGACTCTTCACAGGATGATCGCTTTGTCTGGAAGTGGACCCCGGATGATGTTTTCACCTCTGCGAGTGCTTACTGAGGTTTCTTCCTAGGGCAGTACTCCATTCCGAGGTGTAAGCTCTTATGGAAGGTTAAGCGCCTAATAATTGTAGGTTATTCATTTGGTTAGCAATGCTAGGTTGCCTCTGGACTTCCAACATACTACGTCTGTGCGCAAGAGCTAGAGACTATTGACCACCTTTTTATTGGTTGTGTGCACAGCTATGAAACATGGTTCAGGGTCCTTGGGAGCGTTAACCTTTCAAACCTAACCCCATCTAGGGATTCGCCACTCGCGGACTGGTGATCGCTCATGCGTAAGAGGGTCCCTAAGGTCGCTCGAAAGGGCTTTGATACCATAGTCCTGTTAGTCGCGTGGAGCCTTTGGGAGAAAAGGAATCATCGTGTTTTTGACAGGTCGGCTCTGTAATGGGTTGCCCTTGTGCAGAGCATCGTGGATCTGTGATTCATCCTCTTTCCTTGTCAACTCGTTGGAGCTTAGCCGTAGGCCTTCCCCTGCTTTCTGTTTGTAGGCTTTCTGTTTTCTTTTTTGTCTTCCTCTTTTTTTTACGAACGTTGTACCTGTAAACTTCCTTCTTCTCTTAATGAAATACGTGCCACGCATATTCCCTAAAAAAAATGGCTACAGTGCTACACTCTCATGTGGACACAAGCACAACACACAAGGCTGGGTAGGAAGAGGAGGCGCCATTTTTTTTTTTTTTGCGACCAGGAGGAGGCGCCATTGTGTCAAAGCGGAAGAGTGGCATGCATGTGTGGGTCAAACCTAACCTATTGATCAAATCACAATTACCTCTTATTCCCAAAAAAAAACACAGTTACCTGTAGTTGCCCGGTGATAACTCCCAGACATTAGGGATCGAGTTGCGATGAATTTGATGCTTGCTCTCTCTCTACTCGATTTTCTTGTATTGCACTGGATATAAATTATGCCGGTGGAACTATTTCATTTTTACTAAAGTGTAACACCCTAATTTTCATCACAATAAATCTTAGAAACCACTTCTGAATTTTCTAGGATTTATCTAGGGCTTAAATAAATTTCTAGGAATTAATTGGAATTTATTAGGATTTTATTTAATTTAATAATTAATTATTAGTCGCAATAAGTTTTTGTTGCATTCATGCTGCTGCATAAGTTTTATGTACTGTTTGCAAGTTGAGGAGAATTTAAATTCTATTTTAAATTCGAATTTATTTGCAATTGCTTGTTTAGTTTTATAGTTTCTAGTTTAAGTCTAGAAAACGTCCCTTAGCTTTTGTTTAGTTCGTTCTTGCTCCCTGGCCTTTTTCCCTAAGTCGAATAACCTCCCTGCTCGGCCTGGCCCAGTTCCCCGCGTCGGCCCATTTCCTGCTCGCGGTCCATAGCCCGCCGTCGCGCCACATCGAAGACGCCTCGCCCGGATGCCGCCTCCTCTCTGTGTCGCTTACTTGTGGGGCCCGCTTGTCGGTGTCGTCTTCCCCACGAGCCCGAGGCCGATACGAGGCCGACTCCGACTCCCCTTGCCGCGCCGAATGCCAACTGCCTTACCCCGCGAGCCCCGGGCCTCCCCTAGCCCCTATAAAGCCGCGCCGCGAGCCCCTCGTCTAGTCCCAACGAACCCTAGCGTCTCTCGAGCAACAGCTCTGCCACCACGCCGCCTTCGGAGCTTCTCGACGCCGCCGCCTCTGACCCGCGCCCCCGGCGCCGTCCCGTCGACTTGAGCGCATCCAGGAGCCTCTCAAGGTGACAAGGAAGCTCCCTAGTGTGTTCGTTTCCCTTGTTTTCCCTGGTACAGAGGCTAATTCGTTCGCCACCATTGGACAGCGCCGCCCGGACCGCCCTCGTCGCCGATACGTCGTCGTCGTCACCCAATCCTCGTCCAGATCACCCTTTTGAGGTTCACAAGGTCCCAATCTATCTCTTGGTCCTTTCCGCGCTCGATTTGGTGACCCGTAGCCCGGAATCGTCCTACGCCGGCGAGATCGCCGCCCTCCGCCGCCGCCTGTCTCCGTCGCCGGCGACCAGGAGCTCCGCGAGCATCTCAAGCCGTTCATCGTCCAACCTACGTTCCAGATCAAGTCAACAGATCAAGGTACCGGTCAGCCCTGCATGTTTTTATAAAGAGACCCTCAGCTTTTCAATAATCAACCCGCCGTCCATTGTTAGTGTAAAGTAATTACGCATAGGTCCTTATTTCTTGTAGTTAGACCCCTGAGCTTTCAAGTTATACAACCCGCCGTCCAGTCCGTTCCTTTTATAAGTTAAACCCTGAAGTTATATACATAATTATGTATATGCCCTCAGTTTCCTTCAATCTAACCCCTGGAATTTGTGTGAATTCACAGATAAACCCTTGGAATCCCGTTTTGTCCATATCTTGGTCGTTTCAACTCCGATTCGAGTGATTCTTCAGCTCTCGTGACCGTAAGGACTTGATCTATACCTTGGTACCGTTCCTTTGTACTGTTGCCCATGTTTAGGCAGCCGATCGGAATCGTTACACCTTTTATTTATCCAAACCCTTTTAATCAGTCTATCCTTATTAATTAATTATAGTCATCATTAATCTAATCAAATTGCTTTCTTTTGATTCAATTACCACGCTAGCCCATGCTTTTTGATCCAAGCCTAGTAAAGTTTTGATAGTTGACAATTAATTCTTTGCAAATTAGCATCTACTTAGTAATACAATTTATGTTGTTGCAATGATAGCCAGGATATTAATTACTGGTCCATTTCAATGTCATTGTACTACAACTTAAGTTTGCATTATTAAACGATGTATAAGCTTGTAAAGTTAATATGTTAATTTATCATTCTTTTCCTTAAGCCTTTGATCATCTGCTACTTATCAGTAGACTACATGAGAAGTAATATGCCGACCACTACAGATTAATTTTATTACTTAATGGTTGACACTATGTTATATCAATGGTGTAGCATTTATTAATTCTATGCCATTGCATTATCGCATAAGTTGGATCTATTAAAGTAATATGTTAATCTGCAAGTAGCATGTTAATTGTTCCTCGTGTCCTTCGTAATCAGCTAAGGCTAATTAAGAGACAAACTAAATTCTAATTTTCCTTCCTACCGTACGATCCTTTGCCCAACATATTTGACGACATGCAGAACTCCAGTAATGTCATGCTTATGTCACGAACATTATAATTCAGTTTTCCCTTCACGTTATCAAATTTATTTCACAATCTATCCTTCATCGATCAGCCATGCAGAGCCTTTCATGGATATACGAGCACTACCTGCTACCTGCACGCTACGTATGTCTTGATCAAAGCTTGTCGTTCTACCCCTATGCCTTTACCGTCGCTCGTTTTAGCTCCGTTTCGAGTCGTCGCGTTAGCTTCACATCAATCCAAGTTATGCGTTAGCAATCACAATAATCTTCTTTTGTTGTTTTTAGTTTCTATTAAATTGTTAATATGATTAAATACTTGTTCACCAGTTTTCTAATTAAAAGTTAATTAGGTTATATCTCGGCAAGTTAATTTGATTAATTGCTATGTAACTAATTAAAAGCTATTTAGAGTTAAACATCGGTTTTCATAATTATTGTTAATATGGTTAATACTCAAAGCCAATGTCTTTTCAATAATAATATGGTTAGTTGAACACGAATCATGAAGTTATACGATTAGATGTTCACACATGTTTTTATTTCTAATTAAGTGTTTAATTGGTCTAATTCCTACATGAACATTTAGATGTATAAAAGTTGACTTAGTCTTATCTCGGTTTTGTAAAATAAACTCTAATATGACATAATTCTAATTTAGGGTATTTTCTGAAATATCCTTTACATTGTTTTATTAAAATAAAATAAACCAAGCATATAGTCTCTTGTGCTCTCATAACATAAATGTTACGATAGTTGTCTTTTCGTCTTTATCGTCGCTATCGTCGTTTCCTAAGCCCTCGTGACCTTAGCTTCAAGCCCCGCCTTTTTGTGCGTTCTTTTATTGTTTTCTGTTCGTTTGGTGTATTGTTCTTAGTTGTGCTTGTTGTCTCTTTGTTAGTGTGTGCTTGTGCCGATGTTGCTACGAGTAGAAGGAACGTAATTCAAGTGCTTTGAAGAAAAGAGTTTCAACAAGAAGAATTTGAAGACTCTGAGCAGTACGTGGTATTTTTATTGCGGAAAGGCAAGTGTCCCTAACCATCCTTCTATCTATGCTTTATTAAATATAATGATGATTCTAATTGGAACATGGAGTGACAACCCAAGAAAACAGTGCAACCACATAGCTAATGGGCTCTGGTCATGACTAATTAATTAGAAGAGTTAACTTGTAATAACCTTACCGAAAGGGCAAGAGGGGAAGCATAGACGGGGTATAGCCGGATCTCTTGGGAGTATGCTTTGGTAAGTAACTCGGCGATTAGAAAAGGTTATGCTCTGCTGTGGCTTGAAACCTTAGCGGGTTGTTTCATGTTAATAATTCTTTGTAAAGGTCATGTAATGGTTCTCTGGCCCCTCACCTAAGGAAGTGTTGAAGAGGCTAGCTACCTCAGGCTATATGAGAAACATTGTTTGTGGGTAAAGTGTACAACCTCTGCAGAGTGTAAAACTGATATATCAGCCGTGCTCACGGTTAAGAGCGGCTTGGATCCTCTCATGATTAATTTATTTGAAGTTGATAATAAATCATATTCTGGTTATTTCTTGTGGCCTTGCTGAGTACCAACCATAAGTGTACTCATCCTTGCTTACTGCTGCTCAGAAAGGTAATGTGAAGATGTTGAAGATGATGCTAGGCCTACGCAACCCCCAGTCGATTGACTGCGAGTTTGGAGCCTTCGTTTCCAGGATTAAGCGTATATCTCTGATAATCTCTCTTTATTTACGTGATACTGTTACTGTTATTCACTTATGATGTCACTATATGTATGAAACTAGATCCTGGCATACATATAGGTAGCACTTGGTTTTGTTTTGAAACCGGGTGTGACATAAAGGCTCCTATATCTAGGCTCTGGGTGATTAGAAATGAACACGTACCTTTTTTTCCCGATTTGGCCGCGTTGGTAGATTTTTTAAATTAAAAAAAAACGTACAGTTGTGAGATGCGTAAGGCCACGTGCGTGTCAGAACTCAGAACTATGAACCCTAGCCGATATCAGCGAAACATCAGATGCCGGCCCTGCCATCTACATTCCCCAGCGCTAACATCACGATCGAC
>CM014271.1:64879976-64895617 GCA_004135705.1 Alloteropsis semialata | reverse complement strand
CAAAATCGGGTGTGACAGAAGTGGTATCAAAGCTGTGTTGACTGTAGGACGCAAGCCTAGAGTAGCAATGGTCGTTTTTAGGGTCCTAAATGTCTTCTTATACTTGCTCTATCTTGTCTGCTGCAATCTTGGTCTAAACTCGTTGTTTTCCGTCAACCTTGACTTCTCCTTGATTCTTAATCATCATCCAATTGTACACTTGTTCTGTTCTTTCTCCAGCTCCTAGTTAACGTCTCTCTAAAAGTTAAAAGAACCCGCAAGAGTTATATTGGATGCCACAGTTAACGAGTTTTTCTCCCTAAGCATGAATTATTGGAAACAAGAGAATCATGGATATTTTGGAAACACCATCAGTCGTGCTTTATCTCAACACAAGGATTTAGGAAGCTATTCCCCCCCTAAATCATGTCACCGTTAGTAGAGTCGTCGTTGAGGTCGATGTTTAGTTCTGGTGTAGGATTGTTTGCTTTGTGTTTGTTGTATGCAAATGTTTGATTTGGCTCTTTGTAATGAGTGTGATGTTTTGTGGAGTGATGACCACAATTACATCTTAATAAATCAACTAAACGATTAGATGGTTGGGTTTTGTCTTTGTTCGTGGTCTTAGTACCTAGGTGAGTTCCAAATCCATCTTTACCATATCTTATCATGAATCCCTTCATGCATAAACCTATTCCCGTCACCCCTGACAGTGCAGTACTGTTTAATTCATATCTCGAGCTACCCGACTCCGATTGATGCAAATCCAGTTGGATTATTTCCATAACTTCATAAGTTATTTTCTGGCAAAGTTTCACGATTTTTGGATTATTGGACAGAGAGATACATGACTTTTGTTGGATAAAGAGAATCTGTTTTTGGTAACTTGACACAGTCGACTTGTTTATTACATATCTCAAGTTTCCGAACTCCGATTGATTTGAAACCAGTTGGGTTAGTTCCAGAATTTGATAACCTATTTTCTGGTAAAATCTTACCATTTTTGGATTTTCTGAGAAAGAGATACCTACGTTTTATTAGAGAATACAGAATCTGTTCAGAGCTTCTGACACAGCTAGAGTATTTTCTTTATATCTTTAGTTTCCGAACTCCAAATGAGTTGATTCTAGTTGCATTGGATTCACAATTTTATTATCTACGTTCTGAAAAAGTTTCGTGATTTTTGGATATTCTGTCTAGAAGATACATCTGTTTTTCTGAGATAGCCAGAATCTGTCCTTAACGTGGAATAGTTCTTAATGGACGCTATTCTTTTATTGGTCATGTTAATTTGGATAAAGAGATTTGACCATGCCAGTGCTAATGTTGGAATTCCTATCTTGGTTCTTTCCCTGAATTATTTAGTTTCATCTGCACTAGTACCATACTTTCTATACCTATATCTAAGTTCTTGTTTTCTATACAATCAGATGGTGAACACTAGGTCTGGTGCTGGAAGCAGTGAAAATAATCCAGAGCCTAACTCAAGTCAGAACCAGATGTCGAATTCAGCATTGGAACAGTTTATAGCTGCCCAGACTCAGCTGATGACAAATATGGCCAACTCCATTGTTCAGCTGAATCAGAATATAGCTCCTCCACTGCCCCCGAGAGACAAACACAGGGATTTCATGAGTCACGACCCGCCTACATATTCTCACTCTGTAGATCCTCTCGATGCTGATGATTGGATTAAGACAGTGGAGAAGAAATTGTTGATTACTCAGTGCACTGACCGAGAGATGGTTTTATATGCTGCTGGAAGATTAGAAGGTGCAGCCTCAGATTGGTGGGATGCATATTGCGATGCTCATGAAGATTCAGGTAGCATCACTTGGCAGGAATTCAAGGATGAATTTCGCTCATATCATATCCCTGTGAGTGTGATTAAGCATAAGAAGCAAGAGTTTCTCAATCTAAAACAAGGAAGGATGTCGGTGATTGAGTACCGTGACAAGTTCATACAGTTGTCTCGTTATGCCCCAAAACAGGTAGCTACGGATGAGAGAAAGCAAGATCTGTTCTCGGAAGGATTGATTATACCTATTCGTTACCAGCTGGCAGCACATTCATTTCATAGTTTTGATCAGCTAGTGGATAAGGCTCTCTTGATAGAAAATTTGAGAGAGGAGATAAAGGAGAAGAAGAGGAAGATGAATTCTCAGAGACAGATGCAGTCTGATCGCAACACTCGCTTCCGTCTTGCCCAGCAGAATGAGGTGCAGAGTCATCCCGTCCACCAGTTTGGCCACTCCAACCAAGCCCAAGTCCCACAGATCAGCTATCGGCCACAACTTGGTAACTGTCAAGCATCAGTTCAGCAAGCTTTAGAGCCTTCACAGAGTAATCCCAGTCGTGTAAGTGCTCTAAGTACCAAGGTGTGTTCCTGTTGTAAGCAAAAGGGACATATCATTAGTAAATGTCCAAAGAAATATCCACGTCCGTTTGGTGGGAACAACCAAAGGCAAGCCATAGTGCAGCCTCAAGCTGAAAGCCCTGCTCAGGTCAGCCAGAAGCAGTTGAACTCACTACAGGCAGATGCGAATCTAGTGAAGAGTATTACAGTTGCTGAGATCAGGGTAGTATGTGAGTTTCTAGATGTGTTCCCAGATGATTTGCCAGGTTTGCCACCAGATAGAGACATCGAGTTCCTCATTGAACTTCTACCTGGTACAGCTCCTATTTCTAAGAGGCCATACAGAATGTCAGTTGATGAACTAGGAGAACTTAAGAAACAACTGAGAGAGTTATTGGATAAGGGTTTCATACGACCTAGTTCATCGCCTTGGGGAGCACCAGTTATCTTTATTGAGAAGAAGGATGGTACACAGAGGATGTGTGTTGATTACAGATCATTGAATGAAGTTACTATCAAGAATAAGTACCCTCTGCCCAGGATTGAGGATCTGTTTGATCAGTTGAAAGGAGCCAAGGTATTCTCCAAGATTGATTTGCGTTCAGGCTATCATCAGTTGAAGATCAGGCCATCCGATATCCAGAAGACAGCTTTCACTACCAGATATGGTTTGTATGAGTATACAGTTATGTCTTTTGGTTTGACTAATGCTCCTGCCTACTTTATGTATTTGATGAACAAGGTGTTCATGGAGTACTTGGATAAGTTTGTGGTGGTATTTATTGATGATATCTTGATCTACTCCAAGAATGAGGAGGAACATGAGCAACATTTGAGGCTAGTATTGCAGAAGCTCAGAGAGAACCAACTATATGCCAAGTTTAGTAAGTGTGAGTTTTGGCTGAAAGAAGTATCTTTTCTGGGTCATGTCATTACAGATGGTGGAATAAAAGTTGATCCAGGCAAAGTTAGAGATGTTCTGAAGTGGGAGCCACCAAAGAATGTGCCTGAGATCAGGAGTTTTCTGGGATTGGCAGGTTACTACAGAAGATTTATAGAAGGATTCTCTAAAATAGTGAAGCCCCTCACTTCATTATTAGAGAAAGGAAAAGAATTCAGGTGGTCAGATGCATGTCAAGCTAGTTTCGAAGAATTGAAGAAAAGGCTAACTACAGCTCCAGTGTTAGTGATGCCTGATATTCATAAGAGTTTTGATATCTACTGTGATGCTTCTCGTCAGGGCCTTGGATGTGTTCTTATGCAGGAAGGACATGTTATAGCTTATGCATCCAGGCAGTTGAGAAACATGAGTTAAATTATCCTACTCATGATCTGGAGTTAGCAGCAGTGGTTCATGCATTGAAGATTTGGAGGCACTATATGCTTGGGAACAAGTGCCAGATCTATACTGACCACAAGAGTTTGAAGTACATATTCACGCAGAAGGATCTGAATTTGAGGCAACGTCGTTGGCTAGAATTGATCAAGGATTATGATCTGGAGATACACTATCATCCTGGTAAGGCCAATGTGGTTGCAGATGCTTTGAGCAGGAAGGGTCATGCTAATACTCTCTTGACTCATCAGATGCCAGAGAAGTTGTGTGAAGAGTTTGCGCGATTGAACCTTGGATTTGTTGCTCATACAGAAGGAGTTACTATGGAAATTGAGTCTACTCTTGAGCAGGAAATTCATCAAGGTCAGCTTAATGATGAGAAGATCAAGGAAATCAAGGAGCTTATGGCAATTGGAAGAGCCCCTGATTTTACTGAAGATGAGCATGGTACTATTTGGTTCAAAAAGAGGATTTGTGTGCCTGATGTGGCACAGCTCAGAGATAAGATATTAAGAGAAGCTCATGATTCTGCTTACTCTATTCATCCTGGAAGTACTAAGATGTATCAGGATTTGAAAGAAAGGTACTGGTGGTATGGGTTGAAGAGAGATGTTGGTACTCATGTTGCTTTGTGTGATGTGTGCCAGAGAGTTAAGGCTGAACATCAGAGGCCAGCAGGATTGCTGCAACCATTGAAGGTACCTGCATGGAAGTGGGAAGAAATCAGCATGGATTTTATTGTTGGATTGCCCCGTACACGTGATGGTTATGATTCTATTTGGGTTATTGTGGATCGTTTGACTAAGGTTGCTCATTTCATTCCAGTCAAGACCACTTATACCAGTGCCAAGCTAGCAGAGTTGTATATGTCTCGTATTGTCTGTCAGCATGGTGTGCCTAAGAAGATAGTGTCAGACAGAGGTACTCAGTTCACATCTCGATTTTGGCAGAAGTTGCATGACTCTATGGATACTAAGCTGAATTTCAGTTCTGCCTACCATCCTCAGACAGATGGACAGACAGAAAGGACCAATCAGATTTTGGAGGATATGTTGAGAGCGTGTGCCTTGAAACATGAAAAAAGTTGGGATAATAGTTTACCCTATGCAGAATTCTCTTATAACAACAGTTATCAGGCAAGCCTTAAGATGTCACCTTTTGAGGCTTTGTATGGAAGGAAGTGCAGAACTCCATTGTATTGGAGTGAAACAGGTGAAAGTCAAGTGTTTGGTCCAGAGATACTACAAGAGGCAGAAAGACAGGTTCAGATTATCAGAGAGAATCTGAGGACAGCCCAGTCTAGACAGAAGAGTTATGCTGATGTTAGAAGAAGGGAGTTAACTTTTGCAGTTGGTGATTATGTGTATTTGAAAGTTTCTCCTATCAGAGGTTTGCGCAGATTCAAAGTAAAGGGAAAGTTGTCACCTAGATTTATTGGTCCATTCAAGATTCTGGAAAGGAAAGGTGAAGCAGCCTATCAGTTGGAGTTACCGGCCAGTTTGTCAGATGTACATGATGTCTTCCATATATCACAGCTTAAGAAGTGTCTCAGAGTACCAGAGGAGCAGTTACCAATGGAAGAACTGAATGTGCAGGATGATCTAACTTATATGGAGTATCCAGTGAAGATATTAGAGACAGCTGAAAGGGTTACTAGAAGTAAGGTGATAAAGATGTGCAAGGTGCAATGGAGTCGTCATGGAGAGGATGAAGCAACTTGGGAAAGAGAAGATGAGTTAATGGCGGAATTTCCCGATCTCTTCGCAAGTTCATCCTAATCTCGAGGACGAGATTCTTTTAAGGGGGGTAGATTTGTAACACCCTAATTTTCATCACAAGAAATTGTAGAAACACTTCTGAGTTTTTCTAGGATTTATTTAAGGCTCAAATAAATTTCAAGGATTTAATTGGAATTTATTAAGATTTTATTGAATTAAATAATTATTTATGAGTAGCAATAAGTTTTTGTTGCATTCATGCTGGTGCATTGTATTTTGAGTTGTTTGCAAGTCAGTGGTGAATTTAAATTCGTTTAAATTCAAATTGAATTGCATTTGTTTAAACCCTTTAGGAGTTGTTTCTGTTTTAGTTCGGTTTGCCCCCTTGAACTCTCGATGAGTCCAACTTTAGCCCTTCAATTCTCGTCCCCACTCGCCTTCGGCCCGGCCCTTTTCCCGCTCCTCGCCCAGCCGGCCCAGCTCCTCGCCCAGCCGGCCCAATCCATCCCGGCGCTCTCCCTCTCTCGCTGCCGCGCGGGCCCCGCCGGTCAGAGTCGTCTCTCTCCTGGAGACCGACGCGAGTCCGAGCGCGCCACCCTTCTCTCCGTGTCGCACACGCCAAGGAGCGCCCCTGCCATCTATAAATCTCGCGCCGCCCGACCTCGCACCCCTTGAAACCCTAGGCCTCAAGCCCCGTGCCCTAGCAAGCCGCTAGCGCCGCCGCCGCCCGAGCTTGAGGTTGCGTCCACCACGGCCACCGCCGATCTCCGCGCTCGCTGCCCGCCCACCATCGAGGACGCCACCCCGGTCATCGCAAGGAGGTAACGAAGCTACCAGTGCTGCTTGAACTCGTGGGATTGCCTTCGTTCTTCCGAAATTCCTCATCGGAGCTTTGCCCTGCAGACCGAGCCGCCCCTTCGCGTCGCTCGCCGCCCTCGTCGATCTTCCGCCGTGTTTAACACCCCAGAAGTGTTCGCCGTGCTCCTCTCTGTCTCCCAGTCCAAGCGCCGCTCGATTTGGTGCCCGGCATCTCCTAAACCGTGTTACGCCGGCGAGTCGCCGCCGTCGGACACCGCGCGCCGCCGTCGGAAGCCGCCGCCGCCGCCGGTGAGAACCGTCAAGCCCTGTGAGCCGTTCGATCGACATTCAGCGGACCAGATCAGGTCAACCGATCAAGGTACCGGTCAGTCTCGGCGAATTTGATAAAGAGACCCTCAGCTTTTCAGTAATCAACCCGCCGTCCATTGTTAGTGTAAAGTAATTACGTAAAGGTCCTTATCATTCTCGGTTTAACCCCTGAGTTTTCAAAGTATCTAACCCGCCGTCCAATTCTACCTTTTTACGAGTTAAACCCTGAAGTTATATACATAATTATGTATATGCCCTCGGTTTATTTCAATCTAATCCCTGGAAGTTCCTATTCTTCGCAGTTAAGCCCCTGGAACACCGTTTTATCCATATCTTGACCGTTTCAACTCCGATTCGAGTGATTCTTCAGCTCACGTGACCGTAAGGACCTGAACTTTAGCTTTACGCTGTTCTTTTGTACTGTTGCCCATGTTTGGTGTACTGTTTCTTATTTGTTGTATGTTTCTTTGTATGTGACCCGGTGCTACGAATAGAAGGTGCAACGTTCGTGTGATTCGAGGATTCGTTTGAGAAGTCCCTGAGCCATAGCAGTTATTAGCTGGTTTTTAAGGCAAGTGTATTATTGATCATATTTTCGTCCTAATAACCATATGACATGCTTCTACACTGTAGATCGCTATGCTTGCATGCTTAATCATGATGGGTCCTATATTTAGGATAACTAGTTTTCTTTCATCATACCTTGTTAACCTGGGTTTTATATTAATGTTGGGTAGTATGGCTTAGTTGCTATACTTGGGAATGGTTTATACTAAATGTGAAGATAATAATATTGTGATATCTTTTATATATGATATATATATGATCTGATGAGAACATTAAACCAAGACCACATTGATTAATTGGAACATGGAGAACCACCCAGGATTTCCCGTACAACCATAATACTACATGGCTCTGGTCTTGGCTAAGTAACTAGATGAACTCTATGTTGTGTTTGGAGGTGTGTGTTGGGCGGATGTTTGGTTTGTGTGTGATGTGCGGGGAACGAAGGTGCGCCTTCCGATTACCCGTTCGGACAGGGGCCAAACACGTACATAGAGGGAGTCTTTGGAAAGGCCTCGTAGTGAATCCCTAGCCCCTCACCTAAGGAAGTGTTGAAGAGGCTCGCGACCTCAGGCGACATGGGAAACACGAATTGTGGGGAAAGCTGTACAACCTCTGCAGAGTGTCTAAAAATCTATTGCAATAGCCGTGCTCGCGGTCATGAGCGGCCTGGACCCTCACATGATTAATATATCGAAAGAAGAATTAAATTGGTTTATTTATGTTGTTGATGATGCTTATGGGTTACCATATGCTTAATTGGGTTGGTATATACTTATACTTTAGTAATTATGATGCTAAATAAAATTTGACCAACTTAAGTGCTTAAAGCAATTTAATTAGAAGCCAAACTATTTCCTTGTTAAGCCTTTGCATGTCATTTGCTTTGCTCTACATTTGCTGAGTACCAACCATAAGTGTACTCAACCTTGCTTTATCTGCAGCTCAGGCTTAGACAGAAGTTTCAGTGGAGTATTTTGGAGTTTCTAGGCGTACGTGTTCCCCCAGTCAGCTGCCTGTGGAGAAGTTTTGAAGGTTCCTCTGCTAGTTATTCGCTTCCGTGAGTGTAATAATGGTATTTAGTATTATTTACGTTGTGCACTGTCTTTTATATCACTGATGAAGTCTCATATGTGTGTAAACTTGATCCTGGCGCACATATGATAGTCATTCGGTTTTGTTTACAAAATCGGGTGTGACAGGGTTGGCGGGGATGTCGTCGTAGAAGGACTCCGGCTCGGGCTCCGCCTCCTCAACTTCTGGTGTTTCATTGTCTACATGATGCATTGATGATAAGTAAATACATATGCCATGGATGATTGCAATGATGCATGAAATGCCATGATAAACTATGCATAAACATGTATAAAGTATCTCTAAAGGACCTAGATACATAACACAAGTATAGGTGAAGCAATCCTAATTGTATGGGTGCTGGACGAGGAAGGGCGGACCGTCCTCACCCAGGTGGCGAACCATCCGGCCTTAATGGCGGACCGTCCCGCGGACTGTCCATGGGTCAAGTGTGGACCGTTATGGTGAAAAAGAACCGATTCAAGACAAGTTTTTGTGGGTAAGGGCGGACCGTCCGTGGTCTAGGGTGGACTGTCCGCAGTGCAAATTTCAGCACTCGCAGAAACGTGCATAACTTCTGTTCCGGGGCTCAGAATGACATGCGCACTGTCCGGCTGCGAAGGGCGGACCGTCCACAGTTCAAAGGGGTTTTGTGACTCAGAAAAGTGCAGAGGCTCAGGGTGGGATTGCTCATGAACGGCGGACTGTCCACCCGGGTCGGGCGGACCGTTCGCGGCTGCGGTCGAGGCTCGCTGGCGAGTTCACTGCCGGTGACTCCGGCGACCGATTGGGATGGGGTTTGTTGCTATGGACTCCTGGGAACGTGGGGAGTATGTGTTTGGCAAGTGTATTTGACATGCACTAAGATTTTGAAGCTCTAGGTCATCAATGGTGAAGTAGCTCTAATGGGGTTCCATGAGTCCAATCCCAGGCAATAGAAGGGGTTGGAGGTATGGGGGTTGCTCATCGGCGGCGAGGGTAACTCCGGTGAGGTGCCGGCGGGTTGGTGTAGGGCGGCCTTGGGGAAGCTTGAGCTTGGTGAAGATGGGGAGGAAGAAGCTTGGGGAAGATCCTAGCTCCAACTCCGGGAAGAAGACGAGCTCGTGGTGGTGCGGCGCATCTCTGGCGATGCTCCGGCGAGGCCTATGGCGTCAATGGTGGTGGAGGTTGGGGCACTCTCCCATGGCTTGAGTCTAGAGAGAGAGAATGACGCGTGGGGCCCAAGGACGCGTGACGCAAGAGTCCTGCGCTCGTGACACGCACGCGCGAGGTGTTCACGGACCGTCAGCCTGTGTGGCACGGACCGTCCGCGGGTGACGTGGCATGGGGTTGACCATGGTCGTGCTGACCGTGCCTACGTAGCAAAGGGAGACGGTCCGCCCCCAATGGGGAGATGGTCCGCCTCACAAAAATGCAAATGCAAGTTTATGGTGCATATGATGCATGCTTAGTCTATTCATTAACATTAGGGGCATTACAATTATAATGTACGAAAAATTATCAATAAACTGACATACTAATATTTGTTACTGGGAACAGAGAGAAAAACTCTTTGTACTACTAGACATAGACTGTATACGGCAGTAATATTGTAGTAGTCAGAAGCTGTTTCAGTTATAGTTGTTTCATTTGAACAAAAGAACAGAACAGTGCACATAACAACTCAACAATTATGTCGACCCTCACTTCATTCATTCATTCATAATGCAAATGATTCAGAACCAAGAGCTCATGTTATTCAAAATATGTTGATCCGTCCTTGTTAATTTGGAATACTAAATAACACTAATTAGTGTTAACAATATAACTTCTCATAGCACACATATACTACTAATCAAAATAACTATTAATGGAAGCTAAAGGGATTACCGGAACACAACAATTCAGTTGCACGGTAATCCTTCTCCCAATGTTTGAAATAGGTACCACACACAAAATTAAGCCTAACAACTTGAGAAGCCCAATCTTTCGGTTTTGGTAGGCCGCGCATCTGTTTAGCCTTCCATTTCTTGTTGAAACCAACAGGTACTTCAAAAGAAAGAAACTCGATAAAGTTGACACATCGTCCACTGCTTCCTTCATAGTTTATCAGTACTATTTCCTTGAGATGTCGATCAAGACACTCAATAGATGGACCGCCATTCAGCATTTGTCCAGATTCATTGTCCCATGATGACCTTTGCTGAAGTTGAAAGTAGATCATAAGTCACATACAGTTTACAGTGGAGAAAACAAGTAATCGAGACTGAAGAACTGTGTAAACACATAACAGATAGGACCTTCACCTTAAGACAACAAAGCTTCTCCAGGCAGGGAAAACATTTGATGAAATCCATGACATAACGCAAGTTAAAACCTCTCACCCTGAGTGAAAAAAATCTTTACAGCTTGCAAGGACCAACGGCAACCGATTTCTGGGACGATTACAAAACAAAAAAGGTGAGTACTTAGGGATGCAAATTAAGCTATAACTAGCAAGGTGAACTCATTCTGAATAAATTACCGTTACCTGGAAAACTGTACCCTCGAGCTGTAAACTAAGCACATCACCAGACAGGCAGCCCATGACCTCAAGTTTGGGTGCAAACATTACATGGATTTTTCGGGGGCCTCCATATGTGTCGAATAGCAGCAATTTTTCCATGTTTGGAGCATTCACAATGACAAGTTCTTTCATCATTTCCCGTTTCTCAACCGAGATGGCAAGGCTCATCAGCCTCTCGGAGCTGATGCAGACGCAGCGGAAGCCATAGTTATCTCTGAGAAACAGGCTCCTAAGATCTGGGCAGGCTGAGATCATGGCATGGAGGGTGCTCTCTGAGTTTGTGAGCTCATAGAGAGTGAGGTCCCTCAGCTTGGGTAATGTAATGCCTCCAAGATCCTCAGGCAAATGACATCGGCCACTACCGGAAAGCCCAGGTTTGCCGAGTGCCCGGCGGTTTGCTGAGTGCATTTCGTCGGGCACTCGGCAAACAGCCAATATGCCGAGTGCCTCATGGCCGGCACTCGGCAAAGATATGACACTCGGCATATAGTGCCTTTGCCGAGTGCAGGCCATGAGGCACTCGGCTAAGGCCTCCTTTGCCGAGTGCAGGCCATGAGGCACTCGGCAAAGGCTCACATGACACCCACGTGGCGCGCCCGAGTGACGGTGGGTGGGCGGCTGTGAGCCTTTGCCGAGTGCCAGGGGCTAGGCACTTGGCAAAGAACAAGTGTTTGCCGAGTGTTTTATAGGGCACTCGGCAAACGGGTAACCCCGTGATTGCAGAGATGGAAAAAATCGCCCCTGTGTTTCCCTGTAAGTTGGAGAAGATCTTTCCACCCGGCTTCTTCAATCCGATGCAGCATTTGCTTCTGCACCTCCCGTATGAGGCACGAATGGGGGGGGCCTGTGCAGGCCCGTTGGTGCTATTCAATCGAGAGATGTCAAAAGGTTCTTCGAAATAAATGTAAAAATAAATACAAAATTGAAGCTTCCATTGCTGAGGCATACATTCTGGAGGAGGTGTCAAACTTCACAACAAAATACTATGCTGACAACCTTCCGAACATGCATAATCCACCCTCTTGTTACATTGCTCGTGAAGATGAATCGAACCTCAGCCTTTTTCGAGGCCAACTCGGAAGTGCAAGTGAAGGGACATACAAGACCTTGAAACATGAAGAGTGGCGCACTATCATGCTATATGTGTTGACCAACCTTGATGAGGTGGAGCCGTATATGCGGTAAGTCCTCAACAAACTTGTTGCTCAATAACTCGCAATTCTGCATCCAACCCCCTTTGTTTCTCGTTCGTACAGGGAATTTCATCGTCAATTCTGGCGTCGTTTAAGGCAACCTACCCCGCCAGAAAGCGAGACCCTTCTTAGACAGGGTGCGGAAAATGGAAACCCCGATTTCATTTCTTGGTTCAAACATAAGGTATTGTCCAATTTAGCTCGTACATTGCTCTCCATTACAAGTTGCTCATACAAGCGGATAATATAACGAACTATCCTGCTTGAACTTGCAGGGCCAAACTGATGCGTCTATGAGTGCCGAGTTGAGACAGGTTGCCGATGGTTGTGCCTATAGGGTCAGGTCATTTAATAGTTATGACGTGAATGGATATCGCTTTCACACCACACACCACGAGCAGAGTCAGCCCAATCGAAGAACCACAAATTCCGGTGTTTTTACGCCTGGCCTTGATGGGGTCGAGTACTATGGAAAAATTTAAGAAATATATGGACTCATATTTCATGGATGCAAACCTCTTAATCCTGTCATATTCAAATGCCACTGGCTTGATCCCCAAGTAGTGAGACGGACACCTAACCTTGGGCTAGTCGAAATTTGACAATCAACCGTCGTACCAGGAGACGATGTATATATTGTGGCTCAATAAGCAACACAAGTTTATTATCTCTCATACCCGTGCAAAACCAACAACCGTCTTAAGGGATGGGATGTTGTGTACAAGGTATCGCCACACGGTAAACTACCTGTCCCAAACAATGAAGATTACAACATTGACCCAAATACATATGACGGAGAGTTCTTCCAAGAAGATGGGCTAGAAGGGAATTTTGAGATAGACTTAACCGGCGCGATTGGAATGGAGGTAGACAATGAAATGTTTGTTGACGAGGACGTTGGAGATGAGGTTCGTAATGCGAAGGACTTAGAGTTACTAGAGCGATTATATTTAGGCAATGACAGTGATGAGGACATTCCTCCTTTGGAGCACGGGCATGAAAATTTTGACATGCGTGAATGATGAGACTTATGATCTAGCAAATCCCGATCATGATGATTATTTGTAATACATGTAAGATTCGTATTTATTATTTGCACTACCATGTTATTTCCTAATTATGTTTTGAATATTTTGCATCTATTTGTAAGTACATTTTGTTTTATGGGCTGATTGTTTTCTCTTTTTAATTGCAGATGGTGGGCCATTTCACGAAGTCGGTAAATGCGCTCTGTCGAGGCTTCACTGGTAGAGGTGAGGGGTCCGGGAGGGGTCGAGGGAAGGGTGGAGGCAGGAAATGGAAGGGTGGAGCCAGGGGCCGAGGGAAGCAGGCTCGAGCACCGTCTCCTGTACCTTCGTCCTCGTCTTCCTCTGAGGAGGAAATACCTGCCGCGGAGGCCCCTGCTGACAAGGAGGTACAGGAGCTGGAGGAGCAGGAGTGGCAGGAAGGGGTTCCACTTCCTCTACTTCTTCTGGTATCTGGTTGCGAGGTCCCTCGCAACTCTCTCAGCGACCAATACCTTTAGAGAGACGCCCGATGATTCGGCCCATAGGGCCAAGGTAAGTAGCTTTAGATGTTATAACATCATTTTCATTTGATATGTTTATAATCACATTGCAAACTAATACTTTTTTATTCATTTGGGCAGGAATTGGATTAGGGTCGCTCCAGGTGATCACACCCGGCTTGTCAATGGGATCCTGGGACTTCTGTGCCGGCTACACTTCGTTGGCTTCGTTACGTTTGCCAGAAGGCAAGAGCCGGCCTACATGTGAGACCACTGTGTCACCTTCGATTCCCTGATGTAATGGATCGGGACGGGAGGATATTTGACAACAAGGCGGATCGGGTCAAGGGCGAGCTGTGGGTAAGTCTTCTTCACACTACATCGCATTCATTTGACATTCTTGAAATAGTGACTGCATACATCGCGTCTATATGCAGGATTTCTTCAGATGCGATCGGCTCAGGTGGCGCATAAAGCATGTTTTAAGCTCGTGAAGGACATGTATTACGAGGCGTGCGTCCAGTCTGTCATAGTATACCACACATTGTTTCTTAAAGAGAAGGTCTCAAAAGCTGATGCAAGAAACATTAGGCTGACCCAGGAACAACACTTGTAGGTAAATATAGAACATTAATATTGACTATTTCTGATATTAAGTATGCTTAATTTGTGAATCTTATGTCCTATACTTGATGATGTGTAGGCGCCTCCGTGGTGGTGCGCCCAGCAACTCGACTGCTAGGTGTACATGGTGGACCAGTGGATGACGGACGAGTGGTTGGAGACGCACAACGCTTGCCGGGAGCAACGTTTGCTGATGCCAGGTGTACCACACCATCAGGGCAACCTTAGCCTCGAGGAATATGGGGCCAGATGGGTACGCGAATCCATTTCTTTATTCTAACACTCAATTGTCCATAATTTCTAATCATGGTACTGTTTTTTCCGCAGTCTTCGTCACATGGTGGCCAGCCATGCGGCACGTTCAAGGCATATGCTATGGCCCACAAGGGCAAGGCGACGTCCGACGTCGACTTCAACCCCGAGGACCCGCCCTCGGCGTACAGCAATCCGAGCATCCACAGCCGCATCAATGAATACACAACGATGGCAAGGGAGGTCCATAGGCCAGAGTTCGATCTGTGCTTGCAGCCCCTTGATGGAGAGGTCGTCATGAGGGTGGAAGGAGACAAGAAGCATGGGCGGTACTATATATTGGCGACGGTACACTCGACACGGCCACTACTCCCACTCTCTCCCAGATTCGAGCAAGGAGCACAAGCTCGAGCCTGGCCATACACCCACGGCCGGACACTTCACACTTTCGTATGGAGTCACTCCAGGTAATTTCTGTTTGATTCGTCGTTCATTGATTTTTTTATATACATTTGATTGGCATTGTAAATTGGGATGATATATTGCAGACCCAGCTGGAAGAATCCAGGAGGAGAGTCACCAAGGTGGAGGAGAGGATGGAGGCCGAGCGCCAGAGGATGGAGCAAGAGTTTCAGTAGAGGATGGTGACCGAGCAGCAGAGGATGCAGCAGATGTATCAATACCTACAGGGCCTTTCGGCACAGGTTGGTCATCCGGCGCCACCAATGATGGTATTCCCACCACCGATGCCACCTCCTCCAGAATATACTCCTGTGAGTCACTCTTGACAACCTTGTAGTTTCATCTCTTATAGTTTTAGATTGTTACTAAGATAAATTAGAGAACTTAGATATTTTAGAGAACTTAGAAGATTTAGGGAATATATTGAAGTTTCATCGCATGACTTAGAGAATTTAGAGAACATATAGTTTCATCTCTTGACTTAGAGAATTTAGAGAATTTGTAGAATTTATACTTTCATCTCGTGACTTAAAGAATTTAGTGAACATATAGTCTCACACATGCAATGTCTTTTTCTTTGTGCAGATTCAATCGGTGGCATCAAACCAGCCTAATCAAGACGTCGATTTGTTGCCTACGTGGCACTCGGCAAAGGGGGGACCTTTGCCGAGTGTCCACAGAAGGGCACTCGGCAAAGGTCTCCCTTTTGCCGAGTGCCACACGTCGGGCACTCGGCAAATGGGAGGTCACGCCGTCCATCCTAGCCGTTATTTAACTTTATTTTGCCGAGTGGGGAACATTTTCGCCGAGTGCATGTAGGCGCCCGATAAAAGGCACTCGGCAAACAGGGCTTTGCCGTTACATTGTTCGCCGTGTGCTCTTTGCCAGCGGCAGCCCACG
>CM014271.1:64842715-64871343 GCA_004135705.1 Alloteropsis semialata | reverse complement strand
GAATAGAGGAAGTATAAATAAAGTATTTTTTATACCCACAAAAAAATATTTTGAATAAGATGAATGGTCAAAATTATGATAAAAGTCAATGACGACAAATATTTTAATATAGAGATAGTATCACATTTTTCAATGTTGCCCCAAGTCACATTAAACTATAGATGATACAAACCACCATAATGTATAGTATTGTATGCCATTTACTACAAACCATATATAAAATATACAAATAATAGTTTCATAGTTTTGTTACTACGCATGGTGGGCCACTTGTATGATTCAGTTTTCAACTCTCGTGCCTTGGATATATATATAATAAAATGCATGAAGGGCGATTCTACGTAGACTCGTTAGAGCTAGTTTGGGTGCAAAGGTAGGAAAAGCACGTGGGTTTCAAACCCGAGAGGGGATTTATCCCCGCACATGACATCCCCTCTCCTTCGGGTGATCAAAACCTCAGCTGTGGTGAAATTCCCTACCGTCATTTGGGTGACACCGGGACAAAAATCTTCACCAACTAAAAAATACTGAAAAAAACAGAGAAATACAAAGAATTCAAAAAAGTTGTTGCAATAATTAAAACCACTACCATAGATAAACTTTTACTAGTACTCGTACAAGCATCAGGTCAAAGAGTCATCAACAATATACAGTTTAATTGCCACCGCACATCTCACTACGGGATTCGACACATTTGCCGTGTGCCAGGAGCACACGGCAAAATATTTGCCGTGTGTAGCACACGGCAAACAGCCCACGGCAAACAGGCGCCGGCAAAGAGGAGTTTGCCGTGTGCCTTTTCTCGGGCACACAGCAAAACATTCACCGTGTGTCGACTATGGTACACGGCAAAAGTTTTAGACCTAACGCCCAGCTGACGGTAACGGGACTAATTGCTGTGTGCCTTGACGGCGCGGCACACGGCAAACACGAAGATATTTGCCGTGTGCCGGCCCCTAGGCACACGGCAAACACGTCCATCTTTGCCGTGTGCCTAGGTAAATACACACGGCAAATCCCACATTCTTTGCCGTGTGCCTAGGTAAATGCACACGGCAAAGATGTGTACAGGCCAGCCAGGTTTTGCATCTTTGCCGTGTGCTATTGTAAATGCACACGGCAAAGTGACCAGATTTCAATTTTTTTTTTGTTTCTGCTCATATATGGTACCCAAAACAGCACAAACAATTCACAATAAACATCACACGCATTTCATATATCACAATAGCAATGTCACAATAACCAGAAGCCACACAAGTCCACATAAGTCCATACAAAGTGCATATGAATCCATACGAGTCCATGCAAAGCCGTACGAGTCCAAACAAAGCAAGTCACTGCTGCGGCGGCGGCGGCTGATGCGGCGGCCACGTCATGTGAGACGGCCACTGAGCCTGAGGCGGCGGCCACTGAGGCGGCTGAGGCTGACTCCACTGAGGATGAGGCTGACTCCACTGAGGCTGAGGCGGCCACTGAGGCGACATGTCTGGATTGACTGGCCCATCATTGGATGCCGCCGATTGATTCTGCAAATAGGTGAAAAGATTACATTTTAACTTCATCCTAAGTTCTTAGTCATTGTAGTTGTCCTAAGGCATTAGTTCGAATTAAGTTTAGATTTATCCATCATTAAAAGTTCTAAGTTAGGAGCATTCCAACTAAGTCATTGTATCTTTATCCTAAGTTCTTAGTCATTGTAGTTGTATCCTAAGTCATTGTAGCTTTATCCATCATTCAAAGTACTAAGTCGCTATGGGATAATTGAAACAACAAGATTGTCAAGTCACTCACAGGAGTAGGAGTAGCTGCCCGAAGTGGAGGTGGCGGTGAACTGAATTGTGGCGGCGAATGACCTATCGCCGCCCCCAAACTTTGCATGTACTGAAGCGCCTGCTCCAGTCTCAGGCGATCAGCCTCCTGCCTCCGCTGATACTCTTGCTCCATCCTCTCTCGCTCGGCCTACCACCTCGCCTCCGTCTCCTGCTCTCGTGCTTTAAACTCTGCGTCCATCCGGGCCTACAATATTTGATCCAAGGGTTAGAATACAAAGCAAGCATATGTAAAAATCAATGAACGTTGCGTAAAACATAAATAACCTGGAGTGCTTCCATCTGGGCCTGTGTAGAGGTTGGCCGTGGGCGTATGGCCGGGCTTGAGTCGGTGCTCCTACCTCGAATATGCGGAAGTGTGGGAATATTGGCCGTGTCGAGTGAGCTGTCAGCAAGATAGTAGCGGCCATGCTTCTTGCCTCCTCTCACCCTCATGACGATTTCTCCATCAATGGGCTCCATGCTCGGATCGAACTCCGGCCCATGGACCTGCCGTGCCATCTCGGTGTAATCAGTCAGGCGGCTGTGGATGGACGGATTGCTATACGCCTCTGGCGGGTCGTCCGGGTTGTAGGTGACATCGGACTTCGCCTTCCACTTGTGGGCCAAAGCATATCCCTGGAGCTGGCTGCAAGGCAAGCCACCATGTGCCGCCGACTGCGAAAAAAAGCAAGATGATTAGTAATTATACAGAATTAAGCATTCGAATAAATAAATAAATTCACGTACCAAGGCAGCCCTGTACTGGGTGAGGTGACGGTTGCCTTGATGGTGTGGTGCACCTGGCATCATCAAACGCCGCTGCCGGCAAGCATTGTGCATCTCCACCCAACCCTCCGCGCACCACTTGTCCACCATCATTTCCCAGCACACAACATTTGTGGCTAACCACCACGGAGGCACCTGCACGCGCGTCGTCAAGTACATGGCATATAAGAAAATCAAATGGAGCGTACTGCATCTCAGAAATGTTGTATATTTACCGAAATGAATTCTTCCCAGGTTAGCCTCATGTTTCTTGCAACCTCTTTCTTGACCCGCTCTCCGCGTAATCCGCTGTATGTTATGATGGCCTGGATGCGCGCCTCATAATGCATATCCGCCACCAGCTTGTAACAGGCCGTGTTAGCCACCGCGACCACCCTTGCAAGCGGTACTCCCTCCTCCAATCTGTAAAAATCCTGCACATATACGTGATGTCATTATGTCAATAAATGTCCAATTAATGTGATGTATTGAGGAATGTAGTGTGAGGAGGACTTACCCACAGTTCGTTCAACACCCGCTGCGCCTTGTTCGAAAATATCCGGCCTTCCCGATCTAGTGCATCGTCAGCGGCGATGTAGTGCTCCCACGACGACACCGGCTGATCTTCGCCGGCAATCTGCATCACGCCAGGGAAGTGTAGCTTGCAGAGCAGCCCCAGAATGCCATTGGGAATGCGGTTGTGACCACGTGGACCGATACCTGGAGCGACGGTCATAAAGTTCCTGCACAAGTGATTAAGATAAATGATTAGTTCCAATTGTGATTTTTAACATATCAAAAGAAAGAGTTAATAACATATAAAGTTATCGGATCGAATAATCGGCCGTCCCTCTGGAGGTATTGGTCGCTCCGGGAGCCTAGAGGGGCCTCGCAACCAGACACGAGGTATGGCGCCTGCCTCCGCCCCCTCGTGCTCCTCGTCCCCCTCCTGCTCCTCCGCCCCCTCCTGCTGCTCGTCCCCCTCCTGCTCCTCCGCCCCCTCCTGCTCCTCCTGCTCCTCCTCCTCCTCCTCACTAGGGCCGTGCGCCTCAGGCACCTCGTCCTCAGACGACGACGGGGAAGGTACAGGCGAGGGTGACCTCCTGCTCCTCCTGCTCCTCCCCCTCGTCCGTCGAGCCGTGCTGGAGTCCTCAACTGCTGCAAGCGCCGGTGAACTCGCTTGACCCTTCCCTTTTCCCTTCGCTCTCCCTCGAGTCGCCCGGGAGGATTCACCGCTCCCGCTACCTCTGCCGAGCACCTCCGTGAGCGACCTCATCATAGCTCTACCACCCCCCACCATCTTTGATCAATCACCCGCATTCAAAAAAAGTAATCCAATCAGTACATGTATTAGAAATTAATTAGTACAACTAATAAATAAATTAGCACAACTAGTAACATAGCCAAAACATAGTATTACAGCTAGTAAATTAATTAGTACGAAACTTACATGTATTAGAAATACTCATCGTGATCGGGATTAGCTGGATCATATGTCTCATCATCGCTATCACGCGTGTCGTTACAATCAACACCATGCTCCAAAGGAGGTTCGTTGTCATCATCACTGTCATTGCCTAAATGTAATCGCTCAAGTAATTCTACGTGCTTCAAATTATGAACCTCATCCCCGGGATTAGCTGGATCATATGTCTCGTCATCGCTATTACTTTCATTGTCAACTTCCATTCCGATGCTTCGGTTAAGTCTATCTCAAATCTCCCTTCTAGCCCATCTTCTTGAAAGAACTCACCGTCATATGTGTTTGGGTCTATGTTGTAGTCTTCGTTGTTTGGGGCAGGTAGTTTACCGTGTGGCGATACCTTGTACACAACATCCCAACCCTTGAGACGTTCGTCGGTTTGGCATGGGTAAGAGAGATAATAGACTTGTGTGGCCTGTTGAGCCACAATATAAACGTCATCTCCTTTGTACACGGACGACTGTTGAATCTCGACTAGACCAACATTCGGGATCCGTCTCACAGCTTGAGGATCAAACCAATGGCATTTGAATATGACAGGTTTCAGGGGAATGGAACCATGAAACGTGAGTTCGTATATTTCTTCGATTCTTCCATAGTACTCGAGCCCATTGTCTCCTGGGGTAAAAACTCCAGTATTTGTGGTTTTTCGATTGGGCCGACTCTGCTCATGCCTTGTTGTGTGAAAGCGATATCCATTCACGTCATAAGCGCCAAATGACTTGACCCTATAGGCACAGCCATTGGCAACCTGTCGCAACTCAGCACTCATAGACGTATCGTTTTGGGCCTGCAAGTTCAAGTTCAAGCAGGATAGTAATGTCGTATTATTCGTACATACGAGCAACTTGTAATGTGATACTACGAACGAGCTAAATTGGACATTACATTCTGTTTGAACCAAGAAATGAAACCAGGTCTTCCATTTCCCGCACCATGTCTAAGAAGGCCCCCCCATTCGTGCCTCGTACGGGAGGTGCAAAATCATATGCTCCATCGGATTGAAAAAACCTGGTGGAAAGATCTTCTCCAACTTACAGAGCAACACAGGCGCCATTCTTTCCATTTCTTCAATCACTGTCAGAGATAACTCCTTAGCACAAAGCTGACGGAAGAAAAAGCTCAACTCTGCTAGCACTTGCCAGACATGATCAGGGACATAGCCTCGAACCATCACCGGAAGAAGCCGCTCGATCCATATGTGGTAGTCATGACTCTTAAGCCCGTTGATTCGCATAGTAGACAAGTTCACTCCTCTACTCAGATTCGCTGCGTACCCATCAGGGAACATTAAGCCTTGGAACCATACTAGTACTTCCCTCCTTTGGGCTGGGGTCAGACAGAAATCGGCCTTAGGCTTTTTCCATCTCTTGCCATCTTTTGGAGGCGGAATGTCAAACTTAGATCTATTGCATAACATAGCTTGATCCACTCTAGCCTTAACGTTATCCTTTGTCTTATCAGGAATGTCCATGATTGAACCCCAGGATGCCTCGGCGACATTCTTTTCGGTGTGCATCATATCAATGTTATGTGGAAGAAGAAGGTCTTGCATATAGGGGAGCCTCCACAAACCACACTTTTGCGCCCAGGCATGTTGCTCGCCATATCCCACAAAACCACCACCTTGTTCATTGATCACGAGAGCGTCTAACTGAGCACGAACCTCGGCACCTGTCATAATGTGCGGTGGAGGATCTTTAACTTCGACACCTTTCGTAAAGTTCTTCTTATCTCGTCTGAATGGATGCTCCAGAGGGAGGAATTGTCGATGTTTGTCGAAGGAAGAATACTTGCCACCCTTCCTCAACCAAATGAACCTCAGAGCTGCCTTGCATATTGGGCAAGGAAACTTCCCGTGGACGCACCAGCCGCAGAATATCCCATACGCCGGCATGTCATGCAGGGAGTAATGGTACCAAACTTACATTCTGAAGTTTGTCTTTGTAGCTCGGTCATATGTCCAAACCCCTTCATTCCAAGCATCGATCAAATCATCAATCAAAGGCTCCATGTAAATACTCATATTATTCCCCGGGTGTTCAGGAATTATCAACGACAAGAATATGTTCTGTCGTTGAAAGATAACGCCGGGGGGAGATTGAGGGGGATAACAAACACGGGCCAACAAGTGTAAGAGGCAGCCGACATTCCATAAGGATTGAACCCATCTGTCGCTAGGGCAACACGTACATTACGAGCTTCATTAGCTTTATCACGATGAATCCCATCAAAATGGGTCCATGATTCAGCATCGGATGGATGTACAAGCTTCTCAGGTTTGTACCGAGTTCCCTTTTTGTGCCATGTCATCTGTTTCACAGATTCCTCGGTCATGTAAAGCCTTTGGATCCTCGGTATGAATGGAATGTACCGTAGGATTTTCACGGGGCCGTGAGCTGCCTCTTCTGACCATCACCAGAATCTACCTCTACGAACCTAGAGGATTTACACTTTGGACAGTACTTTGCTTCCGCATGTTCTTTCCTAAATAAGATGCATCCATTGGGACAAACATGTATCATCTCATATGGCATCTTAAGTGCACGAAGAAGTTTTTGTGCCTCATACATGTTCTTTGGCAGAATGTGACCTTCCGGAAGCAGGCTGCCAAAAACTGTCATCATAACATCGAAGGCGTCTCGACTCAGAGCAAACTGGGACTTCACGGCCATTAGGCGCGCAATGGCATCTAATTGTGAAACCTTGGTATGCCCATGAAGGGGTTGCTGTGCTGCACCCAGCATGTCATAATACGCCTTCGCGGTTGGCTCCGGCTCATCCTCCCTACGTCCTTCATCAAAATGTGCTTCATGAAAGTCATCTAACATTTCTCCTACCCCGGCATCAGAATCATGTTCCTCAATGCGCTGTCTCACGACCTCGTCTCTCATACGACTGCCTTCACCATGGAAGGTCCACCGGGTATAGTCTCTCGTAAATCCGTAATTGCAAAGATGTTGTGTCATGCCTTCCTTTGTTTGTCGACGCGTGTTCCCGCATTTGCTGCAAGGACACCAAGTGGTCTTGCCTCCTTTAACCTTTGCAAATGCTCGATCCAAGAAAGACTCGGTCTTCTGAATCCAATCCACAGTCAAATCACCCCCACGTTTCCAGCCCGTGTACATCCAAGCACGTTCATCCATCTTCTATCACATCAGCGAGTAATGTAAAAGTCATTTGCATCTACACGATCTCTATATATAGTTTCTAATGGGTGAAGATAGGTCCTAATCCCACCCAAGGATGCGTAGCGGGGGTAGGTTTCCATGGTCTACTCCGATCTGAGACAGAATTTCGGCAGCACCTCCCCGCTGTTCTCCAAATACACGTCCCAGCAGGGAGATTGTATATCCGGAGAACAACGGTGAAGTGCTGCCGAAATTCTGTCCCAGATCAGAGTAGACCATGGAAACCTACCACCGCTACGCATCCTCGGGCTGTCCAAAAAACGTGGACAATTCGAAACAGATACGGCCATATATATGCACAGTACTGCATATTTCCAACCGTATCTCTTTCGAACGGGAGACGCCTAACTGGGTTACGTGATCTACGAACAAGATACGCGGGCAGGATCGTGGTTCTTACGGTGGGTCGACGGTGTAGGCGTGGCCGGCGTGGTGTGGACTCGCGAGTCTGGTCGGCTACGGCTCCGGCTCCTCGTCGAAGAGGTCGGCGGTGTAGACGTGGCAGGCGAAAAGGTTGCAATAGCCTCTCCTGCAAAATGTGATTTCATTTAGATATTGGGACATCCCCATTAACCGATTATTGGGAAATACTTATTGGGGAACTGCTGGAGATGCTCTTAATCTTATTTGATAAAAACCATATGGTGATATATCATCACTTAATCTTATTTGAAGAAGTTGAACAAAATTAGGATCATGCGCATATACATATGTCTTTTTTATAGATTGCTAAAGAATTTATGCGGTTTTAGCCTTGTAGGAAGTCACAAAATGTCATGATAGTAACATATTTGGAGCACTAACAATAGAGAATATAATGTGGCCGTCTACATGTTGCAAAAAATCATGGAATTATGACGACATTTTGCTATGTATGGATAGTATCACATTGTCACTCTTGTTCTAAAATAATAAAGCCTTGTAATGTTTGCCATTCATTCTAGAGATTCAACATGTTTACGAAAAATGCAGTGCAGTTTTTATATTTTTATCATGAACTGGACATATATAGGGCCATTTGATTAACTATTTAAATTTGACAAAGAAAAAATATTATATAAGTTTCAAGAGATTTCATTTAGGTCCACTTAAGCAATATCAATCCATGCCTAGGAATATCAATACATGCCTACAAATAATTGCTCCAAATTCACTACTCATTTCAACAGACACAGCATACCAATCCACAGAATTTGGGGTCCTTACAGTGGCGTGGCGAGCACGGGCAGGGGCGGCGGCGGGCGGCGGGCGCGNTGGGTGGGCGGCAAAAGATGGGCACCGCCGGTTGTCCATACAACAATGTCATGTTAGCACTAATCTTAACTAGATAGGAACGTGATGTGTTCACGTTGGCTTTTGCGTCCATCTATATACATCGTGTGTGTCCATGTACGTAGAGGTTAGTCCAGTCTAGCGTTAGTTAGCTAGTCAGGTAGTGCGTGTGTGTGCAGGTTAGATGTTGGCGTTGATCGCAATGTGCGCTGGGCCAGACTCGCGGCAAGCTCGGACGGAGCGCGGTTCTCACGGGAGAGCGAATGGCTCACGATGAGAGAAGGCCGGGTCACAAGGAGCTCGTGCGGACGTGCGCATGAGGGCCGCAGGAGGTAGTTGCTTAGCGTTGCGGGTATAAAGGTCGCCATGTAACCTGTGTTAGTTGAGCCGAGTCCAATGTAATACAAAGAGAGGCCAAGATACAGGCGTTCGTCGCCGCGGCGTTCGTCGCTGCAAAATCTATAAGTGTTCTTTGTGTTCTTAAGATTGTTCATCAATCCTCGGTTCCAACATGTCAGCTTGGATATCGTTCGTATGATATGGAAAAATTATTGTGAAATGAGAGGGGGTCACATGACACACAACACGGTGCCCATTTGGTTCCTCACCATGCAAGTAAGCCACACTAGGACCTTGTTTTGAAAATTCTTTCATGTGCGGAAAATTCTGAAAAATAAGTTAATTTGCCCTATGTTGGGGATTTGGCCCGCCGACAAACGCCTTCTACTTGTTTTGCTTCATCTCACGCGTAAGGGCAGCAATGAACGAAGGAGATAGAACCAATTTAGCTTCATTTTACTCTGCAGGCCTCTAATTCGTGTTCTCAACATTTGCTCGACCGGTAAGTTACTTCAATTTCATATGGAGGCTGCTAGTTCCTGCCATTTCTTCCCACACCTCAAGCAGCTCACTCTCAAGGGCGTGCGTATCTCGGAGGGCACTCTCCATGGCATTCTGTCCAGATGCCCCGTTTTGGAGAGCTTGGTGCTAGACTGGAATGTTGGTTATCGTCGTCTCCATATCCATTCTGCAACCCTTCGGAGCCTTGGCCTGTCAGATGCTTGGAATCATAGTGAGGGAAATCTGGAAGAAGTCATCATCGAGGATGCCCCACAACTAGAAAGGCTTATCTCCCGCCCTCCAAAGTGTCATGATTTAGTGATTCGCATTATTCAGGCACCCAAACTGAAGACATTGGGCTATCTAAGTAGAAGAATATCCACTTTTGAGATAGGAACCATGGTTTTCCAGGTGCGAACACATTTGAATCTACGACTCCTTATACCTTTTTCTATGCTGTGGTTCCACTCATACAGTTCGCTTCTCTATTTTTATTTCAGAAAATGGTGCCCATTAGCCAACCTAGTCTGACACGTACCGTGAAGATTTTAGCCCTCAATACTGATCCTAATCTAGACATTGCTATTAACTTCTTGAAATGCTTTCCATGCGTGGAGAAGCTATACATCATGGTGAGAATTTTTTCTTTGGTTAAATTTCATTGCCTAACGACTCGTTATGTTTCTATTCTGCCATGGGCTGTGGCATCAAACCTTGAGTTGAATCTTTATTTATATCATATTTCTGTCAACTACCAAATTTTCCCTTGACAGGCGTCCCTTCAGGGGAGATTCAAGAATGTAAGACGCTATGGTTCAGTTGAATGCCTTGATCTACATCTCAAGATGGTGGAGTATATAAATTATCAGGGAAACATGTCAGATGTGAACTTCATCAAGTTCTTTGTATTAAATTCTCGAGTGCTAGAATCTATGAAATGTGTAGCCCTTCGTTATGAATGTGATAAAAAATGGGTTCAGCAACAACATAAGAAGCTGCAGCTGAATGAGAGAGCTTCACAAGGTGCTGCATTTGATTTTCAAGCTGATTGCAGGTTATCCAGTTTGGTACACTTGAAGGATATCAGTGATTTGACTACAGATGATCCCTTCGATAGATCATTGTGCAGATGTGTTGGTGAAGATTTGCTCTGAAAGCTTCTTATCATTTGTATGCTTAGGCAAGCATCAAGCTCATGATTGTTTTTCATACTTTAATTTCTGCAGCCAGCTTTTGAAGAGATATTTTAAACAAACTCCATTCTATTGCCTAAGAGTTTGTCAGTGAGCATGTAACATATATTGTCATATAACTTTGAGCCGCATTGATCTCCTTTGTGTTTATTTCTTTATTTTGTAGGAAAGTCAGTTTTAAAATTTTAATTCCACCCTTTTCTGTCTCATGTACATAGACTTAGTAACTTTGTTTTTTTCTCTCAAACACGCAAGAGAGCTGCATATCATTGTATTAATAGTAGAAGAAAGAAGTCATACAGAGACCTACACACACCCTCGCACTAGAAAGAGACTTAATCACAAATAAAAAAAAATGACCCAATAGGGTTTAGGAAGCAACACTTGATGCTAGAGTGCTGCTATGTATGAACATTGTAGTGCAAAATTGATTGCTATGAGCTTGGAGGTCTTGGAATACACAATCTTGAGGCCATGAGCTGGGCCCTGCAGATGGGATGGCAACGGCTGAAACAAATTTGAGCTGATCATCCTTGAGTGGATTTGGAACTGCCTTGCCATGCTAACACGTTGGCATTATTCTCTATTGCAGTAAGAACCCAAGTTGGAAATGGTAACAGCACTTTGTTTTGGACAGATAGATGGCTCCATGGTTGTTCCATTAGTGATTTAGCACCTGCATTGGCTGCTTGTGTTAGACATCGAATTAAAGCCAAAATAATAGTGGCAGAGGCTCTGGAAAATGATGCTCGGGTAGGTAATACTCAAGGCCTGTCCATGATCGTACTTTCAGAGTACTTACACCTTATGGACTTTCTTAGGGACATTGAGCTCTCCCAGAATGAGGACCAACATATTTGGAGATTTGAGGCCTTTGGAACATACTCTGCTAAGTCCACTTACCGAGTTTATTTCAACGGTTTGGTGACCTTTGAACCTAGACCTCGCTTATGGAAGTCTTGGGCCCTTGAAAAATGTAAGATATTTGTTTGGCTAGCCATCAGGAACCGATGTTGGACGGCTGATCGGCTTACTCACCGAGGAATGCCACACCCAGAGAGATGCCCTTTATGCGGCCAAGAGGATGAGACAATACAACATCTGCTCTCAAATTTTGTATTCTCACGGGAAATATGGTTTAGTGTTCTTTCACCTATGGAGATGGGTGGAGCAGCAGCACAATAGAATGAGAAAATATGGATATTGGTGGGCCAAGTGCACCCGTAGGGTCGAGAAGGAATACAAAAAAGGGGTCAATTGTCTGATCATTCTGACTGCTTGGCTGATTCGGAAGCATCGTAATTCTTGTGTCTTTTATGGAGCTTCTCCATCGTTAATGAGATCATGAGACAGTTTAGAGATGAGTACAAATTGTGGTGTTTGTCTTGAGCTAAGAAGCTTCAAGCACTACTACTACATGGGGTAGGGACGTCTGATTAGGAGTTTTGGTTTGTGGTCGTCAAAAATTTCCCAGGTGATAGTGTTGTATGTGTCCCATCCTTCTCATCTATGCTACCGGCATGAGTTAGAATTGTACATGTGCCTTGTTTCCTCTCTATAATACAAAGATACGCAGCTCTCTTGCGTGTTTGAGAAAAAAAATTGATTTTTAGTCAATGTAAGAAGCTACCTCTGAACACTAGATATACTCAAGGTGTTAGAATTGATTTTCATGCTGAATACAAGTCGTGTAGTTTGGTACACATGAATCATATCAATGATTTGGCTTTTGAGGATCCCTTTGATAGTAGATCAATATGTAAGATGCCTTGATGATGAATTTGTTTGAGGATGTTTATCAATTGTATACATTGGTAAGCACCAAGCATGTTTATTTTATGTGCTTGAAATTTATTATGCTGGCTTATTTTGTTGCAAACCTGGAATAGTTATTTAGCTAAAGAAGTTGAATGACATTGACCTATTTTTGTAGTTTGGTATGATGTTTACACTGATATTGTAGGGTCGATTCATGCCCAGTACGTGTGTAGGGAAAACATATTAGCTGCTACCTGTGCTTGGCGCTGGTCTCCTGCCCTCATTTTCCTGTAAGCAGCAGCATCTCTAGTCTAGGTGCCCCAATTCCACCTTGACTGCAGTAGTGAGCGCTGCCACAGCGGACTGACTGTCAAGTTGGCCAACTGCCAACCAAGAATCCACATGGAACCCACTGCCTTTACAAGCAGCCAGACCATAAGACCATTTATGTTGACCATGAAGCCACTGCCACCTGACTTGTTCCCTAGGTACTAGGCGGCAACCTACTGCCCACTTACAAAACACCCCTTTTACATCTAAGAGCATCTCCAAGAGACTCTTTATATCTTTCTTACAGGAATAGAGATTTTGGTGAAAAAACACTCACCAGCAGCCTCTTCAATTGGATATCCAAATATAGATATCCTCTATTCCGGGTTTCTCGCTAGCCAAAAATGGAGAGTGAGGATGACTCTAGACCGCGCACAACATATAGATAAGCTGTTGGAGAGTACAAAGATATAGAAGACGATTTTTACTTAAATGGCTCTCCAAATGATGATTTAGAGAGTAGATTTTAGAAACGCTCTTGGAGATGCTCTAACACTCATTCTCCATGCTGAAAATGAATAAGTTCTATTAGTAGTAGTTTGTTCTGCTTCTTAATAAAATGATACGCAGTTCTCCTGCGTGTTCGAGAGAAAAAGTAGTTTGTTCTGCTTTGGCGTATTCCTAAGTGCAAACCGGTGGATATGAACTGTGAAAACACTCAAACATGATCAGGGGCTGGTTACCAGTTGTACGCATAACTTTAGTGAAGTGGAGGCCATGTTGTTGCATGTATTTTTGATTGATCTAGGCATCTAGCCAGTACACATACCTATATATTGTGTGGTGTTGGTAATTCTTAATGAAATTTGGGATGAGTTTCAGAGAGGTAATTAACTGGCAGTGGACCGTTGATCTGTAAATTTTCATATGCCCATTTTTGTTAACTATTCTGCCCGTTAATCTAGATAGATTATTCTTATTTTCAGTGCCCTCTCATTTTATCATCAATGCAAACTCATAGTTATATTAGAATTTGGATTTGAGTTTTGAATTTTCATCACTGGTGTACAGCTGTCAGGATATTATTTGTATTTTGAACATGTTCATGTATTTAGGTGAGTGCAGGTTTGATAATAATACTATTCTTCCTCAAATGGATATTAAATTTTAAACATGTTCATGTATTGGTCTGGGAGTTGAGATTCCAGTTCCAAGGGTTTATAGAAGATGCCAAAAGGTCCCATAGCCTATTTGTTTACAACCAATCAAGTAAAGAATGATCTCGATTGTAGTATTTATGTATCTACACGGAGTAATATTGCAAACTGTTTTGTTTGGATACTCATACATCCCTTGTTCTTTGATAGGCAGAAAACTTGCAGATGCTCCTATATATTGATGTTGCTAGGCGGAAAGGAATGCTGCTGCTTCGGAGACACCAGAGTTTTCGTTTGAATTGCTGTTAGACCCAAATATGTACCATCTTGGCATTTTGGGAATAGTTCCACTAGTCATTAAGTTATATCTGTAATGACTATTTATGAATTATGTCGTCTTATCTCATATTGTGGCCATGCTGGAATTTATGTTTAGTTTGACGAAAGACTAGCCCAATGTTCAGTATGGGATTTTTTTTTTCTAGCATCCACATTTCACTGTATTTACTATTTATTTGGTGGGTTACTGCTTTAAATCCCATCAGTTGAATGATGGAAATTTTTGGTAGCTTGGTACCAGATTAGACGCTGGTGACTTGGGGCGAATATGATGTCTGTGTCTCTGACCTCTCTTGATTATGTTGGTGTCCGAGATTTTCATGCCTGCATTTTGTAGCAGCCGATTGAGAATTTCCCTTACTTCTGGGACATTATTCCTTTTGGATGAAACATTATATAGTTCTTTGGCCATAGCATGATCTCTGGCCTCCTGAGACCAAAGCTGTGTCCAGCCAGATGACACTTCAGGAATTCAGATATGCTCATTGGGATGCTACTAGGCTATGAGTTTAAAAGTCTGTTACAAGTTCCGGCAGTAGAATTAAGCAACGCTATGGGTAGGAATTTAGGTTCTCTAGAAAGCACAGCATTAGTCAAAAGTTGTAGTCACTTGTCTCCATTCTCCAAGGCTATCTTCAGGTTCAGAACATTCCGTCTCTAGAATGGTCTTCTACCATACCTGAACAATCCTCGGCGCAGAGGACAGACTGATGCACTGGTTTCAGGAATTCAGTTGTAAAATGTGAAACGGAATCATTATTTCGTTTTCGAACCAACAAGCACGAGACAGATTCCTCCTCAGCAAATAAACCTGCTCATACTCGAAAGAGAAGCGAATACATGACATTTTGAAACAGAATTATATTGTTAATGCTTGCAAAAAAAACACTTCAGTCTGCATGTTAATTTTTATTTCTGCACATGCTGGGAAGAGATGCATCAGTCTGCATATTATTATCTTCTGCACTTGAGGATCCAGAATAGCAAGGTTGCAAATTGCTAGGAATGTGGTGTGCCACTGCCACATGTGCTCCTCAGTTCTTCCTCATGCTTCGTCCAATCATCTTCATGTCAAAGTGTTCTCTGTCACTGCTGGATTAGTCTTGGTACAGAATCTACAGCAGAGATGAACTAACACCATGAACAATATGTGGCAGTGGCTAGTGCAGAAATTGCAGCTCACAAGAATAACCAGTGTTCTGATTCACAGGTTATATCAGAAAGTCTTGAAAAATGCACCAACTGGAGAGCAGTAATGTAGTATCAAAACACAAAAGTTTCACTGGAAAGCACAAAAGACCATCACAACAGCCCTCCAACCACAGGTCGACATATGAACGTTGAAATAGAAAATAAAAAACAAGAAAGGACCAGTATTATCTCAGGACCTCCTCCTCCCACACAACCGCAATTGGCTATTAGGAGTTAAACCTTCCATGCTCGTGTCTCCCACCTAGATTTTAGTGGAAACAAAATCGATCTCTGATCACACTATATGCTGCCACTGGATGCCAACTTTTAAGCTATACTAGACAAGTTATATTAGAATTGCGCCCCCTTGATGATGAAAAGACAAACAATGTTGTTTCTCTATTCCCCATTGTTTCAAATAGTGGACTATAGCATTTTACAAAGATCAAGCTCTGCTCAGCCGCTATAGCCCGCTTTTTAGTACAGCGCTCGAAACACTGCTATTCCCACATATACCACAGAAAAGAATAGCAGAAAATGTTCTCTGAGAAGCATACTTCACAGAAACTCAAGACATAATGTATGTGCTCATCTTCAGAGCAGAAAAACACTGGCTGTTCTTCTATGAATGTTTCTCTTGAGCAATGCTATCCTTTCTCTCTCACAAAATGAAACCATCTGTCATAAGTTATGTCCCAGCAGCCATAAAAAATTTTAAATGCCAAATACATAGGTTTAACTCCTAAAAAGATTGTTAACACCTAAAAGTTAATGCATAAAGACTGTTGCCGTAGAAAACTCATGGTCCAAATTACAATAACAGAATAGATACACCTAATATACTGGATCAAATAATTCGACGAGTCAAGATCTGAAGGTTTCACATTCCACATCGACATAAATATCCATTCATGTCTCTCATTTCAATCCAAAGTCAAACTGGCACCTACTAGCATTCAACATCTTAGTTACATTCACATTCTCATAATCTGAAAACAATTTTTTTACTAATGATAATTAATTGCTATAATTCACTTGTTTATCATTGCAAGTCTGTTCGATAAACGAACTAGCAGCAATTAACTGCCTGCTACAAATGCAAAGTGATCAGGTACTTATACACTCAAGCAACAGGCAAAACTGCTTCAGTTGGTTCACTACACGTTGCAAAATTTCTCTAGTCGGTTCACTGCACAAGTACAATTGCTTACTGAAATTTACCATTAAGACAAATAGTTCAGTTCCAAGGATGTGCCAAGAGAGTCTGAAATTACTTATAGTGAAACCTTGTTCAGATCAAACTGAAACTAAACAACAGAGTCATTTTTCAAGAAATGAAAGCATGGATCAGGTATAACTTTGTTTCCAAAAGCTGACATACCAAGCATGAACCCAAAAGATAACTCTTAACAAAAGGAAACATAAACCTGGAACAAAGTTCATGATTAAAGATCACAAACTGAATTTTACAAGGACTACAATTGATGATGAAGAATTGTACTCAAGGTCTCAAGCAAGTAATCTCAATGCCAGGCAGAAACTGAACCTGTGAACCATACTGAATTATTTATCTTTTTTTTAGGAAAAAGAAAATATATTCAGTTACAATAGGCTTCATCAAGAGCAGGAAAGTAACTTGGAACAAGATATTAAACTGGAATATAGTTTCTTACACATCATAACATCGAATAAGATGTGACTAGTATAAGTAGCACTGCTCTTACTTAAACTTCCCAGCATAAAAAATTTCAGTTTAAAGGTTAAAAAGTTCAACACTAGACTACTAGAGCAAACATGAGCACAAACTGAAGCAAATAACCTCAAATGTTTTCAGATACACCTTCAGGTTGCATAAACCCTGTTCAGGAAATTGAACTCAAACCGAACACATAGATTCTCTTTTAACAAAAAATGAAGACAATCGCATATGATTTCAAAGTTACTAGTACGTGTTATGCATTAAAATAATATCCAACACTAGGTCTCAAAACATGCATAAACGCAAGCCTAAATCATTAATCTTGGTCTAAAACATGGATACTTGGGTAATTCATTGAAACAAACGTACTCATTGACATTGACAATAAACTCTTACTAAGTTAACATAACCAACTGAAAACAATCACATTAATTGACCATTACTGAAACAACACACTAAGTGTGAGGTTTGCAAGATGACCACAGGAGCAAGCTCAAGTAGATGGATAGGTCACTAAATCCCTGCTCACAGTTGCAATTTGGCACTAGCATGATCTGAAAAAAAAAAGACACAATACAAAAGACTTAGAAGATTCTACGGATCAGTAACCACACATATATATGAGATATGCACTTTTATGGCTAGCTACAAGATTGCATTTGAAACAAGTGCTTCAGATTGCCTGCAAATGAGTGAAAAGAAAAATAGGCCTCCTACTTCCCACGCATCTGGACAGCCTCATGAAAGGTTCCTTAACAGTGCTACATATGCTATCTCATCTTTAAATACACCATCCATTTTTTTTCTCTTTGGTCCCATGTATATTTATATAAATTTTCATGTCACTAACTGGAATTACACAAAAATCACAATGAAGAAAACATGCATATGAGAATGAGGCCATACCAGGAGTGTAGAAGCTCACGTAGGGAAAGATGACGAAGCAGCCCCCACTCTCAGCAACCTTCCTGACCTGTCCGGATTTAATCTCAAAAGCAAAAGTACCATCATTTGTGCTCATGAAGATGGTACCAGTGCCCTCTGAGAAGCCAACCACATTAAGTTCGGTTGAGGGATCATCAAGGGCCATAGGTTTCAATGCATCAGGTTCAATCACCCTACATTCCACCCATTCGGCAACGCCAGAGGAAGCAGCCTGATGTGACCAAAGGCAGATGTTGTGGCCTTGTGCACTGGCGATTCCCAGTTCCCCTTCCTCCGCAACCATGAGAATTGCATTTCCTGTGTACTCGAAACGGGGCAGCAGTTTGATCACCGATAGGGCCTGACCGTGCTGCAGATCATACTTGAGGATGCAGTTCCTAAGGTTAAAGTAGAGCGCACCTCTAGCGAGGGTACTGGGAATCGTCAGCACCATGGAATCACGGCGGAGCTGAATTGATGCCGGCTCGCTCCACGCACCAGTCTCTGACGTGTATACGCTCACCTGAGCGAGGGTCGTGCCAATGGAGGTGCCCACGAAGACAACAATGAAGGGCTGGCCGTGGCAATCGAGGTGGTCGCACCCGTCCGAGGCGCAGAGCAGCGCTGCATTGTGGTTTACGTACGGGAACGGCGGAGGGGGAAGCTTCTGGTTGACGCCGGTGACGGGATCCCACACGAAGATGCCCATCGGACCGAAGGAGTGGATCAGCACGCGGCCGTGGCGGCAGTCGAGGGCCCACCAGCGCTCGCAGGCGAACGCCGGCGGGGCGAAAGTGGCGGAGGTGGTGGGGACGAACCTGTACGCGTAGCGGACTTCTTGGAGGATTCCGAGGAGGGGCGGGGCGCGGTGGAACTCGCGATAGCGGCGGAGGAAGCCGGGGTCGCGGAGGATGCGGCGCCAGGTATTGCAGACGAGGGCGGCGCGGACGAGGTGCGCGGGCTCGTCCGGCGGGACGCGGAGCAGGATCTCGCCGACGGGGTCTTCCAGCAGCTCCGGCGGCGGCGCCATGCCGAGGCTTTGGTGGGCGTGGGCACGGCCGTGCGGGGGGAACGGGATGATGGGGACTAGCTGTGGGCTGCCAGGCTGTGTGGGCTCGTGGGCTGTGGCCGGTAAGGCTGTCCGCTGGTCATCCTCCAAACCGATACTTTAAAAAGCATATTCCATCAATCAAAATTCCATCCTCTATACTATATTCTTTCGTACCCGTCATCCTCTAAATCACATACTCTATCATAACTACCCACTGGTAGGGCCCACACATCAGTATTTTTAATATATTTTCATTCTCTCTCTGTCCCGAGACCGGCCTCCGCTCCCACCGATCTCTCCTCTGTCCCCGCTCCCGCGCCGCTCGCCGCCCCCTCGCACGGCGACGCACCGCCCCCTCCCACGGCGACGTGCCGCCCTCGTCCAGCGCCGGTGGCTTCCCCCTCCCCCGGCTCTCACTTCCACGGGCTGGCCTCCCTCTCTCTGTCGCTCTCTGCTCCGGCCAGGAGTCGATAAAGCGGGGCCTCCCTCCTCGGCTTGGATCCCGCGCTGCTCGCCGTTGCCTTCTCTCGCGTGCGGGCGTGCGACGCCGGGCGTGTGGGGGTGGGTGTGGAGGAGGTCGAGGGGTGGGTGCGACACGGACGCTTGGCGCGGGGCGCGACGGCCGCGGGGCGCCTTCCTCCCCCGCCGGCCCCATCCTCCGCAGGGCACCAATGTCGCGGCCGCCACAAAGACGGAGTAGGAGGCCTCGAGGTCCGACGCTCGGCAACAGGGACGCCTTCCAGCGGCGGCGGTGGAGGCCTCCAGCAACGGCGGTGCCGGCCTCGCTTCTCCTTTTCATTGGCATATGCAGTGGAGTCACAAATATGTAGAACATGTTTTGTGCTAAACATAATCAGGCCACAAAGCAGTTTTGGACTCACATTGGAGTCATTTAGATGTTTTGGAGTGACATAATTAGGTCACATAGATCTCTTGGAGTCTTGTATGCCTTCATTTAAATGTGTTGTAGTACATACAAAATTCATTAGTTTTTTTAAGACTGCAGCGTCATTGGATTGAATATGTTGCATGGAAAGATGATCAGTTATGTCTCATATAATGAATAGGTCTCATATAATGATTCAAAATTATATAATGATTGAATATGCAGTGTCATTGGATTGAATATGCAGCGTCATTGAATAGGTCTCATATAATGATTCAAAATTTGGATAGATTGTCATTTGATTCAGTTATGTACTTGCAGAGTCCATGAGACCAATTTTCTGTATTTTTTGTGTTTTGCAATAGTCCATGAGACAAATACGTGAAAGAATCCGCTTCTATTGCAACACATGCATGGCCACTCGTCATTTTTTTGTCTCTGGCTGACAGTGACATGAGCACAACACAATAGGGAAAACATTTGTTGAACATATTACAAGATAAAAAATAATTATTACATGACCATACGATGCAGATAATACAAGTTATAATAATTATTACATTACCACAAAATATTACAAGACTTACTAATTATTACATGACCACAAAATATTTACAAGCCTTATTAATTATTACATGACCTTCAAATCTTAGAAGTTCGAATGATTAAATACATGACCACAAAATAGTAAATGTCTTCATAATTACTACATGCCCATAAAATATTACAAGAGAATAAATATTAGATGAGCACTCATTCATCTAATGCTGGAGAGATCCTAGCCTCATCCACTGGTGCTCGATGAGATCACGTAGTAGCCGAAAGTGGGTGTTTTGGTTATGAAGCCTATGGTGTGCAGCAACAAATGCTTCCCTTGTTGGATTGTCGGCGTACGGAACAGCTAGTTGGCCGATGTCCAAGAAATCAGTATTATGTGCAAGCTCACCCTCATCCTCGACTACCATATTATGCAAAATAATGCAAGTCGTCATTATATCATTAATGCGGCTATGGTCCCAACCATATACGGGTCCTCGGATCACCGCAAACCGAGTTTGCAGCACTCCAAATGCACGCTCTATATCCTTGCGTGCACTTTCTTGTTGAGTGGCAAAGTGTCGCGTCTTCTGCTCCATGGGGTAACGAATGGTCTTAACAAAGGCCGCCCACTCAGGGTAAATCCCATCGGCAAGGTAGTAGCCCATGTTATAGGTGTTTCCATTGACTACAAACGACACAAGGGTTGAACGACCCCTGAGGTAAGACGAGAATACAGGTGATCTATGAAGAACGTTAATGTCGTTGTTACTTCCAGGCATGCCAAAATAAGCATGCCATATCCATAGATCATGTGATGCAACCGTCTCTAATATCATAGAGGCATGCTTCTCTCTTCCCGTGAACTGACCCTTCCACAATGTCGGGCAGTTCCTCCACTCCCAGTGCATGCAGTCTATGCTGCCTAGCATCCCCGGGAACCCACGATTCTCACCCACTTGAAGAAGCCTATCTACATCGGCTCTGTTGGGTGCACGTAGGTAATGATCGCCAAAAACTTCAATGACAGCCCGACAGAAATGATGCAAAGCATCCCGAGCAGTTGACTCACCAATGCGGACGTAGTCGTCAACAGCATCCACCGGCACCCCGTATGCGAGAATGCGCATAGACGCCACGCACTTCTGAAGAGCCGATAGTCCTTCCTTGCCAGCTGCATCACACTTTTTTTTGAAGTAGTTATCATGATTTTTAACGGTCTCTTTAATACGCTTGAATAAATGCCGACGCATCTGAAACCTGCAACAACACTACTGCAATGAAAAAAGCTAGACGTAGAGAGATCGTTACTAGAAATAAGCCAGGACTTTACCTTCTACGGAACTGCTGGTCATTGTAAACAGGATTTGGGACAAAGTAGTCGGCTTTGATCCTCCTGTGACCAGAAGGAAGGTCCCTCGGCCGAATGACCTTTGGTGGAGCATCTGGGCGACGATGCGTGCGAGAGCTCTCTGCTTGCACGAGATGGTTGTATGTCGCGGCCTCGGCTTCTTCATCGTCAACAAGGGCATCAGTGTCATCATCTTCCTCCTCCTCCATCCAGTACCTTCGCAATGAGCTTGGGAAGCCGGCTCAGTGGGTTCTGTGCGCATCTGGTGAGTGAGTGTGATGCAACTTCCCAAGGGAGTCACATGTTTATAGTAGCATCTGTGCCACTGCCCAGGCCCAGGCAATTCACGAGAAGCATGTGTCCGCAGCGAATATGGCAGATCACAGGTGCAAAAGCAGGCCCAGGCGGATTCCTTCCCAGTGCTCTCGGCAAGTCACAGGTGCAAAAGGGGATTCCTTCAACAGGTACAACAGCAGGTCACATATTGCACATGTCACACATTCCACAGGCAGGTCACACATTCCACAGGTCACATATTCCACAGACAGGTCACACAATCCACAGGCAGGTCACATGTTTCATAGGCACACTCACAGATACAACACTACAAGCAGCAAGATCCAATGCTGTCCCAACAATACACAAATACAACACTGCTGTCCCAACAATACACAAGCAGCAAGATCCAATGCTGTCCCAACAATACACAAATACAACACTGCTGTCCCAACAATACACAAGCAGCAAGATCCTAGTTCCAAACTGCACTCTGAACAAATAATACACAAATCTCCAAGGTTCCGAACTGCACACTCAACAAATAATACAACTGCACACTCAACAAATAACAGAACTTCATACATAAGGTTGCCTCTCCCATCCCTGGCTCCTGCATACATAAGCTGGTCACCGTGTAAGAGTCGTTGCCGACGAAAACCGGAGGAGACCTTGCTGCATATTTCTTCCCGGCGAAAGATACCATGTATCCACTCGAAGACTGGAACAGGGTGAAAGGATTGTCCATTATTTATTACATGTGATCCAGTTGCCTTTCATATAACAAGAGGAAAAAAACACTTCTTCTTTGTCAAATATAGTACTATATAATATGCAGTTCTCAAACCAAGAGGCAAGGCACATATAACACAATGACAAAAAGGAAAAAAATTGACTTCTTATTGAAATGAGCACAGCAATTGCTTCTGCAAATTCTTTTTCATCCATTTCTGGTTGTCTCGACAGTTGATCAGGGTGCACTCAGTGTTTAGTTATAGGCATGATATGACAAATCACTGAAGAAAATTTGCACGGCTATTCTTCATGAAATGATGTTACCAAACAAACTAAAATTAGCAAGAATAATTTGAGGATCATATACATAATTAACTCACTGCTTAGTCAGCACTTATTTCAGGATATACCAATATAAATAGATGTGTAAATAACTAATCTGTAACATTTAGCAAGGCTTCTGGTAATTAGGATCAGCACATATACAAGCCATGGCGTACCTCAGTGGGTTCTCTTCCTTCTCCTAGCTGCAATCTTTTCCATAATTTCTTCCTGAAGAGCTTCGTAATACGCCCGCAGAGGTGGTGTGCAAGCTGCAAGATCCATAGCAAGGATCCTTTCATCCTCTTGCTTCTCCTCCTTTTCCTTCTCCCTCTCATGCTTCTCCCGCATGATCCGAATCTTCTCTTGCTCAATGCCTAAGAGTGATTGATTGTGGGATCGCATTTCCGCGAAGTGCTTCTCATCTATAGAAGCCAGCTGCTGGAATCGATCATTTTTACGCCCAGATTCTTCTTGCATGATACTAATCTTTTGCAGCGAGAGATCTTGCATCCTCGAAGCATACTCAGAAGATGAGGTTGAACCCGCAGAAGAATTTGCTTTCTTCTTGGCTGCTTTAGCTGAATCCCTGCCCATAGGTCTCTTCTCAGCTGATCCAGTTGGGCTAGGTTTGTCATCTCCAAGGTTGATGGGGTCATCTCCAACACCATGAGCTCCAGCAGATTGGGCTGATCCTCTGCCCTTGGGATCCTTCCATTTGGGCTCATCCTTCATTATGTCCCAACAATGCAAGAATCCAAAATTGTGCTTGAGGATGGAAGCAAAATTTGCTGCTGCATGAGTGGTCTGCAAAAGAAATTAAAGATTTTCAATCATTTTAATACAGGCAGTTGACAAAATTTGCTGCTACATCAGTTTTTCAGACTGCAGCATGCTAGTACAAATTGGGTTTAGCTGCAAATGATCTGTTCAAATAAAAATTTGTTCACATAACATATTTTCTTGACAGGTTCACATAAAAATGATCTGTTCAAATAAAAATGGCTTGGTTTCAAGCATACCAGCCATTGTACAGACTGCAAGACTGAGTTCATTGTGAGTCAATACATAGCAGCAAGGGCTCATTAAGGTTAGGTTTAGCTGCAACAGTTTTAGCATTGCCTAGCTATAGTGAGTCGCTTTCCAGCAACCAAAAAGAAGAAGAAGAAAGAAGATATACAGCAAGGACATATATAGATGCATGTAAGCCAACCAATATATGTATGTATACCCAAACAACAATAGTGAGTGAATTAATTAAGCTAGCTGAACGCACATAGTATATTTTTAGCAGCAATATAATTGGCAACCACTACTTGGTGTCTTTTGGTTGCTCTGTTGTTTATATGCATGGGGCCAGTGGCAGCTAAGTGTAGCTACATACTATATATCTAGCAGTAATGGACTGTGAATATGCAAATCGATCATGAGCGGATTCGGTATATGGGATACAATTTTCTATTTGCAAAAAGCACCAATTTTAACAAACACAGGGTATGTAAAAGCCTATTGATTGTAGCATTGCAACACATTATAAGAAAATGTTGACACAGGCAGGTAAGGAAGCTTTAGAATTAACAAAATTTTGCATCGCTCCACTATACTGCAATTACAGGCAAATTGGCAAACAGAATGAAGCAAATTGGCATACCTTATCAGCATCCGACATGCCGCTTGGATTTTCTCTAATGGCATCAGCATAGAAACCAAAAAACTTCTCGACTTCAGCCTTGATACTGTCCCAACGGCTCTGTAGAGATCGGATACTCCTAACTGGGTTTGATTCCCTCCGGGAGTTGTATCGCTCCACAATCCTTTCCCACATCCGATCTTTTTTTTTTGTCCGGTACTTGTAATTGGATCACAGCTGATTTCAAGCCAGGACTTCACAAGATTGACATCTTCATCTGGGTTGAAATTGCCTAACTTGATCCTACTGGTTACCACCTTTGTCCTCTTTCCTTTTTCTTTAGCCGCTTTGCTGGGTGGCTGTTCTATGACATGTACCTCTTCGTCTTGCACAGATGGTTGTGGGTTATCAGCCGACTGCAATACTTGTGGACCACTTGTACAGGGATGCATCATTGAGCCATTGGGTGCAAACTGCTGCATTCCTTGGGGGAACCAGGATGGAGTTCCTTGCAACCCATACATGTAGGGGTTCCAGCCAGCCGGGTACGGAGGATTGTTGGCACCAGGAGGAAAGTTGGTAGCAGGAAATGATCCCTGCGATGCATCATTGCACTGGTTCAGATCCATCCTGAAATCACATGAACAAAACATACATCAATGGTAGGAAACACAATATCAGAACATGAGATGTTCAAGGACAGTACAAAATAAGACTGTGGAATCCATTGTTTGTGGCTAATCACTCCATTTTTTGTGGCGGATGAACATAAGATGCATTTTTTAGCTAATCACTGCATTTTTTGTGGCTGTCCATAACAGGTTATAAGTACATATATGCAATGTAACCAATTAGCAAAGTATACATCACGTGAACCTGTTCGGCATAAACATATGGCAATATAGTCGATGCAATGCAGCATGGAGGTCACCCAACTTTAAGAAAAAATATGTTCATCTCACCCCGAATCTCTTTTGACAGTCCTACTTCTAAAACTCTGGACTACCTTAAGAATGTGACTATGTGAGGCTTTCTAGACGTATGTCGAGCTCACAGTAGCAGATAACTTAACTAAAAAAACTAGCAGATAACCAATTGCCACTCCTGTTGTACTGCTACTTAGTTTCATTGTGTTCGATTACTTCTACCTAGAGCCAGTATAGTGTCATACACTGATGCTATGTGCAACAAAGTCAATGGTGTTGGAAAATTCTCTCAAAATGGAGAAATTTCTTTATTTGCCATCAGAAGTTAACTCGGTTCCCTATTTGCCACTAGAAAGTTTTGTCATACTTATTTGCCATTGACTTTAACTTCTATGCCTCATCTGCCATTCTCCGTCCATTTCACTGTTAGCAGCTGTTAAATAGGATAGACAATGACGTTTTTGCCCTCTTCTTCTTTTTCACTTTCTTTACCTTTCTTCCTCCCGAGGCCAGTTTCCCACTGGTGCTCCTGGGCTTGCCATGCAATATTAATGCCACTTTAATCCTCTCGCTCCACCTCAACGCCTCCTCCTCCTTCGTGCTTCTCACCAACGCCTCTTGCCTGTCCCCCCTCCGCGCCACGCTCCAGAACCATGCGCTGATTGTGGACACTGGCGCTGCTCACAAGGTCATCAAGCCGGAGCTTGACCGTGTGCCGCCCCTGTCCACGTGGTCCGCCGTCCGCGGCATGTGGTAGGACGCCGATGCAACTGGCCCTGGTGCTGCTCGTGGAGCTATACGTGTGCGCGGAATGGGGGCGCGACGCACCTGGTGGGCGCCGCCGTGGCGGCACGTACAGCTGCATCGTGTCTCCGTGGCCGCCGACGAGTGGGTGATGCGCATGCTGGCAGCGTCCCTGCTGGAGGTGATGCGGGAGATGGCGTGCGTTGATGCCGTGAGCAAGCTCTGCTGTGTGCTGCAGGATTATTGCAAAATACAAGTTGGGGACTTTGATCGTAGAAGATGGAAAAAGAGAGAGGCGTCGATGGAGAGCATGCTGCTGTTGGTTGTTTTTTTTAAGATGACTGGTGGTTATTTCAAACTTTCATGGGGAGAAGAGACAACAGAGAGGTGCTGGAGTGTGTTAGAATATGGGGGCAAAAATGTCATTTCCCCTCCTACTTAACAGCTCTACTTGGTGAAATGGATGGAGAATGGCACAAGAGGAATGAAAGTTTAAGTCAATGGCAAATAGGGAACTCAAAACTTTTCAATGGCAAATAAGGCATCAAGTAAACTTTCAATGGCAAATAAGAAATTCTCTCAAAATGCAATGGTTTCCTGCACAAGCAAAAGGAGGCCTTCTGTCCATCCATGCTAGATGAAACCTTGTTTTGAAAAATAAAAATCTAGTCTGTGTTCCAAACCAAGTTTGCATTATGAAATCAGGATCGCATATAATCTGTGTTCCAAACAAAGTTTGCCCATCAAACTTAGCATCTATACTTCTATCTCATATAGAATGGTCTGTGTTGGAGATTTGGGAGTCTCAAAATTGATTCAACAACTCTATGTCCACAGGGTTCAACAAACATCTATGTGCTTATCAAATCACCTAACAAAGAAGCCTGGATCGAACATACCTGAGCTGGGCAGGACGCCAGCCGGAGCGCGCGGTGGAGCTCTCCTCCGATGTGGCTGCTTCAACGGGTGAACCTCGCCGCCGCCGCTTGCGCCCACGGCTACCCACGGTCGGCTTCTCCAGGATGGCCACGCGGCGGCGGACGGCCGCGTGGGTGGCCCGGAGGCAGGGCCGGACGGCCGCAAGCGGGCGAGGACGGGCTCGAGGCAGGGGAGCTCGGCGGCACGGCCGCACGCTGCTTTGGGACGCCGGCGGTGGCCCCGACTTGTCTTCCCCGCGCAGATGCAAAGGAGGAGTCGAGGACGAAAGGATCCGGTGGAGACGTGCCCTCCCGGCCGCAGATCCGCTCTTCCCTCGAGCAGATCAGGGGCGGACGGCGGTGGATCGGCCGGCGGCGGCGTCATCCGGGCGCCGGCGCGAACGGGATCACCAGATGCGGAGGGGCGCCAAGGGCACGAAGGGGAAGAGGACGGGCGCTGGCCGCGAGCGCGAGGAAGGGGACGGCCGCAGGCAGGCCGGCTGAGCACGGGGCAGCGGCGGCGGAGGGGAGCGATGGCGCGAGCGCGAGGAAGGGCACGGGCGCCAGCGCGAGGAAGAGGACGGGCACGAGCGCGAGGAGTCGTTGGGCTCGGGCGACGCGAAGCGTTTCCGGGGACACGCTGAGGATAGGGGAAGCGACGCGATACTGAACGATTGCGTTCCTCGTAGCGTATCCCGCTGCAGGCTCCAATCCGGTAAAAACATACTGCACGATGGCGTCCCGTATGGGATGCAGGATCCAGTGCGGTCAGCCTAAGGGAGAATCGTCGGTGAAAAAAAAGAGGCGAAAAAGTGAGAAACATTCTAGAAAGTTCATTTTTTCAACACTTTGGTCGTCTTGGTCGTTTTGGTACCTGCGGGGTGGGTCTCAAGTGGGGGAGATGTGAGGGGGTATGGGTGTGTTTTAAAGTGGGAGCCATTTTCAATTCTTTTGGATCCTTATAGTATAGATAACCAATCTAAGGACGATCGGCTAATTCTGTAGTTCCGTTCAGGCTATACTAAGGCCTTGTTTAGTTGGGAGTTGAAAGTTTGCGAAATTTACTGTAGCAATTTTAAATCAAAGATTAGGAGGACCAAACATGATCTAATTATAAAACTAATTACACGGATGGACGGGAAATTGCGAGATGAATCTATTAAGCCTAATTAATCCGTCATTAGAGATTGTTTACTGTAGCACGACGTTGTCTAATCATGGCCTAATTAGGCTCATTAGATTCATCTCGCGAAGTTACCCGGGGTTGTGGAATGGGTTTTGTCATTAACATACATTTACTACTCCATGAGATTCCCTTTGATGAATAGTAAAAATTCAAAAAAGTTTGAAAAGTTGGAGTA
>CM014271.1:64826986-64841715 GCA_004135705.1 Alloteropsis semialata | reverse complement strand
TTCTGCGCTACGCCCTTTGACCCGTTTCTCGTGTGCGCGAGGGCCGCTGGCCTATTCGGCCGCTGCTGCGTACGTGCTGCCGGTCTCCTGCGGATGCAAAACCAAGTACTGGCCTGCCGGCCTTGTCCAATCTGCTGCAGGTGCGTGTCCCTGGTCAGTCCTCTCCCGCGTGAGCATCACTGCGCCGACCTGGGGCGTTGACCCACAAGCGCGCCTGGGCCTGGCCTCCGGGGGCTCCTATATGCCTACCGGAAGGCATATAAGAAAATCACCTATAAAGTCCATTTGTACCTATGAAGACCCAATTACTAGAAAACACACAGGTCCGCTCGTTTTTTCGTTACGTTCTTGGCGCGCTTGACTTTTTTGTCGCTCATTTCCATTCTGTTTTGGACGCGCCTGACTTTTTTGACGCGAGCGTTTCAACGCTGAGTTTCAAAACTACGCGCGTTAAAATTTCTGCCTGTCTTTAATTTTTTGCTGGGTACGTGGTTCTAAGTGGGAAACATAACGGGTGGGTACCAACTCACAAAATAAAGTTGCAAGTTGCAAATTTGTAAATAAACTTAACATTCTGTAACTTCAGACTTCAGAGTACAAATTATAGGTAATATAATCTAGTTCTAATGTAGCATTTCCTTCGACAACTAGTCTTCCACAGCAACTTCTCAGCAAGTAATGTAGCCAAAACATGTTAACAATGAAACGATGCTCCAAATGTTAATCATTATGTCAATTTTTATTGTGACTTTGAGCACTACAAAACAAGAAATGTTAAACATTTCCATTCTTAATGAATGCAACAATGTTGAACATTAAACATAGTAAAGTTGAAATGTAGGGTCTTCTATGGCAGGGGTACGTGTTGCCCCCAAACCCACCAACCTTCTGAACCCGTTAGGACAGAGTCGCCCCCCAACAATCCCCAACCCTAACCAGTAGGGCATTCTATGGCAGGGGGCACTTGGTCGGCCCTAACCGGTAGGGTCTTCTATGGCAGGGGTACGTGTCGCCCCCAAACCCACCAGCCTTTTGAACCCGTTAGGATGGAGTCGCCCAACAATCCTCAACCCTAACCAGTAGGGCATTCTATGGCGGGGGGCACTTGGTCGGCCCTAACCGGTAGGGTCTTCTATGGCAGGGGGTATGTGTCGCCCCCAAACCCACCAACCTTCTGAACCCGTTAGGACGGAGTCGCCCCCCAACAATCCCCAACCCTAACCAGTAGGGCCTTCTATGGCAGGGGGCACTTGGTCGGCCCTAACTGGTAGGGTCTTCTATGGCAGGGGGTACGTGTCGCCCCCAAACCCACCAACCTTCTATACCCGTTAGGACGAAGTCGTCCCCCAACAATCCTCAACCCTAACCAATAGGGCCTTTTATGGCAGGAGGCACTTGGTCGGCCCTAACCGGTAGGGTCTTCTATGGCAGGGGGTACGTGTCACCCCCAAACCCACCAACCTTCTGAACCCGTTAAGACGCAGTCGCCCCCCAACAATCTCCAACCCTAACCAGTAGGGCCTTCTATGGCAGGGGGCACTTAGTCGGCCCTAACTGCTAGGGTCTTATATGGCAGGGGATACGTGTCGCCCCCAAACCCACCAACCTTCTAAACCCGTTAGGACGGAGTCGCCCCCAACAATCCCCAATCCTAACCAGTAGGATCTTCTATGGCAGGGGGCACTTGGTCGGCCCTAACCGGTAGGGTCTTCTATGGCAGGAGGTACGTCTCGCCCCCAAACCCATCAACCTTCTGTACCCGTTAAGACGGAGTTGCGCCCCCCAACAATCCCCAATCCTAAACATCGCACCACGTTTAAAATATTACTAAACTAGTATTGCTAGTGTTTTAAAATGATGGATCCAACATTTTGTAAACCAAATTCAACATTTCAAAGAACCCATTTCAACATTTTTAAAGAAGTATTGAAATAGTTCATAAGAAATGTTAAAATAGTTCATAGAAAATGCTGAGAGAGTCTATCCAAAATGTCAAACTAGTTCTAACATTGAAATGGTAAATACAAATGTTGAAATGGTAAATATAAATGGTAACTAGTACAACCAAGTTTGGCAGGGCAATATGGTCGGTCATAACTAGTACAGCCGAGTATAATAGGGCAAATTGGTCGGCCCTAACCAATACAACCAAATATGACATAGCAACATGGTCGGCCCTACCCAGTACAACCGAGTATGTTAGGGGAACCAGGCGTAGATACTAGACTCATGGGACGAAGTATATACAGTAACACCTGGGTCAAATATCGGACGGTAACTCCACACTAAGACTCCCACTGCAACATATCATGATTCATGCAACATTTAAAATTATTTTCATCGAACCCTAAATTAGAAGAGTATGCAACATCACCAAATATGAAGAAAAAATCACCACCCCAATCTAGAGAAAGAAAAACCAATAACAACAAATAAAAAATAAACGGCGTGCCTACATCATGGGGCTCCGTCGCGAGGGGCCACCGCAATCGGAGCTCCACGCACCACCACACCATGTTTAAAATATTACTAAACTAGCATGGCTAGCATTTTAAAATGATGGATCCAACATTTTGTAAAACAAATTCAACCTTTAAATAACAATTTCAATATTTTTTCAAATAAATGTTGAATAAAAATGTTGAAATAGCTCAAAGAAAATGTTAAGCGAGTCCATATAAAATGTCGAACTAGTTCAAATGTTGAAATTGCAAATTTAAATGTTGAAATAGTTCGTGAAAAATGTTGAGATAGTTCATCCAATATGTTGAATTCTATAAATAAATAAAATATACTCATATTGGATCTTAATGTGTTGGATTAATTCTCAGCAACTCGATAGTTAAAACGGATTCAAAAATGAGTTTAGCGTTCGTCAGATAAATGTGTTTTAGTTTGAAATCCTGAGAACACCCACACCCCACCGTGGCCATACATAGGGCGACACGTATCCAACTAGTTTTCGCAATGACGCGGTGTGATGCGCTCCAGGCTGCGAAAGAATCATTGAAATCCAACGACATAAAATAGTTGCACAAATCTCATACATTGAAAGATACAGAAAGAAAAATCTTCCGGAAGATATATAGGAAACGCCCATGTGCCCCTCCTTCTTCCTCGTCGTTTGTCCGCTCATCGTCTCGCCCGCTCACACACTAACCTAGCTACTGTTCGCTGCCGCTACCATGACTACTGGCTTCATCGGTACCTCTGCCGCTTTCGCTTTCCTGCCATTCTCGACCACCACCACCACCGACTACCAGCTGCCCAACTGTCCAAGGCCCTTCCTGTACAGACGGAGCTCACAGGAGCAGCCCCTGAGCCCGGTAACACGAATCCTAAGCCTTAACCCTAGGTCAGCGAGGAGCGGCGGCGTAAGCGACGACGAGCAACAGGTGGAAGAAGAACAAGGACGAGGTTGTGGGCCATGAGGGATCCCTAAACCCTAAATCGTGTGTGTGGGTGACAAACAACACCGATTTGTCGCGCGCGATGAATTGTGTATGGACTAGGAGCGGTGTGGCGGTGGAGAGTTGGCACTGATGAAGGAGGGCGGCGGTGGGTGGGGTGGGGTGGTGCGTTTACGAAGGAAAGATTTTTAAAATAAGATGAACACCCGCCAATGTTCTAAGAAAAATCAATGGAAAATAGTAAATTGGAATAGAGGGGTTACTAAAATATCAAGCTAATCAAGGCTACAGTTCTAACTATATTATTGCTTTCCAGCATGAGAGCGCATGTGTGATGGCACCAATGAAGGCGGAGGCAGCAAGGTGGTAAGGTGAAGAGGGCAACAATGACAACAAAGGAGAGTGGTGGAGAGGTCGCTAGTAAGAAAACAACGAATTGAAGAAGACACCCCACTGAGAGAGATCCAGAATTGAGATGCGTCCGCGTGTTTGGTTACTTGAAGCTTATTATAAGCCCAAAGGCTCACATAAGCCTCTCGTATGAAAGGACTTATAATAAACTCAAATAGGTGTTTGTTTGTATTGGCTTATAATAAACCTCTGTAGTACCTAATGACTTTTGTGCCCCTCATTGAAGTCTTTTTTATCCTCATATGGATAGGGTTGTGAAGAAGGGTAAAAAAGTTGAAAAGTGATGTTTTTCTGGTGGGGCCCATAGAAAACAAGCTTCATAAGCACCCCTAAATGGACTAATAAATTTATGGAGGCTTATTATAAGCCTCACCAATAAGCTTTATTGGTGAGGCTTATTATAAGCCTCTAGTAACCAAACACCCTCTATAGGAGACTATTTTGCACCACGACACGTCTCTGTGATGAGGATCTGATGTGTTCACATTAGATATGTAAATTTGAAGATCAAAAAGAAAATAGCATGTCGCACCCTAAAATTTCATATTTTGGGATGTGAATAGATTACACTAAACAATCTAAAGGATTTGAGAATTACTAAAATTTTCCAACTTCTATATTTTTCTTATAGGGAATTTAGCATAAGAAAATATTATTTTTTTCTAGAATAAATTAAAACAATATAGGCTTTTGGTGCGGTTGTTTTGTTCTTGCAGTGGTGTGTATTGATGGTTTAGCATTCCAAGCGCTCTTAGATATCAAATAGGTTATCCCGGGAATTTTTCACACTTTTCTGGAATTTATTCCTATTTTTCCTAGAGCTAAATCCAACTTTTTTTTGGAAGCTTGTAGATTCTTTTTCATGAGCTCCAAATATTTTATTTGGGTTCATCGCATCCAACTCTGTCGTTGAGAATTTTCTCGGAATCTGTGGATGCTTGGGAATATTTTTCCCGGTTTAAATGGATTATCTGGACCCATCTGGATTTTCTTTCAACCTGAAAATGATTTTCCGAAATAAGAAAAGGAAAACCCTAAACACCTCATGGATCGGGCTTGATTGCAAGACCCATACCCGACCTGCCTAATCTACCCAGTCCGCCCCTCTGGTTCTCTCTCTGTTTGTGGGCCCAGCCAGTCCTTATGGTGCCGAGCCCGTGAGGCACGCTTTGGGCCTGACCCGACCCAACCTGGCACCGCTGTTGTGCAGCTCTCCCAGCAGGCCAGCACAGCACGGAGCGCCGCCGCCGCCGTTTTCAGCGGTTACCAGCGGCTTGGACCCCTCTCATAATAATTGAACTTGAAGTTAAACTAAATTGTGGTTACTTATGAGCACTTATTTATCTCAGTTTTTTAATTAGGTTAGTATATACTTATACTTAGTAATTATGCTGCTAGTTAAAAATTGATCAACTAAAAGTGCATAACGCAATTATTTGCCAGCCTATTCTTGTTTAAGCCTTGCATGTCATTTACTTTTGCTCTACACTTGCTGAGTACGACATGTACTCACCCTTGCTATAACCAATGTTGCTCAGAGAAACAAGTTGCTATGAAGTTTGCTATAGTTGATGCTGAGTTCTAGGCGTACGTAACTCCCAGTCGATTGCCTGCGAGTTTGGAGCCTTCGTTTCCAGGATTAAGTGTATACTCCGTCCATTCAGAAATGATAGATATATTATCATCTGTGAAAAGTCAATTTATACAAAGTTTGACCAACAATTAGTCAAATTATATACAAATTTAGGACTTAAAACTTGTATCAATAGATTTATGATAGTAGTCTCTTTGGGATAACATTTGTTTTCCAAAAATTGAAGTCATATTCTAATAGAAATTGTTGGTAAAACTTTATATAACTTGACTTTTCACTGATGAAAATATAGCTATCATTTCTGAACGGAGGGAGTATCTCTTATAGCTCTCTTTATTTACCGGATATTTACTGTTACTCATTCACTTATGATGTCACTGTATGAAATTAGATCCTGGCATACATATAGGTAGCACTTGATTGTATTTTAAGACCGGGTGTGAGGTAGCATCTTTGATGCCTCCTATATTAGCCGCGTCTCCGATGAAGCTCTCTGACATACTAGTGCGAGATACAACAATTTGTTACAAAAACTATACATATATTAAAATCTAACACGCGCTTTCATACTATTGGTCTGCTTAGTTGGATTGATTAATTGGGAGACATCCAAGAGAGCAATATTTTCTTTTGCTAGGAAAACTGCTGAGCATCTGGAAATCTTTCTGGAAGTTGATGCAAAATAGTTGTGCAGTATTGGAGTTTTATCCAAGTCGTCGAGACAGTCCCTCTCATTGTGTTGGAGGAGTAAAAGCTAGCGAACTTTTACTTCCTATATGAACATGCATGCAGCAGCATACCCGTTGACGATAAACGTCAACGCGCTAGCTAGCTATAACAGGAGGGAGACCTATGTGGCCGTCCTGAATGATCGATATACAGTATTATTCGTGTGTCGCGATCATTGGATGTCAGGAAAAATCGAGCCTTTAATTTGTCTCGGGTTCCTTTCGTTTTGTCAACGTGTGTGGAAACTCCATAGCTCCGGGCATGAGCCATCACATCCCACGGAGCCGCGGCGGCCCGGTTAGCGTGAGACACTGCGGCCGCGCACGCCTCCTCAGGGTCGCTAGTGCGGCCGACGTCGGGCGGCGGCGAGCCCTGCCGGGAAGTTAGCTCTTGTTGTCCGCCCAACCCCTAGTATGTGCAGCGAGATTGGGCAACTGACACGTAGACTCTCGGACTTTTTAACCGTACTGTTCCCTGCTTCTGCGTGATATAATACGCGTGTTCGCTTTAATTTGGACGGTGTGCTAGTCTATAGACTTTCTTCGAGTCTGCGTTTCCAACTTTTGCAGTGCGAGTCCTTTCGTTTTAATTACCTCTCGAACCAAAACTCTGACCCTCTGCCGGTTTGAAAATGCATGGTTTGGAAGCCTACAAGGTGGAGATGCCTGCTTTTAGGTCCTGTTTAGTTGATGAAAAAACTTTGCGAAATTTACTGTAGCAATTATAAATCAAAGATTAGGAGAACTAAACATGATCTAATTATAAAACTAATTACACGGATGGACACAAAATCACGAGACGAATCTATTAAGCCTAATTAATCCATCATTAGAGATTGTTTACTGTAGCACGACATTGTCTAAGCATGGCCTAATTAGGCTTAATAGATTCATCTCGCAATTTCATCGGGTGGTTATGGAATGGGTTTTGTCAATTATCCACATTTAATACTCCTAATTAGTATCCAAACATTCGAATTACTGTAGTGATGAAAAAAGTTGACGAAACTAAACAGGACCTTAGTGCTAAATGGTGAGGTCTCTTCTATTTTAGTGCTAAATGGAGAGCCATTCAATATTACCATTTTTAGTATGATTCACGAAAAGGATCATCGCTCCAGAATATTAGTTTTGTTTGGGCCCGAGACTAATGTAGCTGTTAGTCCCGGGTCCAGGCGAGGGGCTCTTTAGCTAAATACTTAAATTAGTTAAGATTAGACCGATAATTGGGTTTATGGAAAGTTTTAACTAATTTAATTTGGGTAGGTACTTGCATTTTTTGTGTCTATGATTTGATTATCAGTATCATGTTGATTTCTTTTACACTGGTGCACTCACTTTTTCTCCATCACAAGCTGAGAAATAAATCATGCATGTACGCTGAATCTAAATCCAACCACAAAAGACGGGAGAAAAAGATCTATCGAATCCCAAGAAAAAAAGCGACGGACCAGATAGATGGAGACCTGTCCTTGTCCCGTTCCGGCTCGTCGGAGTGAGTCAGTGGTGCTGCCTAGCTGCGTGTCTCATTCGCTGTCGACGTTTTTTTGGATCTATCTTTGGTTTGGGTGGCAGGTACTTCCAGCTGGTCGTGTTCTCACTGAGTATTTTGTATATTAGTATATATAGCTTCCACGTGTGAGCACGTGTGTGGTGTGAGTGTGAGCGTACGAATGAAATGTGTCTGATCCAAATCAGTTAAGTTCACTGATATAGAGTGACGGGTGAAGACTCGATCAGTCGATCTTGTGCATCTTCGAGATGGCCTCCGATCCAGAAGTAGTGTTGTGGGGCTGGTGGGTGACGCCATGGCTGAGCTAGCTTCTGGCGGAGACGAAATATATATCCTCTAAGCTCTTGGATGAGTTGCAAGTGTGGACGTGGTGACCCTAGCTAGCTAGCTGACAGGAGACGCGACACACAATTCGTACGTTGCTCAGCATCTAGCACCTTACCATACTACGCATCTTCTTACACTTTGAACGCCTCACGCGGTTTTGTTGATTCAATTCCTCATGCACGCTGCGGCTCCAACTTGCAGCAGGTAATAACCACCACGTTCTTGATAAGCTTGTGTCCCCTGGACCTGTGTTTTGCCAAGGGTTAAACCCGGCCACTTGCACCAGCGTATTCACATTATACCAATACTTTAGTTTTCTCGATAGACTTGTCAACACTAGTAGAGAAACCGGATATAGTCCCGGTTGGAAACTGGATTTAGTCCCGGTTATCCAACCGGGACTACGCCACCGGGACTAAAGGTCCCAGCCTTTAGTCCCGGGTATTTACCCGGGACTAAAAGCCACCTTTAGTCCCGGTTGGTAGGGTCTCCACGCGGCGCCCAGGGTGGAGCCCCTTTAGTCCCGGTTGGTATTACCAACCGGGACTAAAGGGCTTTTTTTTTTCTTTTCTGTTTTTCTTTTTCTTTTTCTTTTCTGGTTTCTTTTATACAGAGATACGTATTATACCTGTATAATAATATACGTATATGTCCATATATGTATTAGTTATACGTCACTAATGCATTAAACTATTAATACTGATATTAATATATACGGTAATAATATTAAACTTATATATATTTAAATAAAACAAATTTTGATAAATTCAAGATTAATATTAATATTTACATCAAGATTTCAATATTAATATTTACACCAAGATTTCAAAGTAGCATATACAAAATTCCTAATATTTGCTCCTTGTATCGGGCTCGTGTCCATCCCACCAGAACGCCCCTGTCTTGCTCACGACCTCATCGATTATAAATCCGTAGAGTGTCTCTTGAATCGCCGCGACTCTTTGGTCCGGTAAGATCTCATCTTTCATACGCATCATCTGAGGATGTGGTTAATAGAAAATATAAATAATAGCTTTTATGACTCACATGCATGCATACATACATATAGATTTCAATGGAAATGGAACATACCGTCAGGTCCCAATTAGTGACGATCGTCTTATGCCCTACAAGAGTGTGCATGTACTCACAGACATAATATCCACATAAATTGGTGCCTTGATTCTGCCTATAACACATTATAGGAGAAATGGTCAAGTCATTACATGCATAATCATGATAATGAAACAAAAAAAGAGATGTTGGTCTATGTATAGTAGTATTTACCGGAAAGTCTCCCTTGATACCAAGTTGTTTCTTGAATGGACCTTTTTGCTCTGCACGAAACTTTTTCCAACACCTGCGCACACCATATGAAATAAATGGAATTCTTGGCTGAGCTAAAGAGGAATAATAGTGCGAGGACGAAAATTACTTTTGAAGGAGGTCAATCATTGGTTGGTACGCGTCCCGTTTTCCCCTCAATGAGTCCATGATGGTCAACAAGCTTATGTCCGGTTGTATAACAAATAATATCCAATGAAACCTATTTACATGCAAGTTTTGTACCAAAGAGTCACGTCAATTGAAATAAAAATTATGTTAGGAAGAAAACTAAAAGATGCACAAGACAGTAAAAGTACTCACCCAAAGTTGTAAGGAAATAGAATCATTATCTTGTAATGTTGTACACGTAAGAATCTGTCAATGTTGTTCATTGTGTCTTCATAAAAATTTAGTAACATATGCTGGTTTACAGTTTTTGGGTCGATGAAGCCCAAGTGGAAGTATGAGTTTTTCCTACATTCTTCAATCTCCATTCTACAGGATACAATTTAAAAAAATAAATGTTTAATAATAGGTTGACAATACATAGGAGACGTTAAATATAGAAATAAATGAAGCACTTACAGCACCCAGCAGCTGAGGAGAGACACGTCAAGGGCATCCCTATGGTATATCTGGTAAAATTCTGAGAATTCCAGATACATAACATTATCGCCACGAAAGTAGTCATCATCTCTAATCTTCAATCCCACCATTGTTCTAGCCTTGGGCCGACGCCTGAAGGTACCATTCATGTAATCTGTACATTTTTGTTGACAGCGTGTTGTACGTATTGGGGTCAACTAGAGGTAAGCCAAGCTGAAATGGCCACCTTGGTATAGCCTTTGGGGTCTTACTCTCATCTAGCATTTGCGAGGGCGTCATTCCTGCCTCTTTGCAAAACTCAAGCAGGTCGACCGGTCCAATTCCAGCATTCACCATGAGTGGATCAATTGTTTGCCTCTCCTGCTCACCGAGCTGAGCAACAGCCTTTCCCTTCCTTGACGCTCTTGTGGCTCTTGGTAGACTCTTGGCTCTGTTGACTCCGTCGCTCCTTCTCCTCCCTTTGATTCTTCTCATACGATTTCTTAATAGAGCGGTCATAGTCTGACAACAATTTCTTCTGAGTTTCTTTAGCCATGCCAATAAAGAAAGCAGACTTAGCAAAATCAACTACTTCTTTTTTTCTCGGGCTCCTTCTTTTTGAAGAACTCTTTAACCTTATCCAGACTATGCTGCTTGGACTCCTCATCAGTTTTTTCCCATGGTAGCTTGGCAGGTTCCTTGGCTTGCTTTGCTGGCTTCTTTGCAGGTGGCTTTGTTGGTGCCTTGGCTTTCTGTTGCTTAGCTTTCTTTGCCGGCAGAGATTGCTTAGCTGGAGGTGACGGAGATTTTTGAGTTCTTGGCGACGGAGACCTTTGTGATAATTGAGATAATTGAGATAATTTGAGATAATTGAGATAATTGATATAAACTAATATCCAACTATTATCAAAAAAATCACACTAATATAAAAACAAAAAAAAGACTAATATCCAACTAGAATCCATCTAATTGATCTCACAATTATATTATAGTATATAAACTAAAATAAGTTTTTTGATCTCCCATTTAGGAAATAACATATAATTGACATTTAAAACATAGAAACTAAACTAAACTAAGATTCATTCTTATATATCGTTATAATAACAAAAATTCATTCTTATATACCGTTATATCGTTATAACAAAAATTCATTCTTATAATAACAAAAATTAATTCTTATAATAACAAAAATTCATTCTTTTACTAATAACATATAATTGACATTGAAAACATAGAAACTAAACTAAGTATAATATCCAACTAGTTTCTAAAAATTGATATAAACTAATATCAAAAATTTGAGATAATTGAGATAATTGATATAAAATGATATAATTGATCTCACAATTGACCTTTGTTCAGGAAGAACAGGCGAATATTGCTGCGGCGGGGACTGCGGAGCTGGAGGCGGCGGAGATGCCCTTGAGCTTTGGGGTGACGACGAAGGCCCCTCAGGAGTTAAGACGATGTAACGCTTATCCCATAGGATAACACCATGAACTGCCTCTTCTAGTGTCGTCTCCCCGTCACCTCCAGGAATGTCAAGCTGGAGTGATTCGTACCCGGCCAAGACCTGCTCCACCCCAACTCTAGCATAGCCAGCAGGTATTTGCCCTCCATGGTAGAGATCTCCTTCTTGACTCGGCAAAGCAATTCTTGAATGGACTGTGCAGCTCACAGGTCGTCCGCCTGGTTATATCGTCCACGGGGTAGCGTTGGACTTGAGCATGAATTGGGACGTCAGTGGACGCGCAACTGCTTCGATGATGCTGGGTAGGGCTAATTGGGTCTACTGGAGCGCCGGCGGATCCACGGCTTTGTTGCTAAGAGCTAAGTGCTATCTCCAGTTGCCGCTGAACCTCCCCAGTTCTTTGTTCGTTCTGCAGTATCCTTTCCTCGAGTCGTCGCATCTTCTCTTGCTCCTCGTTTTTTCTTCTGCTGCGACTTCTGTAGGACTCAATGCAGTCGGCAAACCCGTACTTCCACGGAACCCCTCCTTTGCCTCGCGTCCGTCCAGGATGCTCGGGATTCTGCAGAGCAAACGTGAGCTCATCCTTTTCTCTGTCCGGGCGGAACTCTCCCTTGGCAACTGCTTCTATGGCATGCGTAAGTCTCCGTGCGGCTTCTTGTATCTGCTGTCCAAAGATGCATTCCCCGGTATCGGGGGCCAATGTTCCGCCATGGGCATAATACCAATGTCGTGCACGGTCAGTCCAAGTTGATGTCTGTGGTGTGATACCTCTATCACGTAGATCTTGTTCCATCTTTTCCCATTTTGGAATAGCTGCAGCGTAGCCACCTTGGCCGAGATGGTGATGGTATTCTTTCTGGGCGGCATTAGATTTGTTCGTCTCCATAAGCTTCTTTCCAAGTGTCGAACGCTTGTATTGCACAAATGCAGCCCAGTGGGGTCTTAGCTTCTCATATGCTCCTGTGAAAGTTGGCGTGAGATTCTTGTCAACAAAATTTCTGTAGAGTTTCTTCTTAAAGCTCTGGAATTGTTCTGCCATCTTCGAAAGAGCCCAAGCTTTCACTCTATCCTCAGTTCCTGCTGGCACTGTGAAATGTTCTTGTAGCTGCTGCCAGAGCATATCTTTCTCTCTTTGAGGGACAAAGTTTATATCCCCGCGTTTCATAGGTTTCCATCTTGGAATGCTGATTGGGATGTGATCTCTGACAAGAACCCCGCATTGATTTGTCATCTTCCTTGCAACGTCAGCTGGGGCAATTGGTTTGCCTGCATGGTCCACTTGTGTGACAATGAAACGACCCTCCAGCTTTTTTGTAGGTCCTCTTTTCCCCGAATTCGACGTCGTTGCGGAGGGCTAAAAGTTAAGAGAGGATACTTAATTATTAATATATGTACCACTTAAATCATCGTGGCACTATTACTAAATGTGCTAATGTTTATGTACCTCATCAGCATCGGTGCCTTGTTCATCATCGTCACCATCTGACTGCTCAATTCCCTCCCCGGACATGTTGAGGTACTGATCGGTGTTGCTGCCATCATCGGCTTCAGGGACGGGGACGGCACCACTACCTTCAACAATTATTTCATTGAGAAGATCGTTGGTTTCGTCTTCGTTAAGTCCCAAATCCATCTAATATGAAAAGGTAAACTAAGTTTAATTTGATCTCACATTTAAAAAATGACATATAATTGAAATTTAAAACATAGAAACTAAACTAAGTTTAATATCCAACTAATACACCAAGATTCATTCTTCTATATCGTTATAATAACAAAAATTCATTCTTATATACCGTTATATCGTTATAACAAAAATTTATTCTTATAATAACAAAAATTCATTCTTATATCCGGTTATATCGTTATAACAAAAATTCATTCTTATGATAACAAAATTTCATTCTTATAATAACAAAAAATCATTCTTATATACAGTTAATTGATCTCACAATTGATATAAACTAATATCCAACTATTATCAAAAAAATGAGATAATTGATCTAAAAAAAATGAGGTAATTATCAACTAAAATCACACTAATATAAAAACGAAAAAAGACTAATATCCAACTAGAATCCAACTAATTGATCTCACAATTATATTATAGTATATAAACTAAACAAAGTTTTTTGATCTCCCATTTAGAAAATGACATATAACTAAAATCACAACTAGATTGATTTAAAAGATATATCATTGAAAGCATAAGCTCTAGAGAATATTTATGAATGGCATTGAATGTGACATGGGTAAGGCATGAACGATCATAAAGTGGTACAAACTTAGAGCCCTAAGAGATTTTTCATGAAATTGAGCAAAATGTGCAATAAGCATAGGCTCTAGGTTGATTTGATCACAAGCTCATGGGAGTGATATAGAGAATATCGAACTCTGTTATCTGAGAAAAAAAAACAAATCTGTAGTGAATATCGACAAGAATAACAGCAATAAACTGACGCAAGGTGGATATGTAAACTCTGTTATCTGAGAAAAAAAAAACAAATCTAACACAAGGGTTCTACAAACAGCAAATTTTACAAGATGTAGGGTAACAATTCTGCACACTAACAAATCCTTTCAAGATCACTGCAAGAACGGCAGGTAGCAAATCTTTCCTCACAAAAGTAGCAGCATGCTACTAGGACCCTGCTAGTATAACGAAGGTGAAAATTAAGCTCAAGTTACAAATTTGCAGAGACAAAACCAAATCAGAGGAAGAGGAAAGAACAACAACTACCACTCCATACCCTTGCTAAGCACAGATTGTATAGTCAAACAATAATCTAATATTCCGAACCAAGTAATCTAACATATGCCACTCCAGGTGACACCGCTAGGATCATAGCGCAAAGAACTGAAATTTGGGGATCCCACAGCCAAATTTGGCGGCAAAAGGACTTTCTTCAAACCCAAATCCTAGAAGACAAGAATGGCACACCAAAGCACGAAAATTGCAAAACTTGTTGCTGCGGTTCGAACTTGAAAATTAAGATATCTAGTGGACCTAAATCCTAGAGGCTGACACAAACACTGTTCAAAATGAAAAACATGAACAAGGTCAAATGAAAAACACTAAACATTAGTGAGATTTCGACAATAGCTCCACAGTATAAACCAAGACTTGGTAACAATATCACCTGCACCTCACCAACATTTTCAATGATTTCCACATACATAATTATTGGATTATACATTGGTGATGTCAAATAGTGGCTGTGTCATGCTGTCCCAATTAGCACAAATGAAACAGTACACATAGTTCATTTGGATGTGACAAGTTTCCAAGGTACTACATACCAGGAAACACTGGAAAAAAGAAGAGCCGGGGCAGGGGCGGCGGCCGGCCGGGGAGTCGGGC
>CM014271.1:64798775-64826944 GCA_004135705.1 Alloteropsis semialata | reverse complement strand
TAATATCACTCACATTATCATATTTAATAATTTATGAAAGCACCAATATATGCAAATGTTATTTATTAAAGTTTTGCAGTTTTGTTGGTAATAATGGTATATATGAATAGATATTGGTCTATTTAGTAAAAGAACTAAAACTAAACCAAAAGAGGGCTGGATTTGCACGGGAAACAAAAACGCGCTTAATAAAAATTAGTGTTATTACAACATGATACAAATTAGTCCAACAAATTTAATAAAAATTCTTATTACAACATGATGCACGCCACTAAATTAATCTCCATTGACACCATTTTTTTATGAGATAAAAAGGATAGTTTATGTCAACAATCTCAACACCTAGATATGTGTCAACGTAATCAAGTGCCCATATGAACGCACTATCAACCGCCTTATAGGGTTTATCCAAAACTTCGCCATAAATTTTTGTCTGCCTAGTCGTTCCACTTGCGTCCACATGTGTCAGGGTTGTGTCCGCTTGAAATCCACCATTAACGCGATATGAATATGGCTTAGTGAATGTGAACCGTAGGTAATCAAGTACCTGTTTTAATATTGGTTGTAACCGAAGTGCACATGCATGTATCCACAGTACAGGTCGTCCTATAAAATAATAACAAAACCACGTTATTTCATAACCATAATGGAATTCAAAAAAAAAGAATCATAGTTAACTTACATAGATGGATTCGTATTCAGGGGTAACTAATTTAGGCATTTGTGTCACGGGGAGGCCACCCGCCTCAATAGCTTTTATCTTGAAGTAGCTATAGTCTGGTAAAACGTGCCCACCTAGTAATTGGATTCGATAGAGTGCTTGCCTTACAGCGTCACAAGCCGCAACATGCTCCTGTTGCCAGGCACCCGATTCCACGTCGATATGCAAAACTTGGCCCTCACTGGGGTCACGTAAGGCATTTTTCCTAATCTCATGTCGTGTTACGAACCGGGACTAAAACTTTATTTTAGTCCCGGTTGGAGGCTCCAACCGGGACTAAAAGCCAGTAATATTTCAATTTTTTTTTGTTTCAATTTGTTTCTTATTTCATTTACTAAAAAATATATTTCAGTTAGTTTTCTCATTTACTATATGTGATAATAATATGATTGATGTTACGATTATTATTCTCAGACAAATATATATATATTAGTATTTTAGTTCATGTGTGTTGAGAACATTTGTGCTAATATAAACATTTTATTTCATTTAATAGCTAGATGTGCTAATATGAACATGTGTGTTGAGAACAATTTGAATACAACTCCATCACAAAAGCATAAATTAATAATATAAGAGTGCATGCTCAATATCTTACATAATGGTTATAACAATACATTAAACATCACGATCTACAACGGCAATAGTCTTCTTTTTCATGAATGTGCCTTGCTTATGATCACTACGTGCGTAAGGAGCATCCTCTTTAGCTAATAGAATGCTTGGGTCAACATTCACGGCGAATGGAGGAATCTCGTCGAGCTTATCATAATCTTCCGACATGTCTGTTTTGCCCTCGATGCCGACGATGTTTCTTTTTCCGGAAAGGACTATGTGTCTCTTGGGCTCATTATTTGACTTCTCTGTTTGCTTTTTCGGTTTACTAGACATGTCCTTCACATAGAAAACCTGAGCCACATCCTTGGCTAGGACGAATGGTTCATCTCTGTAACCAAGATTATTGAGGTCCACTGTTGTTATTCCATAATTGTCTTTTGACACCCTCCTCCACTGAGCTTCACCCATTTGCACCGAAACAGCGGAACTTTCAATAACGGGCCATAGTCCAGTTCCCATATCTCCTCTATGTAACCATAATATGTGTCCTTGTTCCCATCGCTGTCCAGGGCATCCACACAGACCCCACTATTTTGGTTGGTGCTCTTTTTATCTTGGGATACTGTGTAGAATGTATTCCCATTAATCTCATATCCTTGGAATGTCAAGACTGTAAAGGAGGGACCCCTGGCCAACCATGCTAGCTGTTCATGTATGTCCATATTGCGCATTAGATGTTTCCGCAACCAACCAGCGAAAGTATCAATGTGTTGACGTGTAATCCAGACCTCAGTCTTCCCCGGGAATTCAGTGCGTAAAAGCTCCTTGTGTTCATCTATATAAGGACTAACCATGGATGATTGTTGTAGAACAGTGTAGTGTGCTTTGTTAAAAGAATCATCATCCCAAGTACCGACAACCTTCTTTCCTATTGTTCCTTTTCCACAGAGTCTCCCCTCATGCCGTGATTCAGGAACACCAATCGGTTTGAGATCATCGATGAAGTCAACACAAAACTCGATGACCTCCTCTGTTCCATAGCCCTTTGATATGAATGCTTCTGGCCGAGCACGGTTATGAACATATTTCTTTAGCACTCCCATTAACCTCTCAAAAGTGAACATATTGTGCAAGAAGACAGGACCCAGAATTTCAATCTCTTTGACAAGATGAACTAGTAGATGTGTCATAATGTTGAAGAACGACGGTGGAAAAACCAATTCGAAGCTCACCAGGCATTGGGCCACATCAACCTGCAACTTCAGTAGATTGTCTGGATCGATTACCTTCTGAGAAATTGCGTTGAGGAATGCACATAGCTTTACGATAGCTAATCGTAGATTCTCTGGCAGAACTCCCCTCAATGCCACTGGAAGCAGCTGTGTCATGAGCACGTGGCAGTCGTGGGACTTTAGGTTTGTAAATTTCTTCTCTGGCACATTTATTATTCCCTTAATGTTCGAAGAGTATCCAGAGGGCACCTTGATACTATTCAGACATTCGAACATGCTTTCCTTTTCTTCCTTGCTTAGAGTGAAGCTGGCAGGACTCAAGTAATTTCGCCCATTGTCCCTCTCTTCAGGATGTAGTGCATGTTGTTCTTCCATATCTTGCAGATCCTGGCGTGATTCCAGTGTATCTTTTGTCTTACCATAGGTGCCTAGAAAGGCTATCAAGTTGACGCAAAGATTCTTCGTCAGGTGCATGACATCAATTGCGTTGCGGACCTCCAAGACTTCCCAATATGGTAGCTCCCAAAATATACTCATCTTCTTAAACATGGGTGCCATCCCATTACTATCATTTGGAACAGCAACACTACCTGTCCCCTTTCCAAAAATAACTTTTAGATCTTTTACCATAGCAAATATGTACTTTCCATCACGATGCATAGGCTTGGGATGACGATCTGCCTCCCCTTTGAAATGCTTGCCTTTCTTTCTTACCGGATGATTCATTGGAAGCCATCGACGATGGCCCATGTACACAACCTTGCGACAATGTTTCAAATAAATGCTTTCAGTATCATTTAAACAATGCGTGCATGCCCTATATCCCTTGTTTGTCTGTCCTGATAGGTTACTAAGAGCCGGCCAGTCATTGACGGTTACAAACAGCAATGCTCGTAGGTCAAATTCCTCTTGTTTGTGCTCATCCCACATACGTACACCGTTTTCGCCCCACAACTGTAAAAGTTCCTCAACCAATGGCCTTAGATACACATCAATGTCGTTGCCCGGTTGCTTCGGGCCTTGTATGAGAATAGGCATCATCATGAATTTCCTCTTCATGCAGAGCCATGGAGGAAGATTGTACATACACAAAGTCACGGGCCAAGTGCTATGACTACTGCTCATTTCACCAAAAGGATTCATGCCGTCCGTACTCAAAGCAAACCTTATGTTTCTTGGATCTTTAGCGAAGTCTTTGAATGTTCGGTCAATTTTTCTCCACTGGGACCCATCGGCAGGGTGCCTCAACTTTGAGTCTCGCTTGCGCTCTTCTTTATGCCATCGCATCATCTGAGCATGCTCTTTATTTCTGAAAAAACGCCTCAAGCGTGGTATTATAGGGGAATACCACATGACCTTCGCAGGAATTCTCTTTTTGATCTTGTACCGCAAGGCGCCGCAAATCGGACACGCGTCCATTTTCTCGTACTCGGGACCACGATACAGGATGCAGTCATTTGGACATGCGTGTATCTTCTGCACCTCCAACCCCAGCGGGCAAACGAGCTTGCTTTGTCGAGGGCAATTCGTTGTCCCTTGGAAGCATCTTCTTCACTATTTTTAGTAACTCACCAAAGCCCTTGTCCGATACACCATTTTTGGCCTTCCATTGCAGCAAATCCAATGTGCTCCCGAGTTTTTTTAGTCCCTCTTCGCAACCCGAATTTACTAAAGTATAAATATGAATTAACTAAAGTATAAATATGAATTATCTCAAATATAAATATGAACTAAATAAAGTATAAATATGAATTAACTAATTTATAAATATGAACTAAGTAAAGTTTAAATATGAATTAACTAATTTATAATATGAACTAAGTAAAGTTTAAATATGAATTAACTAAATTGTAAATTTTAATTAAATAAAGTATAAATATGAATTAACTAAAGTATCGCTATGACTTAACTAAATTATAAATATGAATTAACTAATTAACTAAAGTACAAATATGAATTAATAAAGTAAAAAATGAATTAAAACTAAATTGTGCTAAAAAAACAAAACTTCCCCATTTCTCCATTCCACTAAAACTAAAATTTCTCTATGTATAAAGGATGAAACAAGAAATACTAACCGTGAAAGATGAGAGGATGAAGATATGCTCCTTTTAGACCACTTGGAGGAGCTAAATCTTCAAAATCCGAGAAAAAAATTGGGCATGACCTCCCTAGCTCCGGCCGGCGCCATGAACGAGCTCTGTGTTCATGGCTCGGCCGGGCTGGGGGAGGAAGATGATATTTGTAGGGGACCTTTTAGTCCCGGTTGGTGGCTCCAACCCGGACTAAAAGGTCCCCTTTAGTCCCGGCTGGAGCCACCAGCCGGGACTAAAGGGCGCGCCACCCTTTAGTCCCGGCTGGTGGCTCCAGCCGGGACTAAATGGTACCCTTTAGTCCCGGTTGGAGCCACCAACCGGGACTAAAAGCCCCCCAGGCGCCCCCCAATTGGACCCGGGACTAATGCTCCCTTTAGTCCCGGTGCCAAATATGGCCGGGACTAAAGGGGGGGTACCGAATGTGGTTTCTCTACTAGTGTCGATTCGCTTGCAGGGAAAAGCCTTCTCGGCGAGGTCAATCAAGTTATGCTTGGTTGATAACCAACGGAGCAGTGGTGTAACGGTTGCAGGGTTCGAATCGTGTTGATTTGAAGCCGGATCGCCAACATCGAGTTCTCCACCAATCGAACTTATCATCTACCTCTCGGAAGATCGGCCTGCACCTTATCACGTGACCCAAATTCTGGTGACATGGTTATTATCCACGTTCATTCTGGCGCGTGGCAGCAAGACCATGTGGCCACGTGTGATGCTGTGAGGCAAGCATTAGCCCAAATAGAAAGTCAAACTGGCCATGTTTTCCCGGACTACAGCTACTTCAAGTTGAAAGCTCTCGAGACGGGTGAGCCAGACGTGACACAGATGCCTAAAAGGATTAGTCCTTCATATGAATCGATTTATGTAAGTCAGTTTTATTTTTAGTTATGTAATTATATTAAAATTTAACTATCTTTCTCTGTAACAATATGTTTTATTAATCTTATTGTAGGATGAGTACTACTGTGGATTCATGCATGCGTGTTCTGGTCTACGTGCAGTCCTTTATCAAGTCCTTGGAAACTTAGGGTATGCACACACGACGCCAGGGGCTTATCGAGTTAATGGTGGTTTCCAAGCTAATATAACCTTGAGTCATGCCAATGCTGCTGAGATCACAATTTATGGAGAGGTCTTGGATTCACGTTACAAGGCACAGAATAGTGCATACATATATGCACTTGATTATGTCGACAGGTTCCTAGGCATCGAGATTATCGATATAAACTATCCTTTCTATCTCATGAAGAAACATGGCATGCAGGGACCTTGATACTTGCTGTTCAAGCATAATGTTGTACTTATGTTGAAGCATGATGATGCTATGTAATTCTAATTATGTTGAAGCATTATGGTATGTAATGTAAAGGAGTTAATATATATTACTAAATAGTAATATGAATCTAGAATAGTAAAAGAGTTAATATATATTACTAATATCAAAGGAGTTAATATATATTACTAATAACAAATAAAATATACATAGAAATATGAATCTAGATTTACATTATTTCATATATCATTATAAAATAATATTTGTTAGTTGATGTATACTTTGTTATTTCATGTATAGGAAATTGAAAGATTAATAGAAATATGTCAAATAACAAATACTATCAAGTTAAATTGCAAATACTAAATATAAAGAAATTAATTGTGCAAATACTAAATGGTGAACAAGCTAAATTATGCAAATAGTATATATGTGAAATAATAAATACTAAAAAGAAAAAAGAAGAAAGAGGTGGCGGGAAAGGAAATTTGGGGAATTGAACCCTAGAAAGGCACCGGGTGATTACACCACCCGGTACCTAAGGGATGTGAATTGGCGCCTGAATTGGCGCCCTCACACCCTTTGGTACCGGGTGATGTCACCACCCGGTACCAGAGGACCAAAGGGTTAAACCATCGGTACCGGGTGATGTCACCACCCGGTACCAAAGGGCCTTTTGTACCGGGTGGTGACATCACCCGGTACCGATGAGGTTGGGGGATATATAGCGCCCCGCCGTTTCTTCCCCGATCCCTCTCGACACTGCCAAGTCCCAACCTCCACGCCGCCCCGACCTCCGCCGCCCGCGCGAGCCCCTCCACGCCGCCGCGCGCGCGTGAAAGGATCTTGATGTCGCCTAGAGGGGGGTGAATAGGCGTAACCTGAAAATGTCGCCACTTAAAACAAGTTTATCAGCGACTTTCGGACTCTCCGGAAAAATCTTCGGAGTCTCCGAATATGGGAAACCCACGCCTTAAACAGCGGAATCACTATCTACCACAGAAACCGGAACTTCCGGTTTCCAAAACCGGAACCTCCGGTTTTGGCTCGGACAGACAGAACTCCCAAACCTGTGAGTTGCAAATTGAGCTCAAGATCAATCCAGACCAGAGTGTATGCTCATAGGATGTATCTTAGCAGGATCACAAAGCGCCTGTACTGCACAAACACTAACACCGGAGTAGATCAACCAATATCACAAGATCACGCTATGAATGGGAGTGCAATGCTAAAGTAAGCAAACCAGCAAGGAGACGCAAAGATTTGTTTCCCGAAGTTCAGATTCACCCAGGGTGAATCCTACATCTCCGTTGGGTGCTTCCAAAGAAGCCGGGTCGCTCTCAACCCCTTTCCCCACTTCACTAGTTAGCTTCTTCCCTTTCGGAGGCGAAGCTTGACCTTCACAAACAGTTCCGCGGCTCACCACACCTTGGGAGCTCCCGGGCGACGCCTAGCCGTCTAGGAGGCACACCTCCAAGAGTAACAAATGCTTCACTTGAAACTTGACAAGGCGAAACAGTGCTCAAGCGTATAAGTGCTCTTCTAGTGCTCACAAATGGCTCCTCTCTACTACCCAACTCACAAAGATCTATCAAAGATCACACCACCTCACAAAGAGGGGTTGGGGAGAGCTATCTTGGCTTTGGCTTAGCCTAGAACAGGCAGGAAGCACACCAGCAACTACAAAAACAGCAGCCTGCCACTGAGGACGGCGAGGGGTATAAATACTCCACAACACAAAAACTAGCCGTTGGAGTGACAGACCAAAACCGGAACTACCGGTTCCAGAAATCGGAACTTCCGGAATTTCAAACAAAAGAGCCGTTAGAGACACGTGGCACCCGAAACCAGAACCTCCGGTTTCCAAAACCGGAACCTCCGTTTTGCCACTGTCCAACCCATGTCATATGTGTTCGTGAGGCTTTTGTGTCTCTCATCACCTCTCAAGGGTTAATTGAGCACTGAGACCTTATCAAAGTATCACATGATGCATCCCTCTTAATAGTACGGCATACCTAGACTCAAGATTAAACATAAATGCAATATTCATCCTCTTGAGTTTCACCGCAATGTATCATGCCATACTTGATCAATATATCCTTATGAGAGCTGCATCCAACTTTGTCTCTTTGCTTTGAGCACTTCAACCTTGAGCTAGTGACTTGGATCAATATTCAAATGAATGAAATCCAACTTGAGATCACAAGTCACCCTTTCATATGATTCAATAAACATTTGATGCATCCCATTGCTATACTCAGTAAGGCTTGACTTGATACCTCGAAATCCTCTAAGCACTAGCCACTTCACCCTAGCAAAGCTCATGGCTCAAGTCACCACTTGACCAAACTTCGCTTAGTACCTCGTTGCTAATCCCTTGCTTGATTTCTTCATCCAGTCGTTGCCACATTGAGTCTAGCTTTGTTTTTGACATCAAGAATGAAATCCACTTGATATCATATTTACTTTTGACTTCTATAACCCATTTGTTTATAACAAGCTTCTCATTTTATTTAGAGACCAAAGAATAACCCATTGCCATCATGCCTCTATCTTCACCTTTATTTGCTAGTCATATATCATATACAAACACCATGGGATCACACATAATATTCCTTATTATGACATCTTCCTTCAACATGCTTAGATGATCAACGTCATATACCACACTTGTTCTTTTCACATATGAACCATTTAATACCATCTCTCCCACAGGGATTATTCACCAATAACATTACACCTGCTCATATGCTTAACAAGTTCATTAGTCCTTTAATCTAGTTGTCATTCAACTCACCAATACCCACTAGGGGCCTAGATGTCTTTTCAATCTCCCCCTTTTTGGTGATTGATGACAACCTTGATTAAAGCTTACAAAAGATATATCAATAAAGCTTTTGAGAGAACAGATTTAGATAGAGCTCCCCCTAAACATGTGCATTGAATGAAATTCAATGATTTTGGCCTAAAATGCCAAATTGCACATTTTCAAGACAACCATGGAGCTCCGCCTAAATCTCAACAATCGTGGGGTGCAAAACAAGTTTGTGAACATATAACACGTGATGCATGCAGCAGATAATTCACCAAACAAATAAAATGAGAGAAGGTGGTGCAGTCTGTCAACCAAATCCGGAACCTCCGGTTATTAAAACCGAAACTTCCGATTTCTGTCTGACAGCACTGACCAAACAGTCACCACTCAAATAAATTCACACTAGCATGCAACAGAGTCTTACAAAGCTTAAAAAGGTTCAACACACAGTAGCACACATTACATAAAATTCTCAAGTCCATATGAGCTAAAACGGGATTTATTACAGGGCATGTGGCATACCACACCCAAATCCGGAACCTCCGGATTTGGAAACCCGGAACCTCTAGGTTTGACTGGGCAGATAGGCTGAGAGCAGTCATTTCCTTCTCCGGCGAGGCTTTAATCTTCCTTTTTCTCCCCCTTTGTCATCCATCACCAAGAAGGGGCAAGGGGAGTCAGATCTGCAAGCTTCTACTCCTCATCCTCATCATTTCCACCACGGTTGAGGCCACTACCTCCCGCCTCAGAAGTGCCAAGATTTTGTCCAAAGACCCAAGAAGCGAAATCAGTACCAGCAGAGGTGTTTGGGTCAATGGGAGGCTGCTGAGGAATGTGTTGGGCAGCAGAGGGATCCACATGGGTAGGATCAACATGAGATGGCCCATGTCCATAAATTTGCCCCCAATAGTCTTCTTGTTGATATTTAGCATTGAGTTGCTCTAAATTTTCTGTTTCACTTTCTTGTCCTTCGGAACGAGTGGGAGAGGGTGGATCTTGAGGAAAATGAACTTCTTGCATTTTCTTCAATCTCAAAGTATCTTTCTTTCTCCTTTGCCTCTCCTTGTGTACCACATCATGGGTGGATTTGCACATCCCAAACAGCATATTGAACATTTTTCGCATTGGAGAGGGAGGCTTTTCCCAATCCATCCCCCTTGAGCCACTACGCCTTGACTGAGGGTGAGAGGGAGCACGTAAGGTACTAGGATCATGGACAGGAGCATGTGGGACAGCACCTTGATCATCTTGGGCAGCAGCTAGAGTTGCCAACTCAGCTAGAGTACGTCCAAGATGAAAGTGCTTCTTGATCTTCAATGCGGTGTGTGTATAGTCACACTCAAACCTCTTGTTGGTAACATTATCAATCATGAGCATGATATATGGAGCAAAACCGCAGCACTTTTGTGGTGACTCCGCAATGGACTTGATCTCCTCCCAAGCATAGTCAAAGACACTAAATTTTGGCTCATTTGGACACATAGCTTTCAGCAAATTCTTCAAATAAGCGGATATGTTGTGAGGATCACCTTCTCTTGGAGCAAGTGTCTACCTAAAGAACCTATTGAGATAACCATAGAAAGGGATCAATCCTTTAGGACCTCCAAATTCCCACTCTCTTCCTGGCATATACATAAACTTCATTTCTTTCTTGGGAAGATGTGTGGCATAGTGAAGTTTGATATGATCAAAATCAGATTTCCCAAATCCAAGCAATCTAGCAAAGTCAATGTAGTTGATCTTATACCACTTTCCTTCGGTCATCCAATGCACCCACCTCAAATCATTGATTGTTTCAAAATAACAAGTGGCAAAGAATTGAGCAATAATCTCATTGTTCCAATCATATTGGAATCCCATTAACTTGTACACATGCTTGGCCTTACATGCCTCTATGATCTCATTAAAGATTGGATCATTCATATCCTCATAGATCTTCCAATCCACAAATTGAGAGCGTGCAATACTAAATTTCTTGTTGAAGATGGCACTCTCATTGAAGTCTTGATGAAATTTGGTTTGGAAGCGATACCCTATGTTTCTCCCTCTTTTAACTTTCAAAGGATTTTTCTCTCTTTCTGTTCTGACTTTTTCAGTCATGCCAAGAACAGTGTAGTCAATCTTGCGATAGTCATGAGGCACAACAGGTCTTCTCATCACAAGTCCTGTCACAAGCACAGGTTGACCCGTCTGCTCCTCCTCTTCTTCCTCTTCTTGATCCTTACCTTTACCATCACCATTTCCACTGCTCGCACCATGACCACCACTGCTGCTGCTCCCTCTCATTTCTCTTCCACTCCTTTTCACACCATGTCTAGGAGGGGTCATTTTATAATTCTCATCACTTTCCTCCCCATCATCACTAGAGGTGTCATTGCCACTGTCCTCTTCTTCAATCTCTGCTGCTGCTGATGGCTCATCAATGTGGAGTGTTCCTTTACGCTCTAGTCTCATTGTTGCCGCTCTCGTTCTTCCAAGTGGAATATTTGGATTTTGTTCTTCTTGAAAGAATAAATCTGCCATCATTTTCTGGAGACCCTGTGACCACATAAGTACACAAGAATTCAGGCCAAGATGTAATTGAGTGATATTGACAAGAGATATTAACCAATGATTAGAGGCATCGGGGGCGCAACGCCCTCGACCTATTCTCAAACTTTAAATAGGTAGGACGGCACGGCTGCTTCGGTGAGCCAAGCCATGGAATCGGGAGCTCCAAGTGGGCCATTTTTGGTAAGCAGAACTGGCGATGCGGGATGAACCGGAAGCCGGGTTACGGTGCCAAACTGCGCGCTAACCTAGAACCCACAAAGGGTGTTGGTCGATTAAGACAGCAGGACGGTGGTCATGGAAGTCGAAATCCGCTAAGGAGTGTGTAACAACTCACCTGCCGAATCAACTAGCCCCGAAAATGGATGGCGCTAAAGCGCGTGACCCACACCCGGCCATCTGGGCAAGCGCCATGCCCCGGCAGATGACATGCTCTCTGTGTAAATCCGGAGCTTCCGAGTTTCAAAAAACCGGAACCTCCGAGTTTATACAGGGAAGCATCCAAACAGTACATAACTGAGAGATTGAGCCATATGTGATAAGAAATGAAGCACTGATCTTGATCCATAAACAAAAAACAGAGTGATATCAAACGGAGGGCCATAAAATAGGGGGGTCTTTGCAAAATCTGGAACCTCCGGGTTAGGAAATCCGGAGCTTCCGAGTTCTACAGAGAAACCCTGGTTCATGTCCCCACAAAACTGGCCATGGAAACTTGAATCCAACATATGCAGCAGCATCTAGGGTGTAAATGTAGATGTCCTACCATAGGAATCGAAGAGATCAACCCTAGATATAGAGATCGGGTGAAAACGGTGATTTAGTACCTTGACTCATGGTGGAATGTGTTTGAAAGCAGATCCGGAGGAGGGACTCGGAATCTCCGGATTGGAACCACCAAGAATCACTCTTCAATCCTTGAAAACATTGGCCAGACCTCCAAAACGCCACGAAATCGCCCCTCTCAAACAGTGCAATGTCGGTATTGAGTCCAGGAGAGAGAATGAGGGCTAAAAGGGTAAGTCACGGTTGGAACAGGGATATACCCATTGAAATCCGGAGCCTCCGGTTTTGAAATCCGGAACCTCCGGTTTTCCTTTAAACCTTGGGTATTGGTCTGAAAAAGCTTGAATCATGAGGATTTGATCCAACTAATATAAATGTGTTCCATATACTTAGATATCCATGGGGATTTGGAACATATATGGTCAGAGGAGACATCAGATATTTTCTGCCTTCATCCATCAAAATCCGGAACCTCCGGTTTCTGGATCCGGAACCTCCGGGTTCAAACTGATCTCCAGATTATTGACGCTGTTCAGAGTTTTGAGAGAAAGGATAGGATCCAGAAACTTAGATTATCCATTTAGATTAGGATCCTTAGGTCTGATTTTGATTCTTTTGAGGATTTTGGGAGAAGATAGAATTTCCAATCAGTAGCCCTTGAGATAAGATTTGAAAAGTTCCTATGGACTTGAGAGAGTCTAGTCATTTGTGGTTAGCCATCAATCAACCAGGGTTAACCATAACCACAATATGACTTGACATGGTCACAAAGACCAAAAACCAAATGTTTTTCCAAAAAGCACACAACCTAGCATACTAGTTGGATTTTTGAAAAACTATCCTATTTCACTCAGGCATGCAGCAATTTAAGTTAAGCAACACCTTTAGCAGATTTGGCTCATACCTTTCAAAATATAACGAGTACTTGACACTTAGCCAAGTCAGAAGAATGTATTAACCAAATATCTAAAGGCACACCAAGGACTTGAAATTGCTTCATGCAAAACATGCACACACTAGCATATACAGGGTCTAGATGCATAAAGTAAAAGACATAGAGATTGAAAAATTCATACCTTAGCCCTAGAACAAGAGTTCTTCACTCAAAAGGATAATGGCACCTTTATCTTACATAAGATATTTATTTAAGCTCAAATACTATCTCCATTAGATGCCTATCAAGCCCTCAAGTTGATTTAACAATCATTGTAATTGTAGCAAACATATTGTGCAAAGTTGCCTCTTGAGAAGAAAAAGATATTTGAGCATATGGCATAAATGTTTGCTACACACATGAAAACTTGGCAATGGAGTTAGTGTCTAGGACACAGAATATGAGACAAGCTCCCCCTTAATATGTGCATCAAGGATGGAATTCTTGAGGCATGCACTTGGTTCAGTTAGGACCTAGGGAGACTCATTTCACATCTTGGTCTAGTAATATAATCATGCCATGGTGAAATATAGTTGAGAATTTCTTACAGTCACTTTTCTTGAATGCTTATATAAACAAAGCAAACCTGTGATGCATATGACAACTTGTCCACTTCAATCGACTAGAAAAAGAGCACTGATGACAGAGTTTCGGAGAATCCGAGAAAATGTACGGAGTCTCCGTAACTTCCAGAAAACTCCGCCGCAGGCTCACAGAAACCGAAGCTTCCGGATTCAGAAACTGGAACCTCCGGTTTTGCCTTGGCAAAGTAGAGTTGGAGTTCTGATGCCATTTTTGACTCTTTTCTAGATAGATATTGTCATATATGACCTACAGGCATTGTAAACACCGGAACTTCCAGAGGAAGTGATCAAGAGCATCGAATGGCATGAAAACAAAATTATTACTTAACTTGACAAAGAGAGCTATCTAGTTGTTGTATATGATTAGCACAGAGCATGTTCATATACAGTCAGCTAGATAACCAGGAGCAAAGTACTTGTTACCCAGGATGCATTGAGGAAGAGAATGAGTCATCAATTTTCACTTGGCACTTTTTCTTGAATAGACATGAAGATCTTTACTTGAGCCAAAGATAGAATATAAAGTTCTTCTCAAGTATGCCAAGCTCCAATGCACCAACAAGTACCTGTAGAGATCTTTTCAAGCACACTTTGGTACCCAAACCATGTTGGGTCCACTAGAGTTAGTCAACAAAGTCTTTGGTACCCAAATGGTTTTTGTGCTAGCCTTAGGTGAGTGAGTCACTTTGGCAACACAAGAGTCATTCAGGTTCTTCTCAAGCCTCTTGGAATCATTATGAATGGACTTGAGTTTAGGAGCGTTACCATTTGGGCAATCCTTACCAAGATGACCCTTTTGTCGACATGCATAGCAAATCTTATGCTTGATGTTGCTTGTTGACTTATTATCTTTACTTCTGTTAGCAGCACCTCTCATATATTTTTCTTGAGCCTTCAAGAAACCTCTGTTCAGCTTGAAGTGCTGCTGTGTATCCAAAATCGGACCTTCCGGTTTGCAAAATCCGGAACTTCCGGATTTGCTAGGCAGCACCTTGGACTTGCTTGGACACGTTCCAATCTTGTGTCCCTTTTCGCAACAGCTAAAGCATCTTCTCTTAGAAAGGCTTCTTTGTCTCTTCGAGAGTGCTGTCTTGTCTTCTTTCTTCATTGGACACATGGAAGCAAAGTGTCCCATTTCGGAGCATTTGAAGCACTTGATGTGATCATGTTTCTTCTTCTTGTTGTCTTGCTTATGCTTTGTGATGGACTTGACAGGATGGTTGCAGGAGCTTTGCAAAGTTGATCCCTTCTCAAGCTTTTTCACCATGACATCACGGTTATCTTGAGAAGGTTGTGCAACGCCCTTGCCCTTTAGCCTACACAAGTCCATCTTGAGCTTTTCGACCTCTAGCTTCAGATTATCATTCTCTTGTGCAATGAGGTCATCACATGACTCTATAAGAACTTGATCATACCATGAAGGTTTTACTAGTGAGACGCAAGGGTTAGCACAAGATATATCAATTTTAGCTAGAGAGCAAGAATACTTGTGCAATTGAGGTTCTAAGGATTTTACCGTAGTAACCATAACCTCATGAGCCACTTCAAGCATGGTATGTGACTCCACAAGCTTATCATGAGAACACTCTAGTTCTTTGTGAGTTGCTCGCAAGTTCACATACTTGCTAGAGAGCTCTTCAAGTTGAGCCTTGAGCTTTTGGCTGGCTTCTTCCAATGGTGCTACACATGCAAGAGAGTTAGAAGCACAAATATATTCTTTTTCTAGGTTTTCATACTTACTAACCAAGGAGGCATGTGAATCCTTGAGCTCTTCATGGACCTTGGTTAAAGCTTTGTGCTTGTCAACCTTTTGACTTTCATTCTTCTTGGTTGACTTCTTCTTGCTTATGGACATAAGACATAAGTTTACTTCATCACAAGAGCTTGAGTGCCTTGTAGAGATTGACTCCTCACTTGGCCTGCATTGAAGATCATCCTTTACGGCGAAGTCACTGTTAAATCCGAAACCTCCGGTTTTGAAAACCGGAACTTCCGGTTTCTCTGTGCTAGTGGAGCTGGACGAAGTTCTGTGATCTTCAAGCTGAACAAGTGAAGTCACTTGAGGCTCAATGGAGATTATTGGTGATGTTGAGCACTCCTCAAGTGATCTTGCATCTGTTTGCTTCTTGCTATCACACTTGGGCTTCGCATACAATTTTTTAAGCAGAGCCCAAATGCGATGTGCATCTCCATATATCTTCTTCTTCTTCTTAAAGATCATGTCTTGAAGTTCTGTGCTAAGAAGTCTCGTCAATGATGTTAGTAATTTGGGCATTTAGTTGAACACATTTTCCTACTTCTTCGGTTAGCTCAGAGTGCCAATCGAAGTTTATAGGGATAATGCTCTCAACTAAAATACGCTCAACAGCAGGACCATTGTCCTATAGAATATTCATAATAAGAGCAGACCAAACACCGTAATTTGAGCCATCGATGGCGAGTGGTTCAAAAGATACCTCACACGATGTCGACATCTTTTCTCACGGCGGTTAAGCTTGGATGTGAGTCCTAGCTTTGATACCAATTGAAAGGATCTTGATGTCGCCTAGAGGGGGGTGAATAGGTGTAACCTAAAAATGTCGCCACTTAAAACAAGTTTATCAGCGACTTTCAGACTCTCCGGAAAAATCTCTGGAGTCTCCGAATACCCACGCCTTAAACAGCGGAATAACTATCTGCCACAGAAACCGGAACTTCCGGTTTCCAAAACGGAACCTCCTGTTTTGGCTCGGACAGACAGAACCCCCAAACCTGTGAGTTGCAAATTGAGCACGAGATCAATCCAGACCAGAGTGTATGCTCATAGGATGTATCTTAGCAGGATCACAAAGCGCCTGTACTGCACAAACACTAACACCGGAGTAGATCAACCAATATCACAAGATCACGCTATGAATGGGAGTGCAATGCTAAAGTAAGCAAACCAGCAAGGAGACGCAAAGATTTGTTTCCCGAAGTTCAGATTCACCCAGGGTGAATCCTACATCTCCGTTGGGTGCTTCCAAAGAAGCCGGGTCGCTCTCAACCCCTTTCCCCACTTCACTAGTTAGCTTCTTCCCTTTCGGAGGCGAAGCTTGACCTTCACAAACTGTTCCGCGGCTCACCACACCTTGGGATCTCCCGGGCGACGCCTAGCCGTCTAGAAGGCACGCCTCCAAGAGTAACAAATGCTTCACTTGAAACTTGACAAGGCGAAACAGTGCTCAAGCATATAAGTGCTCTTCCAGTGCTCACAAATGGCTCCTCTCTACTACCCAACTCACAAGATCTATCAAAGATCACACCACCTCACAAAGAGGGGTTGGGGAGAGCTATCTTGGCTTTGGCTTAGCTTAGAACAGGCAGGAAGCACACCAGCAACTGCAAAAACAGCAGCCTGCCACTGAGGACAGCGAGGGGTATAAATACTCCACAACACAAAAACTAGCCGTTGGAGTGACAGACCAAAACCGGAACTACCGGTTCCAGAAATCGGAACTTCCGGAATTTCAAACAAAAGAGCCATTAGAGACACGTGGCACCCGAAACCGGAACCTCCGGTTTCCAAAACCGGAACCTCTGGTTTTTCCACTGTCCAACCCATGTCATATGTGTTCGTGAGGCTTTTGTGTCTCTCATCACCTCTCAAGGGTTAATTGAGAACTGAGACCTTATCAAAGTATCACATGATGCATCCCTCTTAATAGTACGGCATACCTAGACTCAAGATTAAACATAAATGCAATATTCATCCTCTTGAGTTTCACCGCAATGTATCATGCCATACTTGATCAATATATCCTTATGAGAGCTGCATCCAACTTTGTCTCTTTGCTTTGAGCACTTCAACCTTGAGCTAGTGACTTGGATCAATATTCAAATGAATGAAATCCAACTTGAGATCACAAGTCACCCTTTCATATGATTCAATAAACATTTGATGCATCCCATTGCTATACTCAGTAAGGCTTGACTTGATACCTCGAAATCCTCTAAGCACTAGCCACTTCACCCTAGCAAAGCTCATGGCTCAAGTCACCACTTGACCAAACTTCGCTTAGTACCTCGTTGCTAATCCCTTGCTTGATTTCTTCATCCAGTCGTTGCCACATTGAGTCTAGCTTTGTTTTTGACATCAAGAATGAAATCCACTTGATATCATATTTACTTTTGACTTCTATAACCCATTTGTTTATAACAAGCTTCTCATTTTATTTAGAGACCAAAGAATAACCCAATGCCATCATGCCTCTATCTTCACCTTTATTTGCTTGTCATATATCATATACAAACACCATGGGATCACACATAATATTCCTTATTATGACATCTTCCTTCAACATGCTTAGATGATCAACGTCATATACCACACTTGTTCTTTTCACATATGACCCATTTAATACCATCTCTCCCATAGGGATCATTCACCAAAAACATTACACCTGCTCATATGCTTAACAAGTTCATTAGTCCTTTAATCTAGTTGTCATTCAACTCACCAAAACCCACTAGGGGCCTAGATGTCTTTTCAGCGCGTCCACGAGCCCTCCTCCATGCCCGAGGTCCTCCGCGCCTCGGAGCTCCTCCGCGCCCCCGATCGAGGTCCTCTGCGGCTGCCCCATCCTCGAAACCCGCGCCCGAGCTCCTCCGCGGCGGCCCCCTCCTCGAAACCCCGCCTCCGAGCTCCTCCGCGCCCCGGCCCNATCCACTTGATATCATATTTACTTTTGACTTCTATAACCCATTTGTTTATAACAAGCTTCTCATTTTATTTAGAGACCAAAGAATAACCCAATGCCATCATGCCTCTATCTTCACCTTTATTTGCTTGTCATATATCATATACAAACACCATGGGATCACACATAATATTCCTTATTATGACATCTTCCTTCAACATGCTTAGATGATCAACGTCATATACCACACTTGTTCTTTTCACATATGACCCATTTAATACCATCTCTCCCATAGGGATCATTCACCAAAAACATTACACCTGCTCATATGCTTAACAAGTTCATTAGTCCTTTAATCTAGTTGTCATTCAACTCACCAAAACCCACTAGGGGCCTAGATGTCTTTTCAGCGCGTCCACGAGCCCTCCTCCATGCCCGAGGTCCTCCGCGCCTCGGAGCTCCTCCGCGCCCCGATCGAGGTCCTCTGCGGCTGCCCCATCCTCGAAACCCGCGCCCGAGCTCCTCCGCGGCGGCCCCCTCCTCGAAACCCCGCCTCCGAGCTCCTCCGCGCCCCGACCCTGAGCTCCTTCGCCGTGCGCCCCCCCGCTGCGTAATCGACGTCCGCAACACCTCAGTGAGTCGCCATCTCGCCCCTCTTTCTCCTGGTCAAATCCGCGCACGAAATGGTGCCCCGTAGCTCTGCGCCGCCCCTCCGCCAGCGAGTCGCCGCCGCCAGTAGCCAGCGCCGCCGCCCCCTCCCCTGTTCCGGCGACCTGAAAGGAGCGGCTCGATCTGAGCCGTCCGATCGGCCACGGGTGGTCCAGATCATAAGGAGCGTACGCCTTTGGCTGTTTTGCTAAAGAGACCTTGGAGTTCTTGAGAATTAACCCGCAGTCCGTTCTGTGTCTTACGAGAACTCCTGTGCTAACCCCTGAAGTATATAGTTAATTGCGTATAGGTCCTTATAATCTTGTTTAGTCCCTAGATTGCACTTTTTAAGTTCGTTTCGATTCGTTCAAGTTACGTTAGCTTCGTAATAATATAAACTACACATTAGTGGTGTTGGTTTACATAAAACTTGTTTTTGGAAATTAATTTAGTATTAAATTGATTAATGCCTATAGAATATGTGTTCCTTAATTAAAACCTACATATGGTTTTACACCGCCTTTATAATAAAAGTTAATGTAATTAATGTCAATATAAATGTATCTTCTAAATACAGTTTGTTTAGTTCAACACATCATAAAAGTTAATGTAATTATAGGATTGTTCATGCAATTAATGGAAATTATAGGATTTTTTATGTAATTATAGGATTTTTCATGTAATTAATAGAAATATGAATATATTTATTATGAATATATTTATTATGCATGTGTAAGGACAATTTATGATTATTACATGATTATTAGTGTATATGGAAATTAGATTTTTAGTATATATGAAATTAGATTATTAGTGTATATGGAAATTAGATTATTAGTATGGAAATCTCAGTGTATATGGAAATTTGATAAAATTTGATCGAATTTGATAGAATTAGATTATTAGCGTATATGGAAATTAGATTATTAGCGAATATGGAAATTAGATTATTAGCGTATATGAAAATTAGATTATTAGCGTATATGGAAATTAGATTATTAGTGTATATTTATTATGAATATATTTATTATGAATATATTTATTATACTTTGTTATACTTTGTTATTTCATGTATACTTTGTTATTTCATGTACTTTGTTATACAAATTATGATTATATGAAAAATTTATTTATTATATGAATGAATGTGTAAGAAAAATTTATGAATCAATGGGCTACAACTTTTATAAAACAACCATTAACATTTGAATTTTGAATTTGATAGAATTTGATAGAAATTGATAGAATTTGATAGAATTTGATAGAATTTTATAGAATTTGATTGAATTTGATTGAATTTGATCGAATTAGATAGAACTTGATAGAATTTGATAGAATTTGATCAAATTTGATAGAATTTGATAGAATTTGATCGAGTTTGATAGAATTTGATAGAAAATCCTCGAAATTGTCTTACCATTATTGTAATTTCATTGAATAAGATAGAATTTGATAGAAATTGATAGAATTTGATAGAATTTTATAGAATTTGATAGAATTTGATCGAATTTGATAGAATTTGATAGAAAATCCTCAAAATTGTCTTATCATTAGTGTAATTTCATTGAATAAGATAGAATTTGATACAATTTTAGGTGCCAAGATGAATTCCATGACGGAAGAGGAAATGAATGAAATGTTTATGATGGACGCAATCGGAAAAGGCAGTGCACGTGCCACTAACCTCCTCGACGTGGCCGAGGAGAAGGCAGGTAGTGACGATGGCAGCCAATTCCTCAATATGTTAGGTGATGGCATGGAAGAACCTGCTGTAGGAAGTGTTCGGGCCGAGGAGGTATATATGTATACATATTGTCAATATCGAATATATATATGTTCAAGCATGAAATCTTGATACATTTCTTTCTCGTACGTGTAGTCCTCAGGCTCACAGCCTTCTGGGTCCTCATCATCGAAGAGGACGAAACGTGGCCCGACCAAAAAGATAAAGGGCAGACTTGTAATCACAGATGTGGCAGAAGATGGTCGGCCAGTTGCGCCAGATAAAGCTGCTATAAAGATGGCCAATCAGTGTGGTGTTCTAGTGAGAGACCACGTGCCCATCAGCCTGCAGAGGTGGAAACCCAGCGATGATCATTCATACGTGCCGCAATCAGAGAAAGAAATGCTATGGGCTAGTCTGAAAGAACGTTTCACAGTGCCTCAAGGTTCAGAGAAAAGAGTAAAAAATTGGGCTCTAAAGACAATGTGTACTGCATTTCAAACATGGAAGAAGAACATGTACAAGAAATATGCTGAGAAGAACCTGACACCCAACTATGACGACTACCCAAAGCTGAGGGGTCATTGGGATTCGTTCGTGCAGTACAGGCGGTCGGAGTTAGGTGAAAAGAACTCGCGACAGAATAGGATCAATGCCACGAAGAACAGTACTTCCACTCTCTTGGACCAACTGGATATAAGAAGAAAATTCCTATCTGGGACAAGATGGAAGAAGATTTGATTGCCAGGGGAATCACACCGGCGACAATGAATTGGCCAGAGCGATCAAGGCATTGGTACTACGCTCATGGTGGCACTCTGGATCTTAATGATGGGTCGCTTATATACAACGATGAGTTACAAGAGACGGCCGGTGCTATCCTTAAGGTGCTTAAAGAGAAAGCTGATGGGACATTCATTCCCGACAGAGAAAACAACGAGCTAACAAGGGCTCTGGGGAATCCCGAACATCCCAGACGAGCTAGAGGTGTCGACGTCGTCCAGTGGAAGGTTGCATTCCCTGCGGACATTGACACGTACAAGAGTCGAAGCTGCTCTAAGGCCGCACAGGAGAGAAGAGTAGAGAACTTGGAAAGAGAGCTTCGGAAGACAAAGGCCGGCATCCCAGACATGGTGTCTAGACAGCTACAGACATTGCTGAGCCAAGGGCAGACGGTGCCAGGACCAGTACTTGTACCAGCTGGTGGATCAGCTAATGGTGTTAGCCCGCCCTCCCAACGTCGCAGCAGTGTTGCTTCCACGGAGCTCCCACCTGCCGATGCCGGGGACGAGAGTGCTCGCTATCCAGTGGACGAAATCACTCTGCGTATGCCATGTGAGCTTCATATACCAAGCCGGAACCTATCCACTAAGGTGGCTTACGGTATGGCTTATCCGATGGAGCAAGGGCAGACCATTCATGGGGCACAGATTCCAAGTGGCTACTGCAAGGTGGGGGTCGAGCAAATTTGTGAAGGATATGATGACTTGGAGCTCGACATCCAAGGTGGCGACGGAGAAAAGACGTTAGCGCATGCTGCCCACGGCAGTATCATTCTATGGAACAAGCATTACGTCAAATTTGGCAGTCAAGGGCCATCATCTACTCCACCTAGGGATCCCCCGCAGCCACCGTCACCTTCAAGAAGGGACGAGGATGACCCAGAGCTGCCACCTCCAGGTCGGGATGATGCCGGCTCACACATATGTCTCCTCCTCCACCAGCACGGCATCCCCCAAAGCGCCAAGCTGCGCCCCCACGGCGGACTACTCGCCAGAAGCGCCAAACGGTGGAGAAAGAGCCTACCGAAGAAGAAAAGTTGGCTGCCATAAGGAAGAAGTTACCTTACGACCAAACTGACAAGGAAACTGCTTTGGTGGTCCAAGCCCAGGTCAAAGAGCATTTCAAACTAGATGAGCCAGAGAAGCCGGTACACATAGATCCGACAGCGAAGACCTTTTTCAAAACAATGAACACGGTGAATCAGAAGAGATTCTTACCCTCTGACTATGACTGCCAGCTTGCAAAGGCTCAGAAAAAAGCCAGTAGTGGATCCTCGGGGAAGAAGGCAGCCACTCCTAAGAAGAAACAAGTCGGTCAGAGCTCTGCTAGGAGGACACAAGGGCAACAAGATATTGACGACGAAGAACTTGCGAAGTTGTGCGCGCAAACGGGCCTCTCACCGACACAAATTTTACGGGACGAAATTCCTAAGGCAACACCAGTGAAAACTTGGGAATTTCGATATGGAGAAGCAATGGTGCCCCCATTTTCTGTGAAGTACCTACCCACTCAAGCGTTCCGATTTCATGAGTGGTACATGAAGGTGTCCAAAAAGGGTAGACTGATGCTCAATGTTTTGATACAAGACCGTGATTACTTCCATGGGCATAGTCTCTTAATTTTGGATTTCAAGGATATGTATATGTTGTACCATCAAGATGCCATAGACCTCTCATTGATGAGCTGTTGGGTTGTGTAAGTTTGTTTCACTGATCTATTCTCGCAATACTTGCTTCCTTAATTATAATTTTCAACAATAACAATCTATTCTTGTCATGTAGGATGGAGATCCATACATGCCGCCAAAAATCGTATGATGATGTCGGCTTCATGGATCCATGCATGGTAAATGCCGTACTTGTATCCAGTAAGCCACTAGACACGGTGGACAACATATACTTGTGCCTGGAGAGACAAAGAAGCAAGACATACATTCTTTTGCCATACAATTTCAAGTTAGTACTTCTCTCTATGTATGTATAACTTTAAGACTTTGTTCTCAATACGTGTGCATGTATTTATATATATATATATATATATATACAGCTTCCACTGGATACTCCTTGTGATAATCATAAACACCGGTCAAATTTTTGTCTTGGACTCAATGCGAAAACCACGAGGGGATTACCAAGCAGTTTTAGACCTGATTGACGAAGCATGGACACGTTTCCGTGCAAATGTTCGAGGAAATTTCAAAGAAAAATTGGATGTGAAGACGGACTTTCCGGTATGTGGCTGGTGTACCCGCATATCTCGTAAAATCACACTAATATATAGTTGTTACATCTAACTTTATTCTTCTCCACTTTTAGTGTGCCAGACAGGAACAAGGGACGAATCTATGCGGATACTACGTCTGCCAGTGGATCCATAGCTTTATTTCTCCCAAAAAAGCGACTAACGAAGAACTCATGGTACGTCTGCCAGTGGATAATGAGATTATAGTGTATATGGAAATTAGATTATTAGTGTATATGGAAATTAGATTATTAGTGTATATGGAAATTAGATTATTAGTGTATATGGAAATTAGATTATTAGTGTATATGGAAATTAGATTATTAGTGCATATGGAAATAAGATTATTAGTGGATATGGAAATAAGATTATTAGTGGATATGGAAATAAGATTATTAGTGTATATAGAAATTAGATTATTAGTGTATATGGAAATTAGATTATTTATATATATAGAAATTAGATTATTAGTACGAAAATTAGATTATTAGTGTATATGGAAATATGATTATTAGTATGGAAATTAGATTATTAGTGTATATGGAAATATGATTATTAGTGTATATTTATTATGAATATATTTATTATACTTTGTTATTTCATGAATATACTTTATTTAGAAATGATTATTAGTTATTGATTATTGTTTAGAAATGATTATTAGTTATTGTTTAGAAATGATTATTAGTTATTGTTTAGAAATGAATGTGTTAGGAAATTTTTTGATTATATGCAAAATTTATTTATTATATGAATGAATGATTATTAGTTACTTGTTTAGAAATGATTATATGCAAAATTTATTTATTATATGAATGAATATTGTCATTTGTGATTAATGCAGAGGATGTTTTACCATAAAGAGCTCCCAATGACAGACAAAGCAAAAGCTATCGCGGACCAACTGTTTGGATTCATTATGGACCAAGTTATAAATCCACACGGAGAGTACCACCATGACGGACGCGCTATCGCTCAATTAGGCTCCCTTTTCGCTCCTTCTTCTAGTTCTGGCCGTAAATTGTAAACAACTTTTAAATGCTCTAACTTTTGTATTGGCTGATCTCAAATGTTTATATGTGAATGTTCGAGAAAAATGCAATCAAAGTCAGGTCAAAATTAATTGACAATTGCGACGACTTCAATCTTATTGCGTGAAAGATCGTGTACAACATACGACATATGACACGTAGACACGTAGACGCGTAGACGAATTGCATACAACTAACCCAAATATCAAACATTTAAAAAAATAGCCAAATCACTCTTTGGTACCGGTTGGTAAGACCAACCGGTACCAAATGCCCTCCCCCGTAGCCTACGTGGGTACCGATAGCGAGTTCTGTAGTAGTGGTTGGCTGGGCGGCGGATGGCGTGGCGGCGCGGGAGTGCCGCTAGTCGGGTAGGGTCGGACCCCCGGTGGACGGTGCCGGCGGTGGGGGCGAGGACGGCAATCTCGTTAGGAAGGGTGAGTGGAGGGGGCCAGCGGTCGGTGGTGGGCGGGTGGCGTGAGCCGCCGGCCGGGGCAGCGGCGGAGGCGGCGGCGGTGGAGGAGAGGAAGAAGAGGCAGGTGGGCCGGATGGGCCGGAAGTTATCTTCTTATCTTAGCTCATGAAAGCTAGATAGAAGCTCTCGTGAATTTCGGGACTGATAGTAGCCAAAATTTGGCCAATGTTTATGTTAGGCGATTTTGTAACCATTTTGGAATGATAACGATTCTAGTTTCATTGCATTACAAATACCTCATTAAATTCAAATCTTCAGAATATTACGTGACCTTGTGTCTGTCCCGTGAGCACAAAATCTCTTGTTGTTTTCTCTAGTGCATGATAAACTCACGTGGTTGGATTTGAGTCCGTGGCAGATACCTTGGTCGGCACTTCTTTCAGGCGACAAACACCACATAGAAGTGGCAACCTGTGCTTTTATTAATTTTGGCAAGTTCCGTATTTTACGCGAAAAGGAAATTTTCATTTCTTTGAGTTCACTGGCTTTGTGCTTTTATTAATTTTGGCAAGTTCCGTATTTTACCCAAAAAGGAACTTTTCATTTCTTTGAGTTCACTGACTTTGTGCTTGTGCGTTGCTACGAGCAATAGAAATTATAGATAGATGTTATCCTAATCTTATTGGAAAGGAATTAGTATACAAGTTATATACAAATAACATCCTAACCTTTATCAAGCAATCAGTTTACTCGACAATATTTTTTAAAGCAATTTTTATTTAAAATCTACAATAGCTATAAAGTAAAAATGGATCGCTATTGATTTATAACATCCATTTACATAAATTTTAAGATTTTTGAAACCATCTTAAGTTTAAACACTCACATGACAATTTCAATATTATTTTCTAGAATAATTTCTAACTTCAAATCTAAATTTACTACCATGCCATGTCAAAGCAAATGGGCCAATTTTGATTTATTTATTGTATTTGTTTACAAAGTCTTAAGATATTTGAAAACCATCTTGAACATAAATAGCTCACATGACAATTTAAATATAGATTTTGAAATAACTTTTATATTAGAAATAAATATTTAGCATGCCAGGTTAAAGAAAAATGTGTTATTTTTATTTATAGTATTTGCTTACAAAGTTTTAAGATTTTTGAAAATTATCTCGAGTGTAAACAGCTCACCTGACAATTTAAATATAGTTTATTGACTAATTTTTAATTTAAAATCTAAATTACTATCATGCAAAATCAAATATAATAGGTCACCTTTTATTTATAGTATTTGCTTACAAAGTTTTAAGATTGAAAACCATTTCGAGTGTAGAAAGCTCACATAACAACTTAAATATAGTTTTTTAGAATAATTTTTATTTTAAGATCAAAAGTTACTATCGTGCTAGATCAAACCAAAATGAGTCATTCATGTACTAAAAATTGCATGATTTTAAATTTTTGTATGTAGCTTATTTTATTTTGATTGGATTGTTTGAATATAGTGGCGAGATGGGGTTGGGGAGCGACAGGAGGTGGACGGACGAAGGGGGTGCAAGGAGTGGGCGGACCAACGAAAGAGCGTTGTGAGGTGAAGGTGAGGCAAAAAAATGAATTTCATTCTTTTTTGGAGTAGAGATAGACTTAACCATGTTTGGATTCAGTGGCTAAAATTTAGTTGGCTAAACTTTAGTTGGAGATCATGTTTTTATCATCGGCTAAAGTTAAGAAACTATCTTATCTACTATCTAAACTTTATATGGTTAGCTGGGACACCTAGCTAACCAGCTAAAGTTTAGCCGTATGGATCAAACAGGTCCTTAGTAACCTTGTTATTTGGTTATTCGCATGTAGCTCACCCAGATAACCAGAACATTGATAATAGAACGCAAACAATGGATGTTAGAATGCTGGAATCCGGCCATGAGTTCTCATGACAAGTGAGGCAAAATCAATGTTGCAAAGAAGAATAATTAAATCTTGTGTTTGGCAGTCAAACTATGTTAGTCATTCACGGGCACAGATGGACACATGAGCCGGATAGGACTATAGCATGCATGTAGCAGCGCAGTGGCGAATCTAGAAATTGAAAAGAGAGGGGCTCAACTTGTTCTTCTTCTTTCTCTCCTCTTTTTTCCCTTCTTTTTCCTCTATATTTCTGTGGCAGACCGCCCCTAATTAAATCGGCTCAAGTGTATGAGACCACTTTCGCTGCGGTACTTCACACACTTCAACTGAAATAACTGTGCTCCCCGTCGGATACCTTTCTGATTAAACCACCATTTCTTATGACCGAAACAAAATAGCAGCAAGTCCCACTCGAAGATGGGCTCAGGCAATACAACTCATCACAAAATTTACATCACAAGGTTCACATGGATAATTATACAAACACGGTAAATATATTTTAATTATTACAAGCCAGAGTTTATCTACAGCGGAAGTCTAACATCGAACACATAACATCATGTAGAGCCCTCACATGACATTCAATCACCGCGGCCCGAATCAGATTCAGGCGGCACCCGCTCCACAGTCCAGCCATTAGGAAGCACACAAGGCCACGTCAAGGCAGCAACAGGGTCATAACTCATCACATCCAAATCTGAAAAACAAGCCACAAGCAAGGCTGAGTATACTAATACTCAACAAGACTTACCCGACAAAGGTTAACTTCTAGACATGCAAGGCTTTATAGTGGAGGAAATTGTTTTGCCAAAAAGCATCTACAAGTTGATTCTTATTTTTAATATTTTAGCCAAATTAAAGTAAGACTAACTATTACTAAGTTTGCCAAACTATCAACAACATTAAATGTCGAAAAACAATTAATTAACCAGATATCATCTTTACTCAACCAACAACATCTCTAACCATTGCCAAGCCACTGATGTATGACAAGAGATCAAACAGCTTCATGTAACCGCAAAGGACGGACAACTCGAGTTGATTTTACCATGCATGGGACAACCTAATCGTACGACCCGTGAGAGACACCCAGGACCTCACGAGGCAACCGTTCCCATCTCTCCCTGCCATCTGCCATCAGGGCCCACTCCACCCGAGTGCACGCCCCAACGGACCCCAGGTGCCCCAGGCAAACCTGTGCCGCCACT
>CM014271.1:64762189-64793513 GCA_004135705.1 Alloteropsis semialata | reverse complement strand
GCTCCGGTGGTCGCTAGGGCCCCCACTCCGGTGCTAGCGGCGGCAAGGGCTGGGGGGCCGCTGCCACTGAGGAGTTCTACGAAGAAGAGGAGGTCTATGATGAGTTCAGCAGCCAGCACGATGAGGGCTATGGCTTTGCCCCTGGCTATGGTGGTCAGGGAAGTTCGGCGGCTCGGGGACAGCATTGGCCTCGCCGGGGATACCAGCCCCGGGGGAGGCGCGGCCTTGGCCCTCGCCGAGGCGGCATGGCTGGCCGGTCCGGCCGCGTGGCCAGGGCTGCGTATGGCGCAGTGGCGGCGGCGGGCAGAGGTGCTGGTCAGCAGGCCGCCCCACCTTGGGGTGCACCGTCGCTGGCGCCGCAGCACAGGGCTGCGTCGACGGTCCACAGGCCAGCGATGACCAGAGCGTCTGGGACGGCCGGCACCAGGTCTGCTGAGGAACTTGTGAATCAGAGAGTGAACATGGAGTTGGATGGGAGACGGAAGCAATGCAGCAGGTGTGCACAGAAGGGACATTCGTTGGGTGAGTGCAAGACTGATCTTTATTGTGATATTTGTGACAGTGTCGATCATCCAAACCACAAGTGCCCTGTTTTGAAGATGCCCAAGCCGGTTGCTCATGCGGTCGGCTATGCAGTGGAAGGTCTTGGGTTTTACCACATACCACATGCACCTCTCTCGCGGAAGAAGGATGTGAAGACGGGGCTGATCAAGATTGTTGGGGTATTCTGACTTGTGAGCAGGTTGCAACTCAACTTCAAAGGAAAGTGCCTGTCAAGTGGAAATGGGAACCGATTCAGCAGAAAGATGGTTCTTTTGTGGTCACTTTTCCGTCCAAAACTGAACTGCTTCGCTCTGTTGCCTATGGTAGCACAGATGTCCGAGAGAATGGCAACCCAACTGGAGCCCGTATGGAGTTTCAGGTATGGCATGATAAAGATGAGGTTTTCTTACTACCTAAGGTGTGGTGTAGGGTTACAGGTATTGGCAGGAGGTTGAGGGAGTATCTAAATTTGTGGGCTATAGGAACTATCCTGGGTTCTACTCAAACTGTTGATATGAAGACGACACGCAAGAGTGAGTTTGGCAGGGTGCTAGTAGTGGCAGTTCTTGAGCCTAAACTTCTACCTGCAAACTTGGACGTGATGATTGGGGATCATTATTTCGAGCTTAAGTTTGAGTATGAGCGCCGGGGGATTGATGAGAATGGAGAGGTGTGTTAGCAAGTAATGCGAAAATAAGATCAAACAATAGACACGATTTTTACGTGGAAAACCCTTGCGGGAAAAACCACGGGCGCCAACCGGCGATCTTCACTATAATGAGATAGTTACAACGCAGGGAATACAATGAGTCATCAGCTCTTCCCGTGTGGCTTACAAGATGTATATATATGGGTGGACTAAACTGACTGCAGTCAAACACGGAAACAAATCCGTTAATCATACGACCCGAACCGTGGGCCCTCCAGGCGTCCCCACAAGACTCATGTTAGAATTCGGACCATATCCAACAAACTCCACCTTGAGATGAATTCCATCTTGAAGCAAATGAAGTATCATCAATGAACTCACTTCAAATAATAAATTTCACCGGCGTCAAAAGTCACTAGGACTTAAACTTTAACACCAACTAAGCTTGAGCATAACTCAAACCTAGCTGCAGGAACAGGCTTAGTCATCATATCAGCAGGATTATCACGAGTATTAATCTTGCGTCAATGTGCTTTGTTCTTTTATGAAACATCTGATCTTTAGTAAGATAAATAGCACTTTGACTATCACAATGTATATTAATGCAAGAAGAAACCCTGCAAAGTTCAGAGTATAAACCTCTCAACCAAATAGCTTCCTTACATGCTTCAGAAATAGCCATATATTCAGTTCAGTAGTCGACAAAGCAACAGTAGCCTGCAAAGTTGCTTTCCAACTAACAGCACAACCACCAATGGTGAAAACATTACCCGTGAGGGATCTCCTCTTGTCCAAATCACCAGCAAAATCAGAATCAACATAACCAACAAGCCCATCTCTAGATTTTCCAAACTGCAAACAAGCACTAGAAGTACCTCGCAGATATCTGAAAATCCACTGAACAGCTCTCCAATGCTCCTTTCCAGGATTAGCCATATATCTACTGACAACACTCAATGCATGAGATAAATCAGGACGAGAACAGACCATGGCATACATAAGAGAACCAACGGCACTAGAATATGGAACTCTAGACATGTACTCAATATCTTCTTCGGACTCTGGACATAAAGATGTAGACAATCTGAAATGTGCAGCTAATGGAGTACTCACTGGTTTTGCATCATGCATATTGAAACAACGAAGAACCTTTTCAATATAACCTCGTTGACTGACGTATAACATACCAGATTTTCTATCTCTGATAATTTCCATGCCAAGAATTTTCTTTGCGACACCTAAATCCTTCATCTCAAATTCTGAATTCAACTGTGCTTTCAACTTAGCTATTTCTAATTTATCCTTTGAAGCAATCAACATATCATCAACGTAAAGAAGCAAATAAATAGCTAAACCATTAACTGTCTTCAAATAGACACAGCTATCATAATCAGACCGTTTAAAACCATGAGAGAGCATAAACGAGTCAAACCTCTTGTACCATTGCCTAGGCGATTGCTTCAAGCCATAAAGCGATTTCTTTAATCTACAAACAAGGTTTTCATTTCCAGGAACAACAAAACCTTCAGGTTGGTCCATATAAATGTCCTCTTCTAACTCCACCTGCAAGAATGCAGTTTTAACATCTAACTGCTCCAACACATAATCATGCATAGCAACAATACTCAACAAAGTACGAATGGAACTATGCTTCACAACGGGGGAAAAGACATCATTAAAATCAATACCTGGAATTTGGCTATAGCCTTTAGCAACCAACCTTGCTTTATACCTTGCTGGCTCACTTGGAGAAATACCCTCCTTTCTTTTGAAAATCCATTTGCAACGGACAAGCTTTTTATCCTTGGGCAAATTCACTAAATCCCAAGTACCATTCTTTTTAAGCGACTCCATCTCATCATGCATAGCGGTCATCCAATTGTTTCCATCAGCAGAAGTAATAGCCTCAGAATAATTAGAAGGTTCTGAATTACCTTCAATCTCTTCTGCAATACTCAAAGCATAAGCAAGATTGCATTCTTCAATTAGCCTTTTGTTGGCTTTGGAGCCCTTCTGGCCCTATCAACAGCAATAGAATATTATGGAGGCTGCACAACTGGAGAAGAATGCTCAGCAACAGATGGATCATCAACAATTTGTGAGTTATCAACAATAGGTGCATCTTGGACAGCAACATTATCACTGTCTGGTATATTTTCAATATCAATAATATGCTCCACCTGCACACTTGTTTTCTGCTGAACAGGAGCACTAGTAGATAGGGTGTCAGGTAACATAGCAGATTCATTAAAGATAACATTCCTGCTAATCACAACCTGTCGAGTTTTTGGATTCCACAATTTATAGCCTTTAACACCAGGTTGATAACCAAGAAAGATGCACTTAATAGCTCTAGGCTCTAATTTACCATTATCAACATGAGCATAAGCAGTACAACCAAAAACTCTCAATTGCGAATAATCAGCTGGAGAACTAGACCATACCTCAATTGGAGTTTTCTTATCAATAGTAATGCAGGGTGAACGATTAACCAAATAGCAAGCAGTGAAAGCAGCTTCAGCCCAAAAATGTCTATTCAAACCAGAATTAGACAACATGCAACGAGCCTTGGAGATGATAGTCCTGTTCATACGCTCAGCTACACCATTCTGTTGGGGTGTGTAAGGAACAGTGTAGTGCAATATGCTTTAAATTGCTTAGAACCGAATTCCATCCTATTATCAGTACGAAGCTTTTTAACCTTCTTTTCAGTTTGTTTTTCAACCATAATCTTCCACTCTTTAAATGCTGAGAATGCTTCTGATTTATCTTTCAAGAAATAAGGCCATACCTTTCTAGAATAATCATCAATTATGGTCAACATATAACGAGCATCACCAAGAGAAGGCTTGCGAGATGGTCCCCATAAATCAGAATGCACATAATCAAGAATACCTTTACTTGTATCAGATGAGGTATTAAATTTCACCCTTTTGTGTTTGCCAAACACACAATGCTCACAGAAATCCAACTTGCTGATGCTATGTCCATCGAGAAGTCCTCTCTTGCTCAATTCTGCCAAACCAAGCTCATTCATATGCCCAAGACGCATATGCCAAAGATTAGTAGCATCAGAATTAGATAATAATTTAGAAATTACAGCGGCATCACCTGTAATTGTAGTACCACGAAGACGGTACAAATTGGCATATTTCAAATCACCTTTCAAGACAATAAGAGAACATTTTGACACCTTCAAAACTCCATCTCCACCGGAGTACTTGTACCCTTTACCATCAAGAGTACTCAAAGAAATAAGATTCTTACTCATATCTGGAATATGCCTCACATCTGTCAAAGTTCTGATAATGCCATCATGCATCTTAATCTGAACAAATCCAACACCAACAATTTGATGTGATGTATCATCACCCATTCTAACAGAACCACCTTGGACAGAATCATAAGTGATGAACCAATCTCTATTAATACATATATGAAAGGAAGCAGCAGAATCAAGAATCCATTCATCACCGCTATTTGCACATCCAGCAAAAGCAACAAGAATCTCACCACCATCAGAACTACCATCGGTAGCAGCAACAGAAGCATTACCTTCATCTGATTTACCTTTCGGTCGATATGTGCCAGTTCTCTTTTCCTTTTTCTTCAACTTAGGACATTCAGATATATGATGAGTGTCCTGCTTGCAATAATTGCAAAATTTATCACCCTTGTCTCGTGACTTTGAACGGCCTCGGTAGCCATTCGAACTCTTGCCTCTATAGCCATTATAAGATTTCTTTTGTGACCTGTCACGAACAGCCAAAGCTTCTCCATTGGAAGCCGAACCTTCAGAAGACACCATCTGTTTCATCTTTTCCTTGGCTTGCAAAGCCTCATAAACTCCATTCATGGTTAGAGTATCACGACTATACAATATGGTATCTCTGAAGTTTGCAAAAGAACTAGGCAGTGAGCACAAAAGAATAAGACCCAAGTCCTCATCATCATATTTTACCTCCATAGACTGTAGGTCAGTAACGATCTCCTTAAAGACCAAAAGATGATTAGGCATAGAACCACCTTCTTGCAACTTGTGCGTATACAATTTCATCTTCATATGCATCTTGCTTGTCAAATCTTTAGACATGTAAATTGACTCCAACTTGAGCCATAAAGCAGCAGTGGTTTTCTCCTGCCAAACCTCTTGCAAAATATTATTTGACAAATGAAGATGAATGTGAGACAGAGCCTTACGATCTTTCCTCTTTTCATCATCGGTCCAAGACTTTGAATCCTTGTTCCCGAATTTTTCAAGCGCATCATCTAAATCAGCTTGCGCTAAAACAGCTCGCATCTTGACTTGCCACAATACGAACCTTGTATCTCGATCTAGCAACGGAATATCATACTTCATAGAAGCCATTAGAAGAAATAACCAAAAAAATAATCTGCAGTAAATAACCTAGGTAACCCTAGCAGAATTTGCAGCCTGGTACACTCGCGTGTACAATTAGCAAAGAGCTAATAAAGTCTTCTGGTAGCTTCACTTGTGCGTGTAGTAGAAATTCCCTTGGAATTTTAGGCCCTGTTTAGATTTCTCACCCTTTTCAAACTTCACTATTTATCAAAGGGAATCTTATATGCATAGAGTATTAAACGTGTGTTAATGACAAAACCCATTCTATAACCCCCGGTAACTTTGCGAGACGAATCTAATGAGCCTAATAATTTGGCCATGATTAGACAACATTGTGCTACAGTAAACAATCTCTAATAACGGATTAATTAGGCTTAATAGATTCGTCTCGCGATTTCCCGTCCATCCGTGTATTTAGTTTTATAATTAGATCATGTTTAGTCCTCCTAATCTTCAATTTAGAATTACTACAATAAATTTCACAATCTTTCTTTTTAAACTAAACAGGTCCTTAATCTCACGCAGCAGCAGATCACGTACGGGAATTAATGGATCTCACCTCCACTTCGAAGACCGTGCAGCAGCTTTTGTCAAGACCCAGCAGGGACATTTCGCTGATAATCGCAGACAACCAGCAGCAACGCTAGATGGATCACGCCGACCGTCGCCGCGACTCCCACGCGTCGGCTGCCTTTGAATCAGCCGAGAGCCGACTGCGAGACGGAAAAGAACTCCGTCGAATCCGCCTCTGTTAACGAGGCACCACCGCGCCGGCGGTGGACTGGTACGCAGGAGCGACGAGCAGATCGTGGCGGTGAAAAACGGCGGCGGCGTGAGAACAGGTACTGAAACCCTAATTTTTTTCTCGTGATCTCGTGACTGGCTATGATACCACTTGTTAGCAAGTAATGCGAAAATAAGATCAAACACGAGACACGATTTTTACGTAGAAAACCCTTGCGGGAAAAACCACGGGCGCCAACCGGTGATCTTCACTATAATGAGAGAGTTGCAACGTATGGAATACAATGAGTCATCAGCTCTTCCCGTGCGGCTTACAAGATGTATATATATAGGTGGACTAAACTGACTGCCGTAAAACACGGAAACAAATCCGTTAATCATACGACCCGAACCGTGGGCCCTCCAGGCGTCCCCACAAGACTCACGTTAGAATTCGGACCATATCCAACAAGGTGGACTTCCCTTTCCTAGGCAGTGAAGATAAAGAAAACGAAGACATGGATCATGATGGTTCTACCAATGGCGAGAATGCAGCCAAGGACTCGAAAAGAGCCCGAAATGATGGTAATGAAGATTTTCAGGAAAACAACTCCAGTTCTTTGAATGGGGCTGATGGGGGGATAACCCATATGCAGGCAACATTATTGGAGGAAAGGGAGTTAAAAATCCACAGAATGGCTAACGAGATTCTTGACATTGCTTGCAACAATATTTTTGATGAATGTTGTGACAGGGTCATGGCCGAAGAAGATGAACTGGTCATGGAGGAGGGCGAGGGAGGGGGTAGTGCAGCCACAGTGCAGCAGCAGCTATGATGGGTGATATACTTGGCTTTGACGAAGCCGCTGACATGGTTGCTGCTGCTGCTCTCGGTCCAGAAGGCAGTGACTCCCAGGATGCTTCCCTGGCGGCACCTCTGGTGCAGCCTGCTGTACAGGAGACCGCCCAGATGCAGGCTGCTCCGGCCCAGGTGCATGCAGCCCGGGGACAGCCTGCACAGGTGCATGCTGCACCTTCCCGAGAGCACCAGGAGCATGCTTATCTCCAGGGGAACTCGACACAGACCCCAACTTTGGTGGCAAAGGATGCGGCTTTGATCAAGGAAGCAACAGAGTCACCGTTGCGTTCAAGCCCGCGTCTGGCACGGGTGGCGGATGAGAACGTGATGGAAAGAGCTAAGAAGAGGATAGCGTGGAAAAACCTCGAGGCTGAAGGTAACAACTGTTCTTTTCTTTCCTTGTCTAATACTTGCATTTCCTCTAAAATTAATGGTTTAGGGGTAGTGCTTGGTAATAGTGAGCTCGAAATATCTTCTGCTGTTAATTCCTTGAGGGAACTAGAGCTTGTGAGATATACCTCGATACCTACTAGTGAGGTAGAGGGCAGGAGATCAGAGGAGAACCCAAACACAGAAATAGATGATGAGAATGAGGACATAGAGAACATCACTCTTGGTCATTTATGTGGCGATCTTATGGAAGAGGTGATGGATGATGATGGTGATCACCTTAGCTGTGACTTTCAAACCATCTTCAAGAAAAATAAATCTAGAAAAAAGAATAACCCTAAAATTAGGATAGCCTTGAAACATAACAAAGGTTACAAATGAAAGGAGTTTTTTGGAACAGCAGAGGTCTAAAAGACTTGGCTAAACACGGTTTTTTTGTCAGATACATGTAAAGAGCAGAAGCTAGACTTCATTGCTCTTCTTGAAACTGGGAAAAAGGACTACTCTAAAACAGTACTTGGTAAGATATGCACCAGCCAAGAATTTTTTTGGCACTGGACCGAACCTCATGGTAGGTCAGGCGGCATTCTATTGGGTATTAATTTGGAAGTGTTTGACATCGGTAGCGTGGACGAAGGTGACTTCTATGTTAAGTTCCATCTACGTAATAAAAATGATGGCTTTCGGTGGGTACTAGTGGCAGTCTATGGGGCTGCCCAACCAACCTTCAAGGAGGCTTTTCTCACTGAGCTTGTCCAAACTTGTTCCAAGGAAAATCTGCCGCTTGTCATTGGTGGGGACTTGAATATTATTAGATCCCCACAAGAAAAAAAAACAATGACAATTATGATGATAGATGGCCGTTCCTCTTCAATGCAGTTATAGACATCTTAGACTTGAGGGAGCTAGAATTATCTAACAGGCAATTCACATGGGCTAACTCCAGAGATAACCCCACTTACGAAACCTTGGATAGAATCTTGGTTAGTACTGAGTGGGAGAGTAAATTCCCCCTATCTACGGTCCAGGCCTTAAGTAGAGAAATCTCTGATCATACACCACTCCTCCTAGACACGGGGAATGGCACGAACCACAAAAAGCAACCAATGTTCAAATTTGAACTTGGATGGCTACTCCGCGAGGGTTTCCGGGAGTTGGTGATGGATACTTGGAACAAAGAGACAAGGGGGTGTACGCCCCTACAACAATGGAATTTCAAATTCCAACGGCTTAGACAATTCCTAAGGGATTGGGCCAAGAATGTTAGGGGCAATGCTAAAAAGGAGAAGGCCGAATTAATTCGGAAAGCGAAGGAATTGGATAAGCAAGCCGAACGACAGCCGCTAGATCCTTCAGAAATTGATCTAAAAAATTGTCTAAAACAACACAAAGCTCATTTACTCAGAGAGGAAGAAATTAAGTGGTACCAAAGGGCCAAAACAACTAAGTTGTTGGATGGAGATCGTAACACCAAATACTTCCAACTTGTAGCTAGTGGTAAACACAGGAGCACAAGAATCTTCCGTCTAGAACAGGAAGAGGGAGTTATAGAAGGCGATATTAATCTCAAGAAAAATATCACAAATTATTACAAGGGACCTTTTGGACCCTCCGAAAGAAATGGTTTTTCTATGATGGAAGCCATGACGGAGGACATCGCCCAAGTCTCACTAGAAGAGAATGAAATACTCACGGGTAGTTTTTCAGAAGATGAAGTTAAGAAAGCCATCTTTCAAATGGAGCATAACAAGGCACCGGGGCCAGATGGTTTTCCGGTGGAGTTTTACCAAGTTTTTTGGGATCTCATCAAGGGGGACCTAATGGTGCTCTTTGATGAATTCCATAAAGGCGACCTCCCGTTGTTTAGCCTAAACTTTGGTATCATTACCTTATTACCTAAGCAAGCAGAGGCCAAACAAATACAACAATAACGTCCAATTTGCTTGCTTAATGTAAGCTTCAAAATCTTTACCAAGGTAATAACAAACAGAATCGCACTAGTGGCGGACAAGATAATCAAGCCCTCCCAAACAGCTTTCATGTCCGGTAGGAACATTATGGAAGGATTGGTTATACTTCATGAAACTATTCATGAGATGCATAGGAAAAAGCTCGATGGAGTGATCCTTAAGCTTGATTTTGAGAAGGCTTATGATAAGGTCAGTTGGTCCTTCCTCCAACAAGCGTTGAGAATGAAAGGATTTTCACCATCTTGGTGCAAATGGATTGACCAAATTGTAAAAGGGGGTAGTGTGGCAGTTAAGTTGAATGATGACATTGGTCGCTATTTTCAGACAAAGAAAGGACTCAGACAAGGGGACCCCTTGTCCCCCTTTCTTTTTAATATAGTTGCAGACATGTTGGCAATTCTCATCGAGAGAGCCAAATTAAATGGTGACTTACGCAGAGTTGTTCCACACTTAGTGGACGAAGGTTTGTCTATCCTTCAGTACGCGGATGATACAATCCTCTTTTTAGACCATGATTTAGACCAAGCCAAAAACCTCATACTAGTGCTAAGCACTTTTGAGAAACTTTCCGGTTTAAAGATCAACTTCCACAAGAGTGAATTATACTGTTATGGGAAAGCTAGAGAGAAGGAAGTGGAATATGCACACCTTTTCGGGTGTGCTAAGGGCTCCACTCCCTTCAAATATTTAGGAATCCCTATGCACCATAGGAAACTCTCAAAGAATGACTAGCTCATGATTGAAGAGCAATTCCAAAAAAAAACTTGCTAGCTGGAAAGGGAAGTTGCTATTGGTCGGAGGCCGGCTAGTCTTAATCAATTCAGTGCTGACTAGTTTAGCAATGTATATGCTCTCGTTCTTTGAAGTCCCTAAGGGAGTGCTGAAAAAACTTGATTACTATAGGTCAAGATTTTTTTGGCAATGCGACGAGCATAAAAAGAAATATAGACTCTCGAAATGGAGCATTCTTTGCAGACCACGGGATTTTGGTGGATTGGGAATCCAAAAACTTGAAATCCAAAATAAATGTCTTCTTAGTAAATGGTTGTTCAAACTTATGAATGAGGAAGGAACATGGCAAGACCTTCTAAGAAGGAAATATTTGTCAAACAAAACCTTAACTCAAGTTAAAAAACAACCCGGGGACTCTCACTTTTGGTCTGGCCTTATGAAGGTCAAGGATCAATTCTTAGAGGGAGGACATTTCAAGATTAATCAGGAAACCGAAATCAGATTTTGGGAAGATTTGTGGATGGGTGACAGACCTTTGGGAGTGGCTTATCCTAACCTTTACCGAATCGTTAGAAAGAAGAATGTGACAGTGGCGAGGCTTTGGTGGGACAAAATTTGTCTTCTTGGCATGATCTTGTATCTAAAGTGGTTGAGATCAATCTTACCCAGGACAAAGATGTGTTTGTCTGGGATCTACTCAAAAGTGGAAACTTCTCAGTACGGTCCATGTATAAAACACTTATACAAAGTGGAATCGTCCCTCTCAAATGTCCTATTTGGGCAATTAAGGTACCTCTGAAAATTAAAATTTTCCTTTGGTATCATATCTTGGGTGTTACACTAACGAAGGATAATCTTGCCAAAAGGAATTGGCATGGAAGCCTCAGCTGCTGCTATTGCAGCTCTTTAGAGACTATCCAACATTTATTCTTTGAGTGCCCGTTTGCTCGCTTTGTGTGGAATACCATTTTCATTACTTTTGGAATTCAACCACCAAGATGCATCTCGAACATGTTTCATTCTTGGATTGCTGGTTTTCATCCCTCTCTTAAGAAGCAAATTTCGGTTGCTGCATCTGCTCTTTTATGGGCTATTTTGTTGAATAGAAATGATATGGTCTTCAACAAAGCTAAACCAAACTCTTCCTTGCAGGTAATTTTCAGGATGACCTACTGGACTCGCACTTGGTCAGTGTTCCTTAAACAAGACGAAGCGCAAGAAAATCTCAAGAATGGCTGCAGGAAGTTGGAGTCAGTGATTATGGAAGTTTTTGCAAGATTTGGATGGAAGTTTGCAAACAGAATCGAAGCATAGTTTTGTTTCTGTTTCAGTACTAGAGTTCTCCATCCTTTCCTGGAGTTTTAGACTTGGCGTACTGGTAATCTGGTGGGTGCGGTGGTCTTGCTGTTGGTGCACGGATCGAGTCTGTGACTCTGTTCGGGAGGTCCTTCTCTCTTTTTCATTTGCTTTGATCCTCTTAGAGGATCTAGTTTGAGCCTAAGTGCTCCTGAAGTTTGTTGTTGACTGATGCTGCTGTGTGCGCGATTCATCGTGCAGAGGCAGGAACACTTCTGTTCCATTATCTAAAAAAATGAAGTTCATGGGGGAGGGGGAGCTGGAGATGACAGGCTAACCAACCAACGACTGGACGAATGATACGACGAACCGGCCGGGCGGTGGGGATGGGTGCAGGCCACGCTCATCAGTCATCACCTTACACTGAAGCCATGCCATGCAATTATGCAAAAGATGTGACGACGTCGCATCATACTCGTAGACGTAACATCGATCTTCTGGTGAGACACCTGCAGGCAGCACGGGCCATGCCTGCCTATGGACACGGATCGGATCGACCTCGAGCCACCGCCACCGTCGTCGGTCTCGTTCACGTCTCATGCATGCCGCGGTCTGTTGGTTTCGTTGCCTTAGCTACTAGCTTGTCACTGATCCATCTCCACTTCTCCAGTATGATCGATCAATATGGATCGATGATGCGGTGTAGTGTCGTCTGTTCACTGCACGCCATGCCTAGCTCGCTCGACAGAGACAGGGACGTGACAACAAACGAGCTACAGAGATAACAGAGATATGACCTACAGGGAAGGGTGTCGATCCATCCGGTCGTAGGGATGAAAACGACCGTAAACGGCCGGGGAAACCGCGATGTCACCTGTACAGCTCCCGATGCACGGTGAGGTCAATCTCACCCCCACCTGGTTTTTTCCTCAAAATTTTGGGGCCGGATTTTGGCCCATTCTTTTCCAATTTTTTTAATAACATTTTTCTCTGAATTTTTTGTTTCAAATTTTGATTATTGTTAATATATTTCCCAAATTTCTATCCAAAATCTGTGCGCATGTTTTTGTTCTGAAAACTTTTATATAAATTTATTATAAGGTATGGGAGAAATAAAACTATGTATAACTTTAACGGGGACTTGCATGCATGTTTGATTGGGGTGGTGGACAAAACACATGCGCAAATATAGGGTGATGCACTTGGTGTGGAGTGGAGGACCAGGACACAACGTATGTCGGGGAGAAGGCCTCCTTTGGGGCCCCTAAACTAAATTTACCTCAAGAGTCAGGAAAACCCCTCAACTACTTTCGCTATTGTATTATTTGGCTAGGACAGGAAAAAGAAACCGATATTTTGGGATGTTAAGGGAATGGAACCCTTTCGATCGGGAACACGTAGATAACGGTCAGGATTCGATAGAATAAATCAAGAACCATGGGTGAAATTAATTTTAACATAATGATGGTATTTCTATATATTTGGTGAAAAATAACGATACGAGTTCCTTGAGCCAGGCAAATTATTTAATCCAAATTCAGTAAGTAATAAAGTGGTGGAATTGAAGTATTAGATAGCTAGCTGAACAGTAGCAGACTATTAATAAGTAACAGAGTAATAAAGAGGGATGCAAATTATTAGAAGCGGCAGGAGGGAACCGGTTTACTGCAGAGGGACTGATTCACTGACGGGTGAGGCCAGGGCCACACGTCAGTGACTGCAATCACCTCTGCAGCAGAGGATCAGTCCAGCAGGAGGAGGGTGTTGCTTGCCTGTTGGTGTTGGTTTATTTGCTCGTACAATAATTCCGGTCGGCAGGACCGCTTGAATGGAAGAACAATAACTGAAAATGCAAAGAGCAAGTTGGCGCCGACGGGGCCGCTGCACCAGCAGCTGGGAGACTCGAGTGGTTGTTGCCTTGTCTGTGGTACTATAAATAGGGGCATTTGATTGAAGATGGCGCCGACGGAGCAGCTGCACCAGCAGCCGGAGAATCGAGAGCTTGTTGGCTTGCGTATGGTGTCGTGGTGGTCACTGCTCATACTCACATCATCACACACACACAGCCGCGGCACCGATTAATTTCGCCCACCACCGGTATGAAGCTCGCCGTGGAGGTCTCCGACGCGGCGGACCTCGCCCCAAAGGACGGCGCCGCCTCCTGCAACCCCTACGTGGAGGTGGACTTCGACGACCAGCGGCAGCGCACGGCCACCAAGCCCGCCGACCGCAGCCCGTACTGGAGCCAGACCCTCGTGTTCGACGTCCGCGACCCCGCCAGGCTGCCCTCCCTCCCCATCGACGTCTCCGTGCTCCACGACCGCCGCCTCAGCGACCACAACGCGCTCCGCCCCCACACCTTCCTCGGCCGCGTCCGCGTCAGCGCCGCCTCCGTCGCGCCGTCCCCCGGCGAGGCCGTCCTCCAGAGGTACCCGCTCGAGAAGCGCGGCCTCTTCTCCCGCGTCTCCGGCGACATCGCCCTCAGGATCTACCTCGTCCAGGGCCCCAATAACGACCCGGCGGCGGCAGCCATGGATGCCGAGCGGAGCCACGAGCGTGTCGCGGCCGCCGCGGCCAGCGGAGACCCCGAGAGGATCCTCAGGTCCGCCTTCGCTGCCGCCCAGACGGTGGAGCAGCAGCCCGCTGCCGCGGCGCAGGACCATGAGCCACGGCCGCGCATCTTCCGCGCCGTGCCTGGATCCTCGGGAGGAGGAGGAAGAGGAGGCAATGAACAGCAGCAGCAGCAGCCGCGGCGCGCCACGCTGCACGCCGTGGGCGCGCCGCCTGCACCGCCTGGGCAATCGGTGGCCGCGCCGCGCCCCGCCGGCCCGGCTGCCGCCCCCGCGGCGCCCGGCTCCAACTTCGGCCTCGTGGAGACCAAGCCGCCGCTGCCGGCCAAGATGGGCCCGCGCGCCGCCGCCGCGGCCGCCGCCAAGATCGCGTCCACCTACGACATGGTGGAGCCGATGATGTACCTGTACGTGAGCGTCGTGAAGGCGCGGGACCTCCCGACCATGGACGTGACCGGCGCGCTGGACCCCTTCGTGGAGGTGAAGCTGGGCAACTTCAAGGGCGTGACCAAGTACCTGGATAAGAATCCCAACCCAGTGTGGCGGCAGACCTTCGCCTTCTCCGGTGAGCACCTCCAGTCGAACCAGGTGGAGGTGGTGGTGAAGGACAAGGACATGATCAAGGACGACTTCGTGGGGCGCGTCATCTTCGACATGACCGACATCCCGCAGCGGCTGCCGCCCGACAGCCCGCTGGCGCCGCAGTGGTACCGGCTCGCCGACAAGTCCGGCGAGAAGCTGCGGCACGGCGAGATCATGCTGGCCCTGTGGAAGGGAACGCAGGCCGACGAGGCGTTCCCGGAGGCTTGGCACTCGGACGCGCACTCGCTGCCCCTGGAGGGCCTCGCCACGACGCGCTCCAAGGTGTACTTCTCGCCGAAGCTCGCCTACCTCAAGGTGGTGGCGATCGCGGCGCAGGACGTGGTCCCCGCGGAGAAGGGGCGGGCGCTGGCGCCGTGCCTCGTGAAGATGCAGCTGGGCGGGCAGATCCGGCGGACGCGGCCGCAGGGGACGGCGAACCCGGTGTGGAACGAGGAGTTCATGTTCGTGGCCGGGGAGCCGTTCGACGAGCCGCTGGTGGTGACGGTGGAGGAGCGGGTGGCGGCGGGGAAGGACGAGCCGGTGGGGCGCGTGATCGTGCCGGTGAAGGCGCCGTACGTGCCCCGCAACGACCTGGCCAAGTCGATCGAGTCCAAGTGGTTCAACCTGTCGCGGGCGCTGACGGCGGACGAGGCGGCGGCGGGAAACAAGCACAACCAGCAGGAGCGGACGTTCGCGAGCAAGATCCACCTGCGGCTGAGCCTGGAGACGGCGTACCACGTGCTGGACGAGCCGACGCACTGCAGCAGCGACCTGCAGCCGTCGGCGAAGAAGCTCCGGAAGGGGGCGGTGGGGATCCTGGAGCTGGGCATCCTGAGCGCGCGCAACCTGGTGCCCATGAAGGCCAAGGAGGGGAGGCTCACGGACCCTTACTGCGTGGCCAAGTACGGCGCCAAGTGGGTTCGAACGCGCACGGTGCTCAACACGCTGGCGCCGCAGTGGAACGAGCAGTACACCTGGGAGGTGTTCGACCCCTGCACGGTGGTGACCGTCGCCGCCTTCGACAATGGCCACGTGCTCGGCGGCGGCGGCGGCAAGGACCAGCGCATCGGCAAGGTGCGCGTGCGGCTGTCGACGCTGGAGATCGACCGCGTGTACACCCACTTCTACCCGCTGATGGCGCTGACCCCGTCGGGGCTGAAGAAGACCGGCGAGCTCCACCTGGCGGTGCGCTTCACGTGCACGGCGTGGGCCAACATGCTGGGCATGTACGGGCGGCCGCTGCTGCCCAAGATGCACTACACCCACCCCATCTCCGTGCTGCAGCTGGACTACCTGCGCTTCCAGGCCATGCAGCAGGTGGCGGCGCGCCTGGGCCGCGCCGAGCCGCCGCTGCCGCGGGAGGTGGTGGAGTACGTGCTGGACGCGGACTCGCACATGTTCAGCCTCCGCCGCAGCAAGGCCAACTTCAACCGCGTCACCTCGCTCTTCTCCGGCGCCGTGGCCGTGGGCAAGTGGATGGACGGCATCTGCAAGTGGAAGAACCCGCTGACGACGGCGCTGGTGCACGTGCTGTTCCTCATCCTCGTGTGCTACCCGGAGCTCATCCTCCCCACCGTCTTCCTCTACCTCTTCATGATCGGCGTGTGGAACTACCGGCGCCGGCCGCGGAAGCCGCCGCACATGGACACGGTGCTGTCGTACGCGGAGCCAGGGCTGGTGCACCCCGACGAGCTGGACGAGGAGTTCGACAGCTTCCCGACGGGGAAGCCCGGGGACGTGGTGCGGATGCGCTACGACCGGCTGCGCAGCGTGGCGGGGCGCGTGCAGACGGTGGTGGGGGACCTGGCCACGCAGGGGGAGCGCGCGCAGGCGCTGCTGAGCTGGCGGGACCCGAGGGCGACGGCCATCTTCCTGGCGCTGTCGCTGGTGACGGCGGTGGTGCTCTACGTGACGCCGTTCCAGGTGGTGGCCGTCGTGCTGGGGCTCTACCTGCTCCGCCACCCCCGGTTCCGGAGCAAGCAGCCGTCGGTGCCCTTCAACTTCTACAAGAGGCTGCCGGCCAAGACCGACGTCCTGCTCTAATAGTTACAGTGTACTATGTTTTTGTTTCCTCTCCGTTTTGGTAATTACATACAGTATTAATAATCTCTACTGAAATAATCGACCGATCGAGCAATCCCTTTTTTATATATATATAATACATCAAATAAGTACTATACTCATGCATCATCAGTATGTGTAATTCATAAAGTAATCAAAAGATCATATCGATGAGATAGAGCAGAATCAACATTCAGATCGAAGCTTCTTAATCCTATCTCTGCACACTCCTGTCGATGAGATAGAGCAGAATCTAGTATGAGTTTGAGTATTGTAGTCTCTTCGTTTATATAATAAGACCTCATATAATATAATAAGACCATGCATCATGCTTGCTTGCTTCACTACCGGAAAACCCATAATTGCCGAGTGCCCGAGAGTTTGCCGAGTGTTTTTCATCGGGCACTCGGCAAAAAGGGGGTATGCCGAGTGCCTCCAGTATTACACTCGGCAAACAAAAGGCACTCGGCAAAAAGAGGGTATGCCGAGTGCCTCCAGGATGACACTCGGCATACAACACTTTTGCCGAGTGCCTCTCAGGCCCACTCGGCATAGAGGTAGTTGCCGAGTGCCGTCTCAGGCCCACTCGGCATAGAGATAGTTGCCGAGTGCCGTTCTGTGGGGCACTCGGCATAGCCCCCACCTGGCACCGGCCGGCAGACCCCCTTGCGCGCGCCGGTGGACGGCGTCAGAGTTTGCCGAGTGCCCGCCGTGAGGCACTCGGCATATCCTTAATTTGCCGAGTGCTATACCTGGGCACTCGGCAAACACCCATGTTTGCCGAGTGCTTTTCCTGACACTCGGCAAACCGTCAATCAATATTTCATGCTACGCTTTTCAAACTTTTTCTTTCCTCCACTTACAATATGAGTTGCTCCATGTCTGAATTGGGTATTTTTTTCGATCCATTTGCTATATTCTGTTAATTAATTTCATTTAAATGAATTGTTTTGTTTTACTAGGTTCGTGCCCGTGCGTTGCTACGGGAGAGAAACAAAAAATCTAAACACCACAAGTTTCGCACGAAAAAAACTTAGATTATGCATCGCGATAATCACCTCATATATAAACTCATGTTGACCGCCGCCCATTGGATTCCACACATAAACCCATGAATATAAGATGGATGATTTAGTGATATATGATTTGTTACATGCTTACATTGTAATCTAGAAAAAAATAATTAACACTATCTTAATAATGATACACCTGAGTCATTTCTCATGGTCATTCAAAAGGCTAGGAAAAAGGAAGGAAAACTTGGACGAACTGCACCATTCGCATCAGGTGTGAACCTAAGGTTAAGAATCCAGATTTATCCACAAGCAGACCTTAAAGCAAGAAAGTGGATCTATACACAAATGTCTCACCTCTGCACAGCTTCCGAATCTGGTGAATGACATTTTGGCTCCATACAATCTACCGTATATCTCTTAAGGCCAAATGATCTTGCTGGCCAGCTAATAGGGTATTTAATTAAGTTCATCCTACTTCTCTGAGATATTATGACTTGGTGGTACGGCGGAGGACCAAGGCTACACAGGACGCTGGTTGGAAGAATCCAAATAGCATTTAGAGGAGCTCCTATAAGTTTAGCTCAATCAGGAAAATCATAAAACAACATACCAGTGAGTTTCTGCCAAAACCAAGCTTTTTCTAAATGTATCACCTACATGAGTTAAGTGACATATAAGAGAGCCAAAATTTGCACATAAACGGCATAGGAAGGCAAAAGTTATCGAAGTTTTTCTATTATAGAGAAATTCTAAAGTAAGGTCACGTAGATAGATGTCTGGACTGCTACAAATCTATGAAGCTCATTTTCTATAAGCACTTGAACTCTGTTCAAACATCTAAATAAGTCATCAAATCTGTTCAAACATTCTTCTCATCCATGTTTCAATGCGTAATTCTAGGTCAGAAATAGCTTGTTGTACCTTTACAGTTAAAAACAAAGCTTGACACTGGGTACTTCTCCTCGCCATGATAAGAATTGTAATGATTTTCTTTTTCTGAGGGAAATTTGTATATCAAGCGATATTCCCCTGTCAGTTTCAAAATGTTTGTATATCAAGCAAAATGTTGCAAGATGCAGGCATTACAATTCAAGCATGCAGAAGTAAAGAATTCTGCATCAATAAACACTTCAAGCATAGTAAAGACAGGTATCTATAATGAAAACAACACTGCATCTATATATTGGTGCACACCTGTGGGGAGAATATCGAACAAGGATGCAGGCATAGTTCCTCCACTGCTTACACAAATTTCACCTTCTGATGGACCCAAAAGTTTCCACCAATTTCCTTCCTGTCCAGTTGTGATTGACAATAGAGAGCATAAATAAGACAGATACAACTTCCACACCAAAGACCGAACACATGTGCAAAAAAATCAATTGAAGAACAAAACCAAAGAATCATGGAAAAAATTGCAAGATCAATTGTCTGAATGTTGAACTATCTGGCATTATTCTAATTTCATCCCCTCGCATTCCAAAAGTTGAAATGGTCAAGGTGCCTAGACATCAGAAGGGAATCAGAAACTGGTACATAAGGAGGCAAATTCATAATTAGAGTAGTGTTCAGAAACATGCATAGCTACCAAGGCATCGATCAGATTAGACCTATTAAACCATTGGACAAATGACAACTTCATAAAACAAAATGTTGAATGATTGCAAGGGAGGTGCATACTTCCTGTTTTTGTTGCTCTTAGAATTTATCATGTCATTCTTCAGCATATTGGTGTCTGGAGTTCCCACAAACCGCTAAAAAGGTAAAGGTAAAATTTCAGGTTTCATTAAAACATTCCTTGGAGAATCAGAGCTCTTAGAATCCATTAGTTTGCTTGGAGCGACTAAGCCATGATGTTAGGCTATCAGGGTATATAACATGCAGGCAACAAAGCGGACCAATATACCTTTTTGCTGATGTTTCCAATATAACCATTACTTGCTCTGAATTAATGCTGACAATAATGTTCAAAAATCCATGTTATGCTTGGGCCATAGTATCAGTAAAGTACTAATTTGGTTGATATATTCCAGTAAAATAATATTAATGGGAAGATATCTGATCTTCTTGTATGTGCAACTTAATAGCAATGGTACAAGAGCCATCATGTAGAGAAAATGTCAAAAAACAAGAATTCAGGTAATTTATATTTACCTGTTAGTTGTTGTTCAGCCCCTCGCTCATTAAAATCATCAGATCTTGATTCAACTCTGTACGACACATTGCAATTCCTCACTCAGAAGAAGCAAACCTGCTACCATCATACAGGGATAAGAAAAAAAATATGCCAAATAAAAAATTGATGTTCATATATGGAAGACTGAAATTAGAAGAAACATATCAAAATGAGTTTGACAGGGAAGAAACATTTCAAAAAGTATAGAATTGTATGGCTGTACTTACCAACAAAAATGTCAGGCTCGCCATCTCCTGCACAATGGCCACAAAGAACCAGAACAGAAAATTAGCCCCTGCACAAATCCTAGTGAGGAGAAATCCTTTTAGATAAAATTAGCCCCTAATTTCGCATCCTAAACCAGAAAGAAATTGTTTATCTTTGATGACATAAATTGATCTGGTAAACATAGATCGTTGGCATTTTCTTCCTCCACCTTTACCATATCCTTTCCTCCTCTTGCCATGTCCCTGCCAATACTTGATTCACCTCTCCCAGTTCTGGATTCTTACTTGTAGCCATGGCTTCTTCAGCACCTGCACACATGCACACAGGCAGTAACTCGCTCACCTGTTGGAAATAACCCTGGAGAGAGATTAAGAAAGGGATGGCATACCTTGCCATGGCCAAAGGAGCATCTCGCTGGGCAGAGAAGACCTGACACAGACTACCACAACAATGTCATCGTCGTCCTCGCCTCCCAGGTGCCACAACTCATCTGTAACTCTATAGGAAATAATCAAAACCAACTAAAATTGTATGGGAGAAGGGTGGCACCTTGCATTGGGGAAGAGGCGGGCACCCTGAATTGCAGGTCGTGTCTAGTTGAAACACAACTGATTTCATGACACCTCCTGCAAACCCCCGATTCAATCATCTAACAAATCAAGGGAACCTGCCAACATCGGTTTACAGTGCTCAGTGCAGCGGTTTACAGTGCTCAGTAAGCCATCACTCCATCAACGATCAGGGATACTAACGATGTGTCAATGACACACCTGAAGCATCCTCGCTAACTGCTCATCGGACTTCTCCTGCGCCCTGGCCACCACCTCAGCCGCCGCCACCGCATCCTCGCCCTCCCCTTCGCCGATGGCCACGGTGTGGAGGCGTTCGGAGACGGACCCCAGGTCGGTGCCATCGTGCACCATGCTCTGACGGACCCATCCGCTTCCACCACGATCTGCACATGCGCACCACGTCAGAACATAGAAGCAACAGAGCGGCGGCGGCCGGATTGCGGGGAACCGGCGCGTGAGAGTGGAATTGGGATTCACGGGAAGGGAAGGCGAACCATCTGGAGGTCGGGGGGATGGCGGTGAGGGTGAAGATCCACCAGAGGGCTGATCTGGCCGCTTTGACGGGCGGCGGCGGCGAAGACGACCATGAGGCCGTCGCTGCCTCGCTGGGCAGGTGTCGGCGATTCGGCGGCGAAGAGGAGCGCAACGAGCCAACGACGTCACCACGGGCTTGGTGGCGGCGGTGCTGGATGGATGGAAACACAAGATGAATGTGAGTGAGGAGGATGGGGCGTCGATGCTAGAGAGGATGATGGGGTGCTAATCGCGCGAGGAGATGAAGGAAACCGGAAACTCGAGGGACAGAGGGGCCGTGGATTGCGGCGGCGCCATCCTGGAAACGCAGGTGTGGAGGGGGGGCGGGGGCGTCGATCCATCGCACGGAGGCTAGTGCGGGAGGAAACGATCACCAGATGGCCCTACATGTCGGCACAAAATCACCGCGGGGAGGGGCGCGCGGGGGACGAAAACCACGTCGTCGAAAGACCTACGACGGACAGGAAAACACGACATTTGGTTCTTTTTAGGAGTAGAGATGTCAAATTTGAACTGCAAGTCATTCAAATTGAGCAACAGAGTAAGTTGAAAAATGATATTCATGTTATTGAGTCTATTGTGAGGCCTTATATGTGTAATAAAAGTAAATTTGGAACTTTTTGGACAAGAAACATGCCGATTTACGTGTGTTTGTATTGTTTTAAAATTGTAGAAAAAACAAATAAAGTCTGAAAATCATGAGATTTGTCTAGAGCTTATGATATCATACGTGGAGGCTGTGGTAAAAAGTAGGGAAGGTTTTGCACAAGTCATCTCGTACGATGCTTATAAACCAGAACATCTCCGAAGAAGATTCGTAGAGTCGAGAAGTGATCTTTAAGATTTGGAGTCAATGTGACAGTCTAATTGGAGTTTTACTTCACAACTTTTTCTATAGGCAATAACCAACATAGATAGTTTCATTTTAAGTTTTGGTAATTTTTTGGATCTATTTTATAATTTTTAAATTATTTTCTGCACTTACAAAATTGTGATGCATATAAATTGATTCTGACGAATATCACATGAAATAATGGATTTTTGTCGGTATAATCATGAGATATACATTGTAGAGTGGATTAAACCTTTTTTTCAAATCATATTGGAACAAATTTGAAAATATACATCAGATTTGAAAATATACATGAAATTTGAAAAAAAAACGTTTGCCGAGTGCCCCCTGGTCCGGCACTCGGCAAACACGGAATATGCCGAGTGCCGGATCAGAGGGCACTCGGCAAACGGGCGATATGCCGAGTGCCGGATCGGGGGCACTCGGCATACCGGGGGTATTATCCCCCCTGGCAAGTTCTGCCCGTTAGACTCACGCGGCCGGCCAACACTCGCTCGCGCTCTCACCACGCGCCGCCGCCGCCGCCTGTGCGCCCCGNGGCATTCCCCGGCCCCGGCCCCGGCCCCGGCCCCGGCACCCGGCCGGCGTCCCCGCCCCGGCTGTCCCTGCGTCAAGTATACAGAGAAAATTACTATTTTCTTTGAACTACCTTTCATACAAAAAAATGCACTGTCAATTTAAGAATGGACTTTGTTTCCATTTTCTTTCAGTCTAAACTGGTACTGATAGGTTGAATCTGACCGAGAAGAAAAAACTATAAGTAATACACCATTGACTTAATTGTTAGCTGGTCGTTGATCTGCTGGCATCAAGGTTGTGCCTATAGTCTCTTGTTTGCAATACAAAGTCCATCTAAGCAAGAAATGCATGCATCAGACGTTGAAATTTATGAGATGATTTCTACTAGTTTTATGCCCTTTATTAGTGTTCATATTTCACCAATTGTTTTCGCGAGAACGACATTTGACCTAAAAACTCTCTACAGAATTTCTAGCACGACTTTGCATACAAAAAATAAACCAAAAAATCTCTGAGTGCCGGCCATATGTTCGCTGTCTTTCAGGTTGAGATACAATGTGATAAAATAATCCTTGTATGTTGTTGCCGGCCATCGAGCCGTTGTGTATATTGTTGCTGGCCATCGAGCCGTTGTTTTATTGCAGGTTTTGAAACCTCATCATGTAGGGGAGGTGCTGCCGAAATTTTTATTGTAACTTTGGGATGGTATATTGTAGACCCAGCTAGAACAAGAGAGGAAGGACCGGGAGGACATGGAGGCAAGACACAAGGCCGAACGAGAGGCCGATCGGGCAAGGTACGAGGCCGAACGGCAGGCCGATCAGATGAAGATGCAACAGATGTTTGAGTACATGCAGAGTCTTTCTCAGAGGATGGGTCAGCCTGCACCGCCACATATGGTTTTCGCTCCAGCGCCGATAGTACATACTTCTCCTGTGAGTCGCTTTTGACAATCTTATAGTTTAGAGAACTTTACAACTTTATATAACTTTATAGCATTTTAGAGAACTTTAGAGAACTTAGAAACCTTTAGAAAACTTAGAGAACTTAAGAAAACTTAGAAAACTTTAGAAATCTTAGAAAACTTTAGATGATAACTTGTTTCTGACATAAAACTTGTCTCACACATGCAATGTCTTCTCCTTTGTGCAGATTCAATCCGCGGCATCGAACCAGCTCAATCCGGACGTCGATTTGTCGCAGCCATGGCAAACACCCCCACCTCAGTGACTTATCATTTTACCTTCATTGTGGTTGTCGTACTTCTGTGGTTGTGATACTTATGTGGTGATGATACTTGTGGTTGTGAATTTGTGATACTTACGTGGTTGTGATACTAATGTGGTTGTGACGTCTTTATGATATTAATGTGGTTGTGAACAATATGAATTGCCTGTGATATTTGTGGTTTTGATGATACTTATTGTGATATATGTGATGCCTGTGATGTATGTGAGATTGGGGTACGTTATACGTGACCGAATAAATTAAAAAGGTCATGTTGGGTCACTTTGCCGAGTGCTTTTACCATAGCACTCGGCAAAGTGACCAATTCTGTCATTTTGGTCATGGGTTTGCCGAGTGCCAGGTAAAAACACTCGGCAAACTCAGGATATATGCCGAGTGTTTTTACCCTGGCACTCGGCAAACTCAGGGTATATGCCGAGTGTTTTTACCCTGGCACTCGGCAAACTCAGGGTGTATGCCGAGTGTCAGGCGGCCAGCACTCGGCAAATAGGCCGGGTTTGCCGAGTGTCAGGCGGCCAGCACTCGGCAAAGTTTGCTCCGTTACCGTTCATCCACGCCGTCTACGACCTTTATATTGCCGAGTGTGATCGTTTGCCGAGGGTCAAGATGCACTCGGCATATGTGTTTGCCGAGTGCCCGACGGATGGCAAGCGCTGCCGAGAGCTGTATGCCGTGGGCGGCCGACGGCATATACTTTGCCGAGTGCTTTTGGGGGTTTGCCGAGTGCCTTAGGCACTCGGCAAACCACTGGTTTCCCGTAGTGCTTTCTCTGAAATGATATGACGACAGTGCTCCTCCCCTTCTTTCAAAAGAAAAAAAAAACTTTCTCTCAAGGAAAGAAGGAGCCTAAAGCCCTGAACAAAGGAACAAATATTCGGAACCAGCATAAGCTTAAAGCGATGCAATCATGTGCTACGAACGGTCGTTGATGCATCCTTGTCAACCCTATCATTCCATGACATACAGGGCATGGCATGATAAGATATGAATAAATCAGTGGAATAAAGTTGTGCATGCATGGAATGGAATGGAATAAGGTGGTGCACTGTATATTCTTTCCTCTTTTTATTCTTGTCTCTGGACCTGACTACATGCACGCCATGTGATGTGTGCAACTAATAAAAAAGCGCCCGGGGGAAAGTTGGCTTGGCCCATTGTACTCTTCCAATTCTTTATTTTTTCTTGCATTGCTATGTAGTAAAAATAATTGTATATATATATTCTTCTTCCAGAATGGAGCAGGTATATTGGGATCGATTGGGATTGGGAATGCCATCTTTTCTCTTCTTTTCTGCTGGATGCGATTCTGGATACGAACGTATAGTACTTGTGTCGCAATTAGCAAGCATGTGGATATCCAAGAATATTACAAAGCAAAGCTCCAGGCTGGGGGAGGCAGGCAGCTGCTCTATCACCATCAGCATCACACAGCAGCCAGCTCCGATCCATGTTGATAGGAATCGCATATGAATGCTTCATGATATTTGATAGCAACCCTGTCTCAGTATGTCTCACGCCACTGCCTCCATCAGTATATTCTTCTATGTCAAAAATAAATTAATTTAAGCTGTTAAGAGAAATCATTTCAGCCTGGCTACTACAGCCATTATTAACCTGTGTAGAACACACGAAATCAATATGATCGCTTCCTTCCAAGTTCCAACACATGCTCAGAATATAACGTCTCTCCTTTGATAGCGATATACTCCCTCCGGGTTTTTTACATGTCGTATTAGTTTTGTCTTAAGTCAAAGTCGTTCAAGTTTGACCAAGCTTTTAGAAAAATATAATAACATCTAAAATGCCAAATTTGTTTCTCTGAATCCCCCATAGAATATATTTCAATAGTACGTATTTTTGGTATGATAAATATTGTTATATTTTTCTATAAATTTGGTCAAAGTCGTATAACTTTGACTTAGGACAAACCTAATTCGACATCTATTAAAAACAGAGGAAGTATCTCCTTTGCAGATCGTTTCCTAAGAAAAATATTATTGGAAACAAAAACAACCTGACTTGTACTATTAAAGTTACGGTGAGCAGGAATTTCTCAATTAACATCCCATTACAGTCCATTTCCATAAATTCATTGTCATGTTTCTTTAAAGTTTTCTCACTACATGTCGGATGTTTGGACCCGGCAGTCCACACAGGGTAGCCTACGTGGTTGATTTGTGGAGGGACAGATCGAGGATCAGAAGTCGATGGTAACACAAGACGCAAGGATTGAACAGGTTCGGGCCGTCGAGATGACGTAACACCCTACGTCCTGTGTTGGCGGCGATTGTATTGCTGTGTATGAAGTTTCTGAAGGATCTCCGTAGTTGGGTTCTGTCCTAGGGTTGTATGATCGTGGGTTGTAGCGTAGATGTTCGTGTTTGGAGGGGGGTCTCAAGGCGCCTTATATAGTCCGGCTGCCTTGAGTTACAAGTCGGCCAGAGATCGTAACCTACCCGAATTACAAGGATTTGATCCTATAACGATTACAGATATCTTTTCCTATAATTCCGGCTAGTTTATCTTGATCTCCGAGCTTCTTGCGGGATACGCCGTCTTCTTTCCTTGCCGCGCGCGTCGTCGCGCCCATCCGGTTCGTCCGACTGGTGGGCCTCCCGACTGGTGGGCCACCCAGTCTGACAAACCGGTCCAGTTGCACTCGGATTGGGCCGCCCCTTGCTGGTTGGGCCAATCCGCCTGCTGGGTACCCCTGGGGGTCTACCCCGACAAGCCCCCGAGTAGTACGTGGTTGAGAGACAAGTCGGCGAGGTCGTGCTGTCTGATGAGCGTCGAGCTTGCTGCAGTTGGAAGCGAAACCGCGTGATACTGGAGAGAAAAGAGCCGTCTTCCAACGGATGCGCCGCGAGGTGCGTCCGTTGGCCGTAGCCCCCGAGCCTTGAAGCGATTCCGAAGGAATCGGTCCAAGGGTTAGTAGTCTTCTTCTGAGGTCACCAAATGATCAACGGATGCGCCGCGAGGTGCGTCCGTTGGCCGTAGCCCCCGAGCCTTGAAGCGATTCCGAAGGAATCGGTCCAAGGGTTAGTCAAGGAGCATCTGGCTAAATCATCCGGCGTTAATTTCGGCGTCCAGTCCCCGAGCGCGAGGACCAAGCACGCCGAGTGGTCGTCCCGGCGCCAGCCCCCGAGCGTGAGGGCCGAGCACGCCGAGTGGTCGTCCCGGCGCCAGCCCCCGAGCGTGAGGGCCGAGCACGCCGAGTGGTCGTCCCGGCGCCAGCCCCCGAGCGTGAGGGCCGAGCACGCCGAGTGGTCGTCCCGGCGCCAGCCCCCGAGCGTGAGGGCCGAGCACGCCGAGTGGTCGTCCCGGCGCCAGCCCCCGAGCGTGAGGGCCGAGCACGCCGAGTGGTCGTCCCGGCGCCAGCCCCCGAGCGTGAGGGCCGAGCACGCCGAGTGGTCGTCCCGGCGCCAGCCCCCGAGCGTGAGGGCCGAGCACGCCGAGTGGTCGTCCCGGCGCCAGCCCCCGAGCGTGAGGGCCGAGCACGCCGAGTGGTCGTCCCGGCGCCAGCCCCCGAGCGTGAGGGCCGAGCACGCCGAGTGGTCGTCTGTACCCTGCAACAAAGTAAAAATTCGAGGAGAAAGTGTTCGGCGATATAAATATTAATGAACTCCGCTTCCTGCTTTCAAGCCTTTTAATTTCCTCGGGCAGTTAGCCTGTTACGTTTATGCACCTGGTCCCCGATAGCCGTAGTCCATAGCGCAGGGAGCTGGGCCGCGTGCACGCGTAGGAGGGTAGGCGTACGGAAGAGCCGAGGTTTCACGGATTAAGGCGTGTGCTCCCCGAGTATTTTAGCAACTTGTTTTAAAGCTCGCGGAATTAATGAAGTTAATCAATCGAAACTTATCTTGGCGAAAGGTTCATGTCCCGGCGGATTTCTCCTCTGTCGGGTATGCCAAGGAGAGGCAGGCAAGGCGGCGTCGCTTCTGTGATGCGGCGTCAGGAATAGAGTTCCCGTGATTGCACAGGGTGCTCCCGTGGTCGAGTGGAGCCAAAGGAGATAAGGGTGACCTGTGCACTTCAAGCTGGAGGAAAGGACGCGTGGCGTGGAGCTCGCGCTCGTGATAGTGGAGAAAATCTTCCGTCCTCTGGCGACTAGGGGCTATAAATACCCGTCGGGGAGCCTGAGCTGTTACCCAAGGGCAAATTATAGGACCCTTTCAGTCAATATGCCGGAGGCTCATTGTTGGGTTCATCCACCGGGGAAAGTTCATGGAGTCATCTTGGTAGGGTGCTAGAAGAGTGCTTGCGAGGGATCTGAGGCGTTGATCAGTGCGTGAGCGCTGCCCCATTCACCCCCGCATTCCCATGTGACGAGGGCCATGTGGGGTGAAATGCTTTGTAGAGCAAGGGGTAGCCAAAGGCGTCCGTTATCAACCCTCCACCGGTGCTGTCCCGTCGACGGCTGCAGTGGTGCTACAAGAGAGCTTGCGAGGAGCTCATGTGAGCCAAGCTTGCTCCGGATGTAGCACTAGGCGCAGGGACGAGTGCCCCAGGCCGTCATCTTGGCGGCTGATGTGTTTGATGTTTGTAACCGGCGTAAGTCCGGCTCCGTTGTAACTGTATTTCCTGCAAAAAAGATTGCATTACCCGTCACAATTTGGTCGCAGCGTCAGTTCCCGAACGTTTCGGGACTGATCGAGCCCGCACGGCGCGCTGCTTTTGATATGGCGCCAGCCCCCGAGTCCGAGTGCCGGTAGAACCTTAGCGGTACGCCTTCGGTTGTGCAGTGTTGGCTTCCGAGTGGTTCGGAGCCAATCGAGCCCAAGAGGCGCACTGACTTGATCGTGACGCCAGCCCCCGAGCATGGGAGCTGTTCGAGCCTTAGCGGCACACCACTGAGTTTGCAGTGTTGGCTCCCGAGTGGTTCGGGGCCAATCGAGCCCGAGAGGCACACTGACTTGATCGTGGCGCCAGCCCCCGAGCGTGGGAGCTGTTCGAGCCTTAGCGGCACACCACTGAGTTTGCAGTGTTGGCTCTCGAGTGGTTCGGGGCCAATCGAGCCCGAGAGGCACACTGACTTAATCGTGGCGCCAGCCCCCGAGCGTGGGAGCTGTTCGAGCCTTAGCGGCACACCACTGGGTTTGCAGTGTTGGCTCCCGAGTGGTTCGGGGCCAATCGAGCCCGAGAGGCACACTGACTTAATCGTGGCGCCAGCCCCCGAGCGTGGGAGCTGTTCGAGCCTTAGCGGCACACCACTGAGTTTGCAGTGTTGGCTCCCGAGTGGTTCGGAGCCAATCGAGCCCGAGAGGCACACTGACTTGGTCGTGACGCCAGCCCCCGAGCATGGGAGCTGTTCGAGCCTTAGCTGCACGCCGACTGCTCTGTCTTGCTCGAGTGTTCCGGAGTTATTTTTTACCGTTGACGCCCGGCGTGTAACGGAAGGTGAAGCGCCCAACGGCTCTTTGTACCGTTTCGCCCGCCCCGCTGATCGCGCTATCTCGCGGTAATTTCGGGCATCAAGGCGCGCTATAAAAGGCGAGGATTAACCCCCGGAGGGTAATCTTCTCATTTCCAGATCTGTTTTCCTCGTTCTTCGCTCTTCACCCCGCCGCCACAGAAGCTCCCCTTGCTCACAAGCCCCTTGCGCGATCTCAGCCACCACGGGGAGCGTAGCCTCGCTAATGCGATCCAAGACCCCTGCCGTAAGATCCATGGCCGGGAGGAAGAAGTTCGCTGCCGTCCCGAAGTCTGACAAGATCCCTTCCCCTGTCCTTGCGTGGACGCGGGGGAAGGTGACCTCGGAGGCACTGGAGGAGATGGTGGAGCGGAATGTCCTGCCGCCCCAGGCCGTGGCGGAATGGCGGCCGAGCGCAGGGGAAGTATTCCCGTCGGAGAACTCCGGCGAGCTGGTCCTCTTCAAGCCCTTCTTTGAGGCGGGGCTTGGTTTGCCCACGGGGGCATTCTTCCGCGGGCTGCTGCATTACTACGGGATCGAGGCGATCAACCTCAATCCCAATTCAATCGTGGCGATCTCGGTCTTCATCCACCTCTGCGAGGCGTACCTAGGTATCTCCCCTCACTTCAACTTATGGAGGTACCTGTACTGGCTGAAGCCTCAGCCGAGTGAGGAGAAGATGGTGGTTGTCGGAGGAGCCGGGTTCATGCTTCGTCAAGGACGGAAGGACGACTACTTCGACATCGCCCTTAACACCTCAAACAAAGGGTGGAAAGCCGAGTGGTTCTACATCGGGAACCACGAGCCGGCGATCCCCTGTCATACTGGCGAGCGGCCGAAAGTCCAAGATTGCTGGAACGAGCTTCCAGACGCCTCGGAGATGGACCAGGTCGAAGACCTCCTTGAGTTGATCAAGGAGTTGAAGGTTCGAGGCCTGACAGCGATCGGCATCGCCTGCAACTTCAGCAGGCGGCTGGTCCAACCCATCCAGGAGCGGAAGCACCCGGGCTACGAGTACTCGGGGCGGGATGACCCCACTCGGGCTGCTAACCGCACCGTGGGGAAGGAGGAGATGAAGGAGCGCGTCGGCGGGTTCTTCCTCGGCCGTGTGTCGGAGAAGGGCCAGCCGCGCCCTTTTTCTTTGAAGAGGCCTCCACCACCGGTGAGTTTCCTTTCCGAGTCCTTTTGAGTATTTTCTCTTGACGTGATTTCTTGTTTCGTCCGTTGGCCGTTCTGATTTTGCGCCATTTCTTGCGCAGGATCGATGCTTCGAGTTCTTCTCTGCTGCCCCACTTCCGGAGGACTTCCCGAGAAAGGTAATTCTCGAGGACACGCCTCCGGCTGCTCAGGGAAGCACTCGGGCAGAGGGGGCAGTTCAACCCCCTGCGCCCCGTATATGGGCGCCGAGTGACACGGAGGGCTCCCTGAGCCCTTCGGATGAGGAGGTGGAGGAGGACCGTCCGCGGAAGCGCCGGGCGGCCGTGGCGAAGAGGAAGAGCCGCGGGGGCGGCGTTTCCAAGCGGGCGGTGGAGGTTGACGACGGGGCGGCCGACGACTCGGCCACGTTGTCAGACGAAGCGCCCTCCGTCCGGGACGCGGTGGCGGGTACGGCGCCGCCGCCTCCCAAGCGGAGGCGTACGAAGAAGGTGGCGGCGAAGAAGGTGGCGGCGGAGAAGCCGGACGCGCAGCCGGCCCGGAGGCCGTCTGCGGGTTCGGAGGCCGACGTTGACGAGCCGGTGCGTTCTTCCCCGGTCGTCACCGAGGAAGAGGAGAAGGACGAGGCGGTGCCCGACGAAGTGTTCCAAGAACAGGAGCACGCCCGGGCCATGGGCGTTTCGGTGGAGGAGAGGCGACGCATGGTGGCGGAGACGCTCGTGCAAGCCTCGGCGGACGCAGGGCCAGTCTCCAACTTGGGGACCAGGCCGATCCTCGTGGCGGCGTCGGCGCAGCGGCGTCCCAAGCTCCCCGTCATTCGGCCCCGGGTTGCGATCGTGAAGGGTACTCGGTGAGTTGTTGGTCTTCGCATTTCT
>CM014271.1:64734696-64754832 GCA_004135705.1 Alloteropsis semialata | reverse complement strand
AAGCTGAGCTGGGCCAAATGAACAGTGACATCAATAAATAAGCTTTTCAGAGCATCCTTTTGATGTATTTGGTATAGTTTTGACCTCTATTCAATTTGATACCTTGGGATAAATTGTTTAGAGAGATAAAGAGCCTGATAAGATGATTCTGGTCAAGAATTTTCTTGTTTCCGCTGCAAAGTTAAAGTTTATTGTCTTCTCATTAAATTTGAACCAATGGGAGAATTTAATTTGAAGAGCAGTTATGTTTATTCAGAAAATTATGAGATTATGTTTATCCTCTATTTAATTAGAGGAGTAGAAAGATAATTGTTTAAAGATGATTATGATATTGTTATTTTCTGACCAAGGTTAATGATAACAATATTATAATTCTATGAGTCTTATGTTTAAAGTTAAATCTCTGATAAATTCTAAATCAAAGTGATCAATTGTCAGAGAATAAATAAAGATTAAGATATGCTCTTAACCTAGAGCAATGCAAAGTTTCATACGTTCTTTCCATTTCTGCCCAAAGGTGATGTGGAATTAATGTAAAGATAAAGTTTAAGAAATGCTCTTAAAGTAGAGTAATGTTTAAAGTTTCTACGTTATTTCCATTTCTGCCCAAAGGTGATGTGGAATTAATGTAGAAGGATGATGTTTTATTCTAATTTTGCCCAAAGGTGATATAGAATAGAACACAAAGATTTCAAAGTTTAATGAGCATTGTTGCTGATTATTGTTAAATATTTTGTCAGACAAAGATTTCATGCTTTCATTCTTGAAGGCAAAAAGAAAACAAGTTGGGTAGTTGTGGCTCACATGATAAAAATCCTAAGGGCAAGTTCTGTTCGAAAGAAGGTCATTGCATGAGAGACGGTGTTCTCTGTAAAGAATGGCTTCAAAAGAAAAGAATTCTGGGATATTGATCCAAGAAAAGAGATAGATCATTGAGAGTCTTGAGAAATGTCTTGCATGTACTCTCCATAAGGAAAAGTTTAAGAAAATACCCGCATGGCGGGGTAAAGTTGGAACAATGCTCATGTCAAACATATCTCGCATGGCGGGAAAAGTTTGTGCTAGTACCCGCATGGCGGGAAAAAGTTTTGAGATAATACCCGCATGGCAGGGTAAAATTGGAATAGTGCTTATCCTGCAAGGCGGGAGAAGATTATGATGACTCATGTGCTTTTAAGTGTATCCTGTACTAGGAGAGAAGTTTGGAGTATCTCTTAAGCTATCCTAGCATTGACCGTGCACTTTTGTTGTGTCATAGTCATTAAGCACTCAACGACTTCAAAGAAAATAGAAAGTTAGAGACGAACCTAAAGATAAGAATGACATGCGAGCGTGACTTGCAGAAGTACTAATGATAAAATACTCTGTCAAGTTCTTAAAGTGAAATGAGGAAAAGATACTCCCATATGAATTAAGAGATAACTTTGTTTTGCATGACGTAATCATGTGGATGAAGTAAGTAATCAAAGTTCCTCATTCACAAGAGTTATGAATAGTTTTTGAATTGTGGCGGAAAAGTTCACGCCGCATTTCGAGGGGGAGAAATGAAAGATAGACAAGAAAGAAACTCCCTTACACTTCAGATAGGCAAAAGTGATCTATAAAAGATGAATGTGATCGTCGGGGGAGTACAACGGTCATAATAAGATACCCCTAAAGCAAAGAAATAGCTAAATTCCTGAACGGACCTTTTATGGTTCTGATGGGAAGATAGCGTAGTTAGCCGGTATTCATACTGGATAAGTTTTAGAGTTATTAAAGCGGTGCTTAAAGCGTCATATGAGAAAAGTTTTAGCAAAATAAACCTAAATAAGAAAAGTTTAAAGATACACCATCTTTACAGAAGATGGAGTAATCTGGGGGAGCATGGTATGAAGATACCTAAGTTTAAAGATAAACCTGTTGATGTTGTATGGCTTATACGACTCCTGTTGTTTGCTCTTCAAAGAAGATCGATAAGTAAACAAGGATCTTGTGATACAGGAGCCTATAGAATCCATTGCCTCTTGGTAATGAAAGAGCAATAACAGCCCCATATGAAAGAAGTGCCAATAGTTAAGGCCCATATGAAAGAAGTGCCAATTGTTGAGGCCTCATATGGTCTTAGATAATAAGATCAGTTTTTTCTGATGACTGTAAAGTCTATGTTAGTGAAATTCAAATGGCGGGTAATCCCACCTCATTTGAAGAAGCCATGAAAGGCACTCGCTTGTCGAAATGGCAATGAGCTAATGATGATGAAATAAAATTGTTGATTACCAATGATGTTTGGGATTCAGAAGTAACTCCCAATGGAGCCAAAACAGTAGGCTGTAATGGGTCTACAAGACAAAATGTGACTCCAAAGAAAATATGTAAAGGTGTAAAGCGCGACTTAAATCGAAAGATTTTGCGCAAAGAGAATGTATAGACTACAGTGAGTGGTAGTGGCACATCATGATCTGAGTTACAGCAGATGAAAGAAAAGACGGCATTCCCCAGTGGGATTTGTATGAAAATGTTTACATGGCTCAACCTAAGGGTTTTGTCGTGAAAGAAAAAGTACATGAAGAAATCCTTTATGGACTAGAGCAAGTCTCTAGACAGTGGAATTTAAAGTTGAAGACTAGAAAGTTTGGGTTAAAGAATATAAGAGGACAATTGTAATTGTATAAAGTTATAGAATGGAAAATTCATTTCCTAATCCTGTATATGTGGATGACATCTTACTTGCTAGTAGTGATGTCAGTTTATTGCAGGAGAAGAAGAAGTTCTTGTCCTCAAAAGTTTAAATGAGAAGTTCTCGGTGAAATGTCTATTGTTACAAGAATTGAAATTCACCAAGATAGAAGAAAGGGGTATTAGGATTATCGCAAAGGCATGCTAAGAAAAGTTCCTAAAGAAATAAAGTGTGCATGCGAGAAAACCTAGGCCTGTCCTTAAAGTCAAGGGTAATGGTTTTGGGAACTTTAGTGTTCCAAGAATCAATATGGAATGATCATGGGAACTTTAGTGTTCCGAGAATCAATAAGGAGAATATTAAAGGAATATGGTACCATTTGTTTCAGCTGTTGGAAGCTTAATGAATGCAAAAGATGCAAAAGATGAACATTACCCTGACATAATTCAAGTATCCGGGTTATTTTGGCAATGTCCAGTCCAGATATAGATCACTGGAATGGAGTTAAGTATATCGGCCTCATGCTAAATTGAGAAAGAAATAACCAGTGCTCTCAAAAGGTTGTGAGTACAAGGGTAGAACTTGTGAAATAAATTAAGAAAGAAATAACCAGTGCTCTCAAAAGGTTGTGAGTACAAGGGTAGAACTTGTGAAATGTGTAGCGAAATCCACAATTGTCGCTAACTTTCACATTTGGGGTTTTTGTGTGGAAAAACTCCAAAGAATGGAACAATTATCATCAATGTGATGCAAAGATATGGTATAGCATGATATGAGGCTGAGGGACAGGGAAAATGGTTGAGTAAACCTGTGCCCGGAATTGATAATGGTTAACAACAGCAACAACCATCCAAGTGTTTCACTCCTATGACAACGAGTCAAGTGTGGTGCCAAACACACTAATACAAAGGCATACATTGTAAAGGAGAAAGTCCGGAATAATGTTGAAAAGCAACAATCAAGTACTTGAGGATCCTTCTATTAAAGGCTTATCACCCAGTGTGTGCAGAGGACACACGGTCGACATGGGTTCATGGTATAGCCTATGACTTCCGGACTATAAAGGGCCCAAAGTTATGATCCTTCAAAATGGATGAGTGTATTGTGGCTGGTTAATCCGATTGAAATGACAATCATGATGACCCATGCTCGGTATGCTTATTTGTGATGAAGTGGATGCCAAGCGAAGAGCTGAAGTATAAGAAAAACATAAGGTGAGATCAAAGGGGAGAATGTTAGGTTGATCTCCACCAGTTGGCCCAAAGGCCAATTGGGCCTTTGACTCGCGTCCTGATCGGGGACGCCCAGCCCAATAGAAGGCTGGTGGGCCCCCGTCGCGCAGCGCCATATAAGAGGAGGTGGGGGCTAGTGGCTAGGGTTACGAGATTCGCTGCCACAGTAACAGCCCCACCGTTCACACGCTAACCGATCAAGGGGAGCACTGTTGCGGTGGGAAGCCCACTGAAGCCATCGACGGAACGACGTCGCCAACCACGCCGTCCCTGTGTCCAGCACTGCCACCACACCATCGCTCATCGCCTCCTCCTGCACCGAGCCAACGGTTCACCCGACGGTATGGATATCCATCCTCAACTCTCTGTTTTCTCCCTCTCCTCTCTGTTTAAGTATCCCTGTGATGCAAATCAATGTTTTTACACCCACTGATCTACTCCTAGATGATCCTTGGGATCTATCAATAGATTGTTTAAATTATGTATTTGCACCATTTCTCTATTTGGTGCATTTTCACTAACACGGTTGTGCCAATGTGGTTCCGTTTGGTTGTTTGATTTATAATACCTAATGTTGACGTTGCCTATGTTACCATAGCGTTATTACTACCGACATTATACTAGAAATAGTATACTACATGTATCTTGCGTATATAAGATTATAAGTTGACCAACCTAGCTGCGGCAGCAGTAATGATTTTGGGCACAGTAATAAATATTTCACGTCCTTTATTATGGTGAGACCGTAGATCAGTAATTACTGTGCAAGACACTAGTAATGTTTTCAATGAGTCACTCACCGACCATAATAACACGTGTCCTTTTTCCATCTTTTCAAGTGCTATATAACCAGCACCTCTAGTGTCACTCATCCTAGGGACATAGGAAAAAATTAGAGAAATTTGAATTGAACAGGATGTGGCGAACCGGTGGTAATAGGAGACATCAGGATAGGAAAAAGTTGATTGTGTGCATAGCTAACCACCATCATGCAACTCTATCGTGATTCTATCAAGATACTATTGACCATGTGTCCAGAACAATCATACTACTGCAGCCATTAGCGGTGTTGGGCTGTCGGGTTATGCATAAACCAAAATCACCATTTGCACAACCTCGTTGTGCTACACAATCGGTCTTTGCATGCAGTTAGCATCGGTCTGGTACATGTTTTTGAGACAAAGATTATGATGCATGTGTAGTGGGGAACGCATTGGTTAATTGGACTGGAGACACATTAGTCGGAGGTACTAGGCATGTATCATGCAGTTGGAAGCTTTTGCATATATGCAACTGCAGATTTAAAAAGTGACAGTAAGCTATAAATCAACTAGAAACAAATTTCTGTTCTTAAGTAGAAAAACACAGCTATAATAATGATTCCATGAATGCTGTAACATGTTATTTTGCTTAAATTATAACGGGAACAAATTGTATATGTATTATATATGTATCAACATGATTTAGTGCGACCCGAGTGTGGTTAACCGACAGAATTATTACAGTTTCCCTATGAGTTGTTGTGTGGCACACAGGGATATTAGATGGCACACAGGATAAAAGTGGTTTCCGGTAATGGTTGAAAATGTCATCGTGTCATATATGAGTCTTAGATGGCGCCATTTATACATTTTTTACAAACACCGTCGTGCCCCCTGTTGTCTTGGTTCATAACTCTCATCCTATAGTCAGTGGACCAACATATGAGTGGCATGTCCGAGGGAAGTTAAATTAGAGGAGGCTCATCCTTTAGTCCGAGTAAGATCTATATAAAATGAAGGAGCTAGAAAGAGTAGAACTGTAGTTCATCACCACCTATATATCCAGAGGTGGCTGTGGCATACAATTGGAAGGGGGGGAGGAGGGGAGAGAGAGTGGGATGGAGCTGAAATGGAAGAACACAAGAAGAAAAAAAGGCATTTATAAATAAGAGATGTTTTAAGGTGGTTGAAAAGGTACCAGGAGGTACCACGAGGTACCTTTCCTCTTTTGGTAAGGTACCAGAAGGTACCAAGAGGTACCTTTCCAATTTTGATATTGGTCCCATTTATTTTTGGTACCGGTCCCACCTATTTTGGTACCGTTTGGTACCGTTTTTAGGTACCTTTTGGTACCTTCAGGTACCTTTTATGTTTCAACCGTTGAATTTAGTTTGATGAACGGTCCTAATTTGTTTCAACCATTGTAAAATTCCTCTATAATTGTATAGGAACGTCAGGCTGCAGGAAATAGGATAATACATGTATATCCCTTATAAGTGACATCCTTTATCGTAGAGATATGTTAGTGGACGTCAAGGATATAGACAGAAGCCATGCGCACCTCGGTCTGACTCTGATACTACCGGCACTTGACTCCTGCACAGACCCTCAAATGTGCCAGTGCGAAAACCTCATAAGTGCCGGGGATAGGACTGGTGCTATGAAGCAGGCGAGAATAACCTACTGTACGTCTGTACATGGCAACTTGAAAGTACACCGGTGAGAATAACTCACAAACCTAATCGGCGCGGATAAGTGCTGGCTCGTTTGACCAAGTATTCTAATAATTGGTGTTTTGTACTAGGGCATAGAGGCTGTTCGGCTGGTAGAATAAACAGTGCTCGGCTGGTAGAATGAATAGTATTGTGTGAGAGGAAATAAGCCGAAACATGCCAGCCGAGCACTGTTCATCTGCCAGCCGAACAGGGCCATAGTTACTTCGCTTCGTTTGTTGATCTACATTTACCAGGTTAATTTCACATTTGTTAGAATCTTAACAAACATCAAAAAAAATAAATTCAAATGAAACCTCAGTTTATTGTAAACAAGAATTGAATTCTATGTTTGAATGAAACCATTAACACAAAGTCAAGTCGATGTTTGAATGTCTCCGTGCATGGCCAATATCTAAAGTTAGTCAATTGTCTTGAGGTCAATAAACCATGATAGAGACATTCAAACATATAGTAGTAACATGTCGTCATCATTTGAAAGCTCATAGAGCATTTCAGCACAACGTAAGCTAGCATGACATCATGGAGCAGTTCATCACAACATTCAAGCACATATGAAGCTACTGGTACTGATTTTTGCAGCACAACTCAATGCTACTGATATGAACTTAATATATTTAAGCTACCTCAACACAATATTTCAACAAATCTCAATTATGTGAAGCTAGCAATTCTACACAGAGCATCTAAGTACTAAATTAAACAACTGGTTCATCGACATAATTAAATAAGCTCATAAATAAATTAAGAAGTAATGAACATAACTAAACTAGATTAGCTAATGGGAGAACCACAAAGCCTAAAGTGACAAAAGGGAAACTTTGACATAGATACTTTCAGAAAAAACTTTAGCATAGATACAGCACAGAACAGCGACCCAGCTAAGACTACACCAAACACTAGTCACCGTCAGCTGCTACGAACCAAGTAGTTGGGATGCGAGCCACCAGGCCTGGAATCAGTAACCACAGACAGTGGGTGAGATCGATAAGGAACAATACAAATGAAACCTCTATCCTCGGATACACAAATATATATCAGTTAACTTTCCAGTAGGGGTATAGCGCTACAGCTTAAATAGTACCAATAGGGTAATCATTGTTAGCACTACATTTAAACAAATGGAGTTATAATACCACCATTTTTCACAAAAAAATAATTACCTCCATTTAATGATGTTTATCTGATCAGCGTACATGAAAGATTCATGATCAAAGTAAATTATGATAAAACTGTACCATTCTTCATCTCATTTGATAGAACACTATTTGGTTAAGGTTTCATAATATCGTTGTATCTATATCGATAAATCCATTAGTCTACATAAAGAAGAATATTTTAATACTAGATACAGAGCTGATTACTACTTGATTTGGATGCATTTTGCCAAGTACAAAATCTCGGGCAGAAATGAATAATACTCCTATTAATCAGCTGCCAGAGCCACTATAGTATTGGACACAGCACTGGACAGAAATTACAGAGTCTAGTAAGCAAAGAGCATCTGCACTTCCCAGCCAGCAAAATTCCTCCAGTCTAATAAGAAGAGGTTGCATCTTCCTGGGTTCTGTAGCTGCTCGTCACACGAGGGCTGCATGCAAAGCAGTGAGATCCATGAATGTTCCTAAGGGCTTCTCCAGTGATATTTCCAATGCGATGCATGTCTGATGTGGCTTTAGCAGAAGTCAAATCCACCGGTGGAGGACGGCGAATCACGGAGGAGAGAGAGAAGAAGCGATGCATGAACCCCACCTGTTAGCCATTGTTGCATGCCCCAACATCCAACTGCAGCCGGTCAGAAATAGCAGCAACTGTAGTTGTTTAATCCTATATAGTGGGGCCCGAAGAAATCTACAGAGTAATTTTTTATTACCTAAGGGTATTGATGTGGCATCTATGGTTCGCCTTTACGGTTTGACCAGTGGAGAAGCCCGAATACCGCTAGCATCTCCATGGGATGGAAGTGACCAGATCAGTCCTTATTTGCATTGGTCATGGCTTTTTGTATCTTCCCTTGATGCGTCCCATTCCTATTTTCATGGCACGACATGGAGATGGCAACATATATACCATTAACCAATTGCAGGAGACACTATATATATGAGTGTGCATGCTTAGCTTATAGTACTGTGATGCTAGTCCCATATGAAGTCGTAGAGATTTATGGGTCTGTTTAGTTGCGGTGAGAAACTTTACGAAATGTACTGTAGCAATTTTAAATTGAAGATTAGGATGCCTAAACATAATCTAATTATAAAACTAATTGCACGGATGGACGGAAAATCGCGAGACGAATCTATTAAGCCTAATTAATTTGTCATTAGAGATCGTTTACTGTAGCACGACATTATCTAATCATGGTCTAATTAGGCTTAATAAATTCATCTCACAATTTCACCCAAGGGTTATGAAATGAGTTTTGTCAGTTATCCATATTTAATACTCCTAATTAGTGTTCAAACATTCAAATTTAGTATAGCCATGAAAAAAGTTGGCGAACTAAAAGGTGGATATGGCACGTACACATGATGAGTTCTTTTAACATTTAGTTGGATAAGATATTTGGGATAATGGCACCTAGCTAGCTAGCTATAGGTCTACTGTGGTGAAATTTACCCACTTTGATTTGATTCAAAGTCATTGACTCAAAACGGATGTCATGGATTGGGACATGTTTGCCTAATTATTCTTTTAGTGGCAGGCCATATTTAACTTGACGGTCTCAACGGGTTCCTAAACCTGACAAGACAACATTTCCTCATGGGCACACAGTCAAGAAAATGCCAATAGAAAATTATGTATATTTCACTCGCCTAGTCCTTTTATCTATTTCATTGACCGTGGCACCGTGATCCATGCTGAGGGTATGGTTATTGTGTGTTTTCTTCATATCAGTATCCTAATGATTCTAATGTTACAAGTCGTGTTCCAGAGTTGACTTAATCTTTCTTAGGGGTTTTCATTGCTGAAAAGAACATAGCAGCTCGAACAAGAATGATCCATTGGTGTTGGTTCCCCTAATTTAATTTGTAGCCATATTATTATGCATCCATGATTTCTTTGGAACTGGCATCTAGCAAGCAAGACCCTATAGTTTTGTTTCCTTATTTTGACAACTAAAATATGAAAATTGCATTGGTGATGAAGGGTCAGAACGACACGAGCATCAAACTTATACTAACTGATAGAATATTCCCATTGGCTCTTTTTTTCACTAGCACTGTGTGGCAAGCATTATTCAAATCCCCATAAGTGACTAGCTGGTGGCTAGATAGAAAGAGTGAATAAATGTGTAGAAAATTGCTCAGGCCTTGTTCGTTTATTACTAATACACATAGATTTGAGGGGTATTGAAGGGATTTGAAGGGTATTTTGACTTGTTGGGGATTTAATCCCCTCCAATCCACCTCCATTACACCCCAACCGAACAAGGCCTCAAGGTGCATGTCATGTGCTCAACAGTCCTAGAAGATAGCAGCATTTGATTAAATCAGGTAATAATCAAGTCCAAATCCATGTGTTATATGCTGTTTGATCACAGACGATGGAACTTTTTTTTGTTTCATTTTTCAGCTTCATCCTCGCCATGTTAATTTGTCTCTAGTATAGACAAATCCATTGTTTCTCAGGAAGAAGCAAATATCATTGTGCGTAAAGTTCCCTTCTAGACAGGACGGTGACTTGTCCGGTCCTTTCAAAATTGTTTAATCAATATTGCCAACCCATGCATTACAATTTTATTAAATCAAAGATAGTTTTTCTATCAATGGATAGAACATCAATAGCTTTTCTCTCAAATCCGTCCGCAACAGTACAATTTTGTTAAAATCTTTACCTAATATTAAAAAGCGGACTGTTTCGTCCATCGTCCATTGTTTGACTCTCGGTCACGCTGTGCGTGGGCCTGCTTGCAGTCTCCGAAAGCCTCACGGTTACGTGCGAACGGACATCAAAAGCCTGCCGCCTGTATGTCCCGACTCCCAACTTGGATTGGTCTCCAAACATTGGCTGTGTTCAGATGATGGGGCAAATTTTTTGCACCTCACTTTGACCACTAATTAGGGGTATTAAATAAAGTCAGTTTACAAAACTACCTCCACAACCCCCTGGCAAATTCACGAGACGAATCTAATGAGGCCTTTGACCGCACGATTAGAGGATGATTACTGTAGTATTACTGTAGCAAATCATGGATTAATTAAGCTCGTTAGATTCGTCGCGCAAAGTTGCACTCATCTATGAAAAGATTTTATAAATAGACTTCATTTAGTACTCTATGCATGCAAGATTGCTTACCCCAACGATCTCCATTGTGCGTTTGGCGTGGGTGCTTGGACCTGGGCTGGCCCAATAGTAAATACTAGGAGTTAATGGGCTAGGATAAGTGAAGCTGAGCTGAGGTTAGCGTTGACCTCAATGGCTGAGCAACAGATACAAACCTTCCCTACAAAAATAGAATTGCACCTGATAGCGCATGCACTCCACGCCGAGGCAATAAGTCAACACAAAATGAAGTTATCGTTGACTCGAAATAGATATACGTATATATATCAGAATTAGAATCAGAGATATGGTATAATATAGTTTAAATATTTTTTCTATAAAAATTCTCTTACAAAAATAGAAAGATATGTAATAGTACTTGAAAACGATATTACGAAGGGTAGAACTAAGTGAACGTGAATGAAATGTCAAATGTCCATTTTTTTTCATGTAAACGTGCATGTCTGTGTGCCGTGTGAAGTGACAATTCAAATGTTTGTTTTCGCCTGTGAACATGCATGTCCGTGTACCAGATTTTTCCTTTTGAAATGACTACACAAGACCTGGCACAGAGGGTAATGAACTTGTTTCTTTATTTCCCACGTTGAACACGACCAATTAAATCTCTTTTTCTTAGGCCTCGAGGTGAACATGCATGTCCGTTTCATCGTGACATGTCCCTACGATAGCTCGGGATCTAACAAAGGATCGGCTCGCGGTAGGGTCCTACGGTGGCTCGGCTATTGACCTCACCTAGGTGACGGGGTCGGGACGAACAGCACCGCCGGCCGCCATTGCTTTAATCTTTGACGGGTTTAGTTAGAATTCTAACCTGATGAAAAAATCAATGTTAAGAGTTAGAGTCGTGGTTAGAGAGTTCGAAGGACCAAATGGGATCGGTGGAACCTGTATGTCAGGACGGACAAAAAAAAAAGAACAATCCTCCTTTTTAAAAAAAAATAGGTAAAGATAAAGGAGAAACATCGACTACCAGTTAAAAAATAATGCCATTAACTTCTAGAATAAATTGAACATAAGGCAGACAGTGGAAGGACTCAGAAATAAGTGGACGACCTCAACAGTAAGAAATCTACCTAAGTGATCTACCCTCAGTTCAAAAGAATAGTGCCATCAATTCTAGACTAAATCTAACAAAATGTGAGCACCTTTGTCGAATTAAGAAATCGAACTGGGTTTTGCAAGTTTTACAACAATGAAACTAACCAAGTGAGTTATCCTCGTTTTGCGCCATGCCTACTACTAAGGCCGACCAACATTTCCATGCCCACTACACTAACGCAACAACGATGGTAGTCACATGTCAAACAAAGTCCTTGCTGACTAGGATTGGATATTAGAATTAGCCACAAGTGTTCAAGATTTTTTTTAGCAAAACATCTAATGGCACAAATAAAAAAACTAGGAGTTTTAAAAGAAAAGACTACACTTGCTATTTCACCGTAGCAACGCACGGGCAAATATAATGTTTAACCATGCAAAAACATATTATAATGTCATAATATATCTATATAGGCTTCACCCGTAGCAACGCACGGGCATTTTTGCTAGTAAATAAAAATGCCAGCATGAACCTATTATATAATGTGCATGACCGTTGCATGCAGGGTCATAGAAAAGGGAGTTTAAACTTGTATTTTTTTTTTGCAGAACCATATTTACAAGTTTGATGACCCTTCTTTCCATCACAGCTTATGGACAACACTGCTAGATTGTATCACATTCCGATGCATGACACGACAACATGCAGAGACAACTATGTGTTCAATCAATTTCAAATAACAATGGGCCTGTGTGGTGCATATATATTAGTGTGTTTTTTTAGGGGAATATATTAGTGTGTTCTGGTACTAATTCGGCACAGTTTGTGCATATATATATATATATATATATATATATATATATATATATATATATATATATATATATAATATTAGTTGTGTTCCATAGTTTGATAAAATGGGACACTGTAATAATTGGGCATTTGTTAGGAATCCCAATGGACCCAGGACATCCTATTTACTGCACATACGTAGAAATTATTGCGAACAGCACAACCTTCTGATAATCCTACTGTGTGCTCACTGCAAGTTTACTACTCCCTCCATTCCAAATTACAGGTTGTTTTGGTTTTTCAAGGTTCATTACTTTTTTCATACACCTATATGTACATAATGTCTAGATGCATGACAAAAGTAATAAACCTTGAAAAACTGACTGACAATTTGAAATGGAGGGAGTATATTATTGGAATCAGAATCAGCAGTTTGGTTTAGCAGATGCTGATCTATGCCCAATTGTTTCCTCTTTAACCACTGAAAATAATTAATTATATACGCAGTCAAGTATACAACTGAAGACAACTCCGACCAATGTAACTGGGTCCCTTTAGGCAGAAATCACAGCTAATGGTCAAAGACTTGTGGTTTCCAGCCACAGAAGTAGTTATAGCTTCAATCTAGAAAGGGGAACTTGGCCCTGTTTGTTTCTGCTTCTGGCGAGCTTTCCGTGCATAGCTTGCTTTCGGATATATGGAAAGCTATGCACAGAAAGCTCGCCAGAAGCTGAAACAAACAGGGCCTTAGTCAACATCTGGGGTTGCAAATATCAACTGGAAATAACTACAAACGAAAGCAACCTTGGCGTAGTAGTATTCCTCAGATTGACTGGTTGAATCATAGGCAGCAAGCCAGCAACCACGTGATGAGGCTCTCACAAGCCTAGAATCATCGAATAGGATATAATTTATACTATTGCTACTAATAAGGTCTCCGTATTTTGTACATCAAATTTCTTAAGAATGTCATTGGATCCTGGATGTCCTGTTTCTCACATTGCCTTTCAATATATGGTTTTCAGGGTTATCGCACGTTCTGTCCCAGGGTTCTAGTACACTACGGGAGACCTCATGTTTGCCGAGCGCTAGAGGCACTCGGCAAAGCCCCAAATGCACTCGGCAAACATGTCGCCGTGGGCCGCCGCCGGCAAAGTGCACACGGCGAATGAAGTAACGGCAAAGACGGCTTTGCCGAGTGCCTTTTATCGGGCACTCGGCAAACTCTTTGCCGAGTGTCACCAAACACTTGGCAAAAACGTTGAGCATTCGGCATAAAAAAGTACACTGACGGCTAGGGTAGACGGCGTGACGGCTGCTTTGCCGAGTGCCCGACGTCTGGCACTCGGCAAAGGCACCGGGCTTGCCACTGTTGCTTGCTTGAGTTCATCACCACAGATGTTCAACACAAGACAAAAACTACAAAGTAAATTAACTACAAAAGTTATGGCAGATAGTTATTCTAAGTTAAATTGTTAACACAATGTTTAAGCATCATTAGAGTAATTTAATTAGGCTTATTACGATGCAAAATGTGACGAAACCTTGTTAAGAATGCCATTGGACCCACGACATCCTATTTACTGCACGTACGTAGCACATTGAAAATGGCTTTAATCTTCGACTAATCCTACACTGCGGTCAGTGCAAGTGTTCTATATTAATGGAATCAGAATCAGCAGTTTGGTTTAGCAGATGCTGTCTAAGAATGCCATTGGAACCAACCAGCCAGGACAACATTTAATTTCATTTACTCTGCATATACATACCATATTGCAGACTGTTTTAAACCTCGTGTCGTGGTAATCCTACACTGCGTACAATGCAAGTTTTTCAGGATTCTTCTCTCGTCATATTGTTACAGGTTTCTAGTGCTGGAGTGGGTTGCCAATGTTGTTTGCTTGAGGTCAGCACCATAGATAATGCCGTGTCGTTTGGTTGAATGTCCAGAGCATGGAACAAAAGAACCACCAAAGGGTAAAAACTACAGAAATTCTGGCAGATGGTTACTTTGAGTTTGTAAAAACTACAGAAATTCTGGTAGATGGTTACTACTTTAGGTTAGTAAAAACTACAAAATTCTGGTAGATGGTTACTTTAAGTTAAACTGTTAACACAATGTTTAAGCATCGCTATAGGCATTTAATAAAATAGGCTTATTACCTGGCAAAATGCAATGAGACTATTATTCTCTGATTATCTGTCCACAGGTAAGGAAGTTAGGGAATATGCTTCTGTGAGGATGGGAGGATGGGAACGATGGGGCCTGGAATCAGTCACCAAGGAAAATGTGTGAGTTATAGTGGTTGAGGTTAATACTAATGAGACCTCTACCCTCGAGTACACAAATATATATCAGTTAACTTTCAATAGAGTAGCTTCAGCTCAAAATAGTACAATATATTTTCATAAAGTAATCGCTGTTAGCAATACATAGTTATAATATACCTCCACTTTTCATCAAAAAAGTGATACCTCCATTACATGATGTTTGTCCGATCTGTGTACATGGGAGATTCATGTTCAAAGTAAATCTTGATAAAATTGTAACCATTATTTATCTCATTTGACAGAGCATTATTTGGTTTCAGGTTTCAGAATCTCATTGTATTTTGTAGATGGATAAATCCATTATTCTACAGAAAGAAGAAAATTTTAATACTAGACACAGAGCTGATTATTAGTTGATTTCAATGTATTTTGCCAAGGACAAAATCTCAGTCATTAACTGATTTGGTTCCTTAGCTCATAATCTGATTGTAGTGAGCATTTGGTGTCTCATCAAAACCTTGTTTACTGTAATAAAGGTTACAGGATCACATGTTCATAGCTGTAGAGAAATTCTTCATATACCCCCAAAAGGAGAGAACAGGAAAAAAAAGTCATATTTATCAATTGCTTTTTACCTGTTTAGCTAAACATGATCCCTTTTCACAGCTCCAGTGTCCAACTGAAGAAATGAATAATACCCCTGTTAATCAGCTGCCTCAGTCACCATGGTATTGGGCAGCACTGGACAGAAATCACAACCCAATGAGCAAAGAACATCTGCACTTCCCAGCCATCAAAATTCCTCCAGCCACCAGAAGAGATTACATCTTCCTGGGTAGTGTTGTTACTCGTCATCCGAGGGCTGCCAAGCAGTGACAGCCATGAATATTCCTTGTGACCCTAACATCTCTCCACGGGACGGAACTGTTAACGTGGTCAGTCCTTATTTTGGTCAGGGCTTCTTGTATCTTCCCTTGATGCAGCCCATTCCTATGCATGGCATGACATGAAGAAGACGACATATACCATTAATCGATAGCGACACAAAATATGAGTGTGTATGCTAGCTCATATATAGTACCGTAATGCTCAACGCATGTGCAGTAATAGTGCTTTATATAAGCAGAGGGGCCAGAGGAGTCTTATCAAGGTGGATATGCTACGCGATGCTCAAAAAAAGGATGATATCCGATGCATGATAATGAGTTCTATTTACATGTCATAGGCTTTCGATGAGCATGTGGGCATTTATAGGGATGAGTGGTCCACGAATGTAAGCATGACACTCATAAGCAAAAACAAATTCACATATATGTTGTATTTTGTACTACATCGTAAATGGCAAAAAACACAACATAAATAAGTCATTTTTCTCTGAAGCACAATGAAGATGAGAAAGAATCAAACATTGGATGGAGTCCTACTTGAGCACTAAACCATATGTGGGCCATGTCCTCTGTACGTTTGAAGTTCAATTGTGGCAAATTTGGTGTCAGAGTTGGTCATATCCAAAATATATAAAATGGACACCTTGGACATTTAAGGCTACCATATGGCTAGATGATCGGCCCAAGTAGCCCTATGCCAATTGGCATTGGCCCAACGAATAATGGATAATGATCAACTTGGCAGAAAAGCAAAACATATGGGCAGAAAAGAAATCCGCCAAGACCCTCGTTCGCGATTCAGACTGACCCTTCCCCTCCTCAGACTCAGATGCCATATTTACCATGACTTCTTCATGGTATCTGTATGAGGCATCAACAATCATTGTTGAGATCTTTCCGGATCAGCATCCTGAACTTTAGGACTACCAGACTAACACTAGATTTATTTTATCGTGTATATTAATTTTTTTGTCTACATCTTTCGAAACATGTATTTGTTGATCAAGAAGTGGATCCATCACCATGAACTTGGCCGGTCATCGCCAAGTTCACCAAATTTAGAATTGATAAAGTCTAATTGAACTCAAGATGTAAGGAACACGACAGACAATATATGCTCATGCACTTAGAATGTTCGGTAATATCGCCAAGGTGTGAGGAACACAACAGACATGATATCCTCACACACTTAGAATGTTCAGTAATATCGCCATCTAGGAAGTTCACGGATCGTGAGAAAAACAAGGTTTTAATCGATTGCAGGTGACACAATATACGAATGTGTGCGCTAGCTTATATCACTACGGGAAATCAGGGGTTTGCCGAGTGTCCCAAACACTCGGCAAAGGCCGAAATACACTCGGCAAAGACTTTGCCGAGTGTTACACTCGGCAAACAACACTCGGTAAACAGCGACTCGGCAAAGAGCTGTTTGCCGAGTGTATTTTTTTGGGCACTCGGCAAACCCTTTGCCGAGTGCTATTTGACACTCGGCAAACAGCCGGTTTCCAGTGCTAAAAAAAACCGAAAACAAATAGCAAAAAAATTTATTTAAATGTGGAAAGGCACCCAACCACCCAAGCCATCAAGTCGCAAGTCGCGCCATTTTTCGCGGAAAATTCGCGCGCTACGCGGTTGGCGGGATTCGAACCCGCGACCTCTCTCTCGCGCGTGACCTTCTCTACCACTGCACCACACTCTCATTTGTGACTAGATATTGTTTTGATTCCTACCGTATTATACTAAACTGAGTGTAAATTACTTGTTTGAGGCCCTAAATGATCTCAAATTAAAAACTTGTCAACTACAAAGTTTTATAACTTTTTGAAATCTACAAGTTTTATTTTGGTAGTTTCTCCATCCGAGGTCATTTACAAAATTTGAATTTCAAATTTGAGAACATTCACACTTAGTTTTTGTTGACTATATGATTTCAAATGAAAAAGTGGTCAACTACAAAGTTTCATAACTTTTCAAGATCTACAACTATTATTTTGACTGTTTTTTCATCCGAGGTCATTTGAAAAAACTCAAATTTTGAATTTTGAGAACTACAAACGTACTTTTCATTAGCAAAACAAATTCAAATTAAAAAATTTTAAACTACAAAGTTGTATAACTTCTGAAGATCTACAACTTTGATATATGACATTTCTTCATCCGATGTAGTGAGAGTAACATTGTTCACAAATCTTATAGATCTCTCTTATAGTTTCAGGAAACTCTACGAGAGATCTAGATTTTGTGAACAATATTCATATGAATTTGTCGAATGAAGAAATGACCAAACTAAAAGTTCAGCATCTTGAAAAGTTATACAACTTTGTAGTTCAAAACTTTTTAATTTGAATTGATTTACTACTTCAAAATGTGGTTTTAATTATGACTTTGCCGAGTGTCAAAAAAAACACTCGGCAAACAGGACCTTTGCCGAGTGTCAAAAAAACACTCGGCAAAGATATTGTTTGCCGAGTGTTTTTTTTTTGACACTCGGCAAAGAATTTGTTTGCCGAGTGTTTTTTTTGACACTCGGCAAACCATATTTTTGCCGAGTGTTTTTTTTTGCCGAGTGTTTTTTGAAAAACACTCGGCAAACAAGTTGTTTGCCGAGTGCCCGAAAAAAACACTCGGCAAACATGAAGACACTCGGCAAACTTGGGATTTCCCGTAGTGTATATAGTATTGTAGTGCTCAACGCATGTGCATCAGTAGTGCTTTATATAAGCAGATCGAGGGGGCAGAGGAGTCTTATCAAGGTGGATAATGAGTTCTTTTTACATGTCATTGGATAAGATATTTGTGGCAAAATGCCACTACACTTGACATATTTGCATAACTACAACTGTAGCTAGCTATAGGTTTATTGCAGTGGAATCTACCCACCTTAATGTGGTTCAAAGTCAGTGACTCATATCGGATGTCACGGATTCGACATCTTTGGCTAATTGTTATTTTAGTAGCGGCCAATATGACCATCAATAGTGAGACGTCTATGATGGCTTCGTTAATCTTTTATGACCTAGTCCAGTCACTTGAAGGCACTCATAGGGTTTAGATGAGCATGTGGGGGCATTTATAGGGATGAGTGGATCCATGAATGTAAGCATTTGCATCTATGTGCTAACACTCATTAGCAAAAACAAATTATATCTACAACTTAGTGTGGACGCGTCGAATGTTTACGGCTACTATATGGGGCTTGATGATGGGCCCAAGTTGGCATTAGCCCAATGAATAATCGATAAAGATCAACTTGGCAGACAAGCAAAACAAATGGGCAGGAAAAATAAGGATGTCAATCACCAAGATCGTCCTTGGCAATTCAGAACGACCCTTTCCCCTCCTTGGACTCACCATATGTACCACAACTTTGTCAAGGTATCTATATCCGGCACCAACGACCATTGTTGGGTTCTTTCTGGATCCACATCTTGAACTTTTTTTTTTTTGCGAAACACCTGGACATACGCAGACACTCACATACACATGCACATTCACCCCTTTGAATACACGCAAGCAAACCCTACCCCTATGAGCACTCCGAGAAACTGGACCGATTGTTCCGACCTTGAGATTGACGAATTCACCATAGGTTCCTTGCTATCGATAGGCCCGTTGCCTACCACTGAAAAAATAGTGCCGGTTAAATCCTAGAATATATCTTGGAAAATTTGACACTTGTGCTGAGTCAAGGACTCAAACCTAGACGGGCTGGTTCCACCACAAGGAATATCAACTATGATACACTTAGTTCACAGCATCTTGAACTTTAGGACGGTCTATCTAATTTTTGGACTAACACTTGATTTATTTTATCGCATATACTAGGTTTTCCTTGTTTACATCTTTGGAAACACGAATTTGCTAGACAAGGTAATCAAGGAGTGATCCATCACCTGGCCATGATCATGGCCACGTTAAGTCTAAACTCATTGTAACATGAACATCAAGCTTAACTATTTGGCGGTTGGTGCTAATTGATATTGTTAGTTGACTAGCATCCGCTGTTGAGACTTTGCTAATCAAGTTAACACAACAAACAATATGTATGCTCATGCACTTACAAATGTTTAGTAATATAGCCATCTAGGAAGTTCACCACTTGGACAAAAAGAAGTTTTTAAGCTCATTAGGCGCATTTCGATAGGGATGTTATATATTACCAGGCGAAACAGGCAACGGATTTTTATTCTGTGATTTTTTTCAACTATAGTTAAGAAAGCCATGCCAAAGGTACTGATGTTGTTGAGTCACTCTTCGCTCAGTCAAATGTGACAGAACAATTATTTTTCATTGGGTTAACTAGTGTATTATCTTTTGTTGGTGCATAATTCACCTCAAAAGAATATGTTGGATATATTATCCTCACAACTTCAGATTTCCTCTTGTTTCATCGTCAACTGAAATCTTTTTTCCGCTATGCTCCTTTGTGTTTGGGATAGATACCTATACCCACGAGCCTATGCGTTATTTCATAG
>CM014271.1:64657913-64727997 GCA_004135705.1 Alloteropsis semialata | reverse complement strand
ACTGATGGAGAAAAGGTGTGCAGCTCTACATTAGCTTTGTTGTACTACTCAATCCATTGAAGCTTTGACAATTTATAAGCAAATTTGCAATTAGGAAGGGTTATCAACTATCATTAGTGATAAATCTTCTAGCTCCATAAAGGGCTGACTTGCCTCTACACTGAGTGCACAACAGAATATATGAGCTTTGCCTCAATTGTGCTGCACAACTTAATTAACAAAATATATGTACTGAATTGGTTGCCTGGATAGAAGAAGGCACAGGATAAAATTGAATAGTAAACTTCAGACATGTAAAAATGGCTGCTGCCTACATTAGCTCATTAGTCTACTGATGGTAATTTCTTTATGCTGACTGCTCGCAAAATATAGTACAATTACCATTGACAGTGGAGTGCAGAGCAACGCCACCGAAGGGGCGGACTAATCTATCTATCTATCTAAGCTGGAGATTAGTAAGCGTTAATCCATCCAAAAAAACTAAATACATACAGTATCCCGAGAATGGAACCGGCAGGCTGGTACTGCTTCATGCATTTCTGTGTTCAACCTATGAGCTACTACATCAAGATTGACAGTCAGATTGACCCCGCATCTTTCCGGCATGGGCACAGACGCACGCCGCATCCCGCTAGCATCTACAACTCTACTGACCTGGGAAGCAGCAGTTATTCGATCTGGAATGGGGGATTCAATCTCAGGAAGGGAGGGGGCGGGAGGAGAGGAAGGCAGACAAACCTGGTAGAAGTCAGGGTAGGCATCTCGTCGAATCCCACTTCCCCGTGCCGAAGCGCCTGGCCGGGTCCGTGGCCGCGTAGTCGGCGGTGGCGTTGACGAGCCCCAGGCGACGTACATCCCCCGGTTGTCAGTGGCGTTGGCGAGGAAGTCCCAGTCGGCGTAGCGGAGGATGGAGGGCCCTTCCTGAGCACGCAGAGCTGCTGCGCGTTCTGGAACACAGCGGCGACGCGGATTCCGTCCACCTCGGTGCGATGGCCGCGGTCGAGGCCCAGGCAGTGCCGTGCAGGGAGCGACGCGGCGCGGTTGCTATCTACCTTGGCGCGAGCGGCCACGGTCGAGGCCGAGGCGAGGCGGCGACAGTGGGATCGGAGCGCCGCACGGGGATGAATCGGAGCGGCGCGCGGGGATGAGGCAGAGGAGAGGTGGAGGCGGGGATGGGGAGAAAGTCTAGGGTTTCTGTTTGGGAGGTCTTTTATACCACAGAGACATGATTACAACCATCCGATCAACGATCGATGGCTACAAATAGTCGGGCCATTGGGCTGAAATGGGCCATGTTCATTGCACCTCTGCTTAAAGTTTTTGTTTTTTCTTTTTTCTTTTTATTGTCTTTTCTGAAGTAACATATATAAATAATTACCTTATATAGACCAATATATTTTTTGTATATAATAGACTGCATGTAAGTTGTCTTGTAGAAGTTTTACTAATTTTTGAACTCATTTAATATATTTAAAAGTTTAAATGAATTTCTACGTGCTTACCTAAAATAAATCCAAGTTGAACCATGTGTACCTACTATAAGATTAGAAAAATTGCAATAAAAATATATTTAGGCTCATTTGTTCCATTTTAGCCTGTATCCTAGAGATAGATGAAAAAATCTATTGTCTTCTAGGGATAATTCAAACTTGTACATTTAAATTACCACATAATAATTAAAATAATACCTAAATTTTGTCAAAAAATTCTACAAATTGACGTGGCAACATAACTTTGGTTTACAAGCTTGACTTGAAAAATTGAAATGACTTTAATAAACTGGGATCTATATTGTTCACAAATGGATACATCATTCACATTGTTTCATATAACTCAAGTCAAACTTTGAGATTTGAATACCTCACAATATTTTTGAACTCGTATACACTTCAAATTTGGACACAATCATATGTTTACCATAATATTAGAAAAATATAAAGTTACATTACCAATTGTTGTAAAAAAACATGTCTTTCTATTCTCTACTTAAGTGTATGAAAATACTTTATATAAACAAATTGAAGAAATGACAATTTACATATAAACAAACGGCACTAAAGTGAAGAGCGTGATTTTACAAAACTAATGAAAAAAGAATCATCAAATTTGGAGTTTTTATGAGGAAGAAATACCAACTACAAGTTTTAGTTCTAGATTAAAAAGAAAAAAATAGATCATTCGTTTGTTCTTCAGCAATCGAGTTGGACGCAAACACGTGGCGTGACGGAATTGGTCGAACTTACTTCGTGTGGCCCCTCTCAATGCAGTTTGATCAACAATTTAGTATATTAAAGCTGAATTCTATGCCACAACCGCACTGCTAGCATAATGGAAGCACTTGTCTTATGCAACGTCTTGGGTTCGAATCCCCTGTACCACCCGTTTTTTTATCAAATTTTTGCATTTTACCTGAGGCACGGCCGCACGGGCTCGCGGCGCTCCCGAGTGGAGCTCGTGTGTTTGACCCGAATAGCCAGACAAATGTATTTTATAAGTTTTTGTGTTCACCAACAACACTATGACAGTGTAGTGGTAAGTACACAGAATAGGACCGAAGAGGTCGCAGGTTCGATTCCTGCAGGCCACACTTCGCTTTTTTTTTAATCTCATTTTGCTGCGTGCAGACTTGCGCTGGGCCGCGCTGCGGGCTTGCGCTGGGCTGGCTGAGCAATTGGGCTTTGCTGGGCTGCAGACAGGCCGATGCTTCTTTAAGTGGCTATAATTTCTGGTTTCATCAACAACACCACCGTAGTCCAATGGTAAGTGTACAAACTTTGAGTTACTAGGTTGCAGGTTTGATTCCTATTGGTGCCTCTATTTAATTAGATTTTTTTTGTTACTCAGAAAAAAAATTAGGAGTCCAGCTAAAAATTAATGGAAATAGCAGAAAATAAAAGGCATATGAGACCCACTCGTCCAAGTGGCAGTGGGGCCCACCCTAAGCCTGTCCTTTTATTTTTAGAAATTTGTGACGTTCAACTATTGGATTTAATGACAAAATAATATATGTCACCATTTGGCGTTGAACTAATTTATGACGATTTCTAGTTAGTCTTAATGACGAATATCAGTTTTTGTCACTAAGCTAGTGTGCCTCATATAGAACGTCATAAACATGAACATCATAGCGACGAATGGATCCAATGTCATGAGATATTTGTCATAAAATGTGATATTTGTTGTAGTGTACACTGGTTTATTTTGTGCATAAGAAGAGGTTTGCATGCGTGAGAATGTGGAAACCCCAAGGAAAACAATTCTAGGAGCCATTTTATATAAATAAATATATCCATTTAATATTTGATACTTGCAAGTACACAACTTGTATCATTGTATCACTTTAGTAAATTAAGTTGCAATACACGCAATCACGTCTAACAAGTAGCTTGCTATGTGCATAGAGACCAAGTATCATCGGTGTATGTAAATAAATATAGCACTGATGCAACCATAAATTTGGGAAATGTCAAGCAATATTCATACCATGGATTGAACGGAAATTTCTTCATCCAAGCCTCCCTTGATTTCGAAATTCTCCTTTATCCTGTTATTTAGTCAATGAATTTCATGGGCGAAATGAGAGCAGGAAGAGCAAATTACCAAGAGCAACAAGAGAGAGAAAGAAGTGAAATCGAAATCAAGACAACCGTTTCTTTGGTCTAACCACATGAGTGGTAGGCGTCCCTGGAAGGAATGCTGCAACCCTACAACATCCATTGATTACGGGGCCACCACCATCACGGAGGAGAAGGCGAAGTCCGGCTAGGGTTGTGTAAGAACATCTTCAAAAGCCTTTCTAAAATCTACTTTCTAAATCATCTTTTAGAGAGTCATTTAAATAAATATCGTTTTCTATATCTTTATAATCTCCAACAGCTTTTCTATATGTTGTTCGCAGTCTAGAGAGCCATCCTCGCTCTCCATCTTTGGCTAGCGGGAAATCCGGAATAAAGGATATCTATATTTGGATATCCAATTGAAAAGGCCGTTGGAGAGTGTTTTTTCAACAAAATCTCTAATCCTGTAAGTTAAAAAAGATATAAAGAGTCTCTTGAAGGCTTCCATGAAGCCAAACCTGGGCTCACCTTAATTGCTGACTGGCTGGGCGCAGGCCCGTCCACATCCACAGGGGTGGGAAGCTGGTTAGCATCGACAAGGGAATGGTGGCGTCCAAGGATGGAAATAGGTCACACGGCCCCACCCCATTGCCTCAAGGCCAATTTGAAAAGGCCGTTGGAGAGTATTTTTTCAACAAAATCTCTACTTCTGTAAGTTAAAAAAGATATAAAGAGTCTCTTGAAGGCTTCCATGAAGCCAAACCTGGGCTCACCTTAATTGCTGACTGGCTGGGCGCGGGCCTGTCCACATCCACAGGGGTGGGAAGATGGTTAGCATCGACAAGGGAATGGTGGTGTCCAAGGATGGGAATAGGTCACCCGGCCCCACCCCATTGCCTCAAGGCCAATTTTAAAGGTCACGAGTCGACCCAGTTCCAATATTTTACTATAGTCTTGATGGCTCAATAGGTAATATGGGTGCCAATATATTATTATACTATACTTAAATACAAGTACTTTTAGATATATTAAAGAGATGCAAAATTATATCAATAATATCTTAAAGTACAATTTTAAGATTTTAGGTCAGCCCTACTTTACCCATTGGGTGGGTAGGCTCCGGCCCGTATGGACCCTTTCCTATTTGGGGCCGACCTAGGTGACCCATTGGCCTTGCGTTTTTGGAACGAGCCAACTAACTAATGGGTCGACCCGACCCATTCCCATCCTTGGCATCGCATTTCCGGTGTTGGCCTCGCCGACACTCGCCGAGCCCACGGCGGCAATGGCGGTTTGCTGGGGGGGGTGAACAGAGGAGACCAGAAAAGATTGGGTGACGGGGATTTTTCCGTAGGCAAAACAAATAGTATAGGACGCAAATAAAAGCATCACACAGACATAAGTGGGGCTGGATAAAAAAACTCATGACTCGTTAGCTCGCTCGGCTCGGCTCGATTTATTAATGAGCCAGATCGAACAACCACTTCAGCTCGTTAGTATAACGAGCGAGTTCAAGGTGCTCGCCGAGCTGGCTCGCGAGCCAAACAAGCTAGAACATTGTAGTCCAACAAGCCTGCTCATATGGATGGTTGTGTACTTGTTTTTATTTACATACTTGCATGTTGGACCTTATCTGTATCATATAAATAGTTGTGTACTTGTGTTTATATTAGTTATATAAACTTTGAATACCAATAATTATTTATTTGTCAATATTTGTATTATATCTTCAGCCCGCTAGCTAAACGAGCTGGCTCGAGCGAGCTAACGAGATGAGCCGAGCTGCCTTTTCAGAATAACGAGCCGAGCTGCCTTTCCAGCTCGTTAAGATAACGAGCCGAACCTAGACCGAGCCAAACCAAGCCAAGTCGAGTTGTCTCGTTATCTAGCCCTAAACGTGTTATTTACATAAAACCAATCAGTCAGATCACGGATTATCCGTTCTAATAATCCACGTTATACCGACATGCGGTAAAATACGTTGACTTGATGTACATGGGACGCAAAACAAACTACTTCTTGCACGCTTTGCAAAAGCATGTTGATTGATTAAAGTCATATAATATTGCAAGCTGTTATAAGGTTGGTACTCTTTTCTTTACCCATGTGTATATACAGTGACAAATGAACGGTCAGAAAACAAATTCGGCGTAAGACAAACTCTTATGCCAAAGTTGTTTCGTGGCAATACTTTGACATTTTCAGTTTGGCGTAAGAAACGATTTTCTTTTCAATATTTTTTAAATTACACTAAAAAAATGTAGAGCTACATCCCTAAGTTAGTTATTATGACTCTTTCTATAAAAAAGTTGTTTGCGGTTACGAACTCCAAATAAATGTGCCACGTACTTTTCCCCTAATTTTTGCGATCCGATAAATATTTAAGTGTTTGTTAGCCGTGCTTGCATATTATGCCTGAAATTCAAAAGAACAAAAAAATAACATGGAAATCCCTCGTGAGAGCGAGAAATGAAATTCTTTTTTTTTGAAAGGGAGAAATGCAATTCTTCGGAGTAAAAGAATAGTAAATTTTGATTAAAAAGAATAGTAAAACTGTAAAAGGAAAACGCACGCCCACCGCCGCGCCCGGCGCCGGCGGCCGCCATCGAAGCGGCGCGCCTCTCCCCGCCCGTCGCCGGCGCCGGATTCCTCATCCGCCGCCTCGTCCCTCCCCCGCACAATCGGCGCCCTCCCCAGGCCCCCGGCGCCTCCGCGCCATCGCGCTCGCTTCGTCGGAGCTCCCCAAGCGACGGGGCTCATCCCCCATCCTCGCCCGCCGCCGATTCTTCGGCCGTTCACTCGTCCCCTCTCAGCCTCTCAGGTAGGTCTCGCTGCACCCCCTTCTCCTCCCAACTCGTGTTAGGGTAAGAAAATGGCCATCTCCTGCCTGATTCGGCCCAGCATAGCGAAAATGGATCCTTTTCTTTTGAGATCTACCAGAAATGCCGCAGCTGAAGGGGCCGAAAACGGATTAGCTGTGCAAATTCCAAAACATTTTAGGCGCTACAGGGACCATAGTCCCCACCTGTTGCATAGGATTACTGCACAGTGTGATCTGCTGTTAGCGTTATGCATCGATGCTAACCGGCTGGCTTTGAACTGAAGGTGCAAGATGTTATGTAATCCTGAGACTACTCTGAGAGGCTTAACAGATTACATCTTTTGTTCATTGCAGTGCTGAATTCTTCGCAGAATGATTTGTGAGGCATGCCTAACTGACTGGGTTCACCTGATAGTGCTGGCACAGCCATGGTCGCCAGAAATTTGGCTGTTCTCGGGAGCGATGGCTGGTATTTTACTATTTTCTCCATGTACTTCACTCATGTTTAGGCATACTGTATTCCTTTTGATTTTTTGGGCAACCTTTTCTTTGGGAGAGATGGTAAAGCTCAAATGCCTGGAATTTTGGATAAAACTCTATTGACCAATATGAGCCACACGACGAGGCACCAGTTGCACCCTCCAGAGTCCAGACAAACGGTGGCTAGTGAGCTCTAAGCAGAATATCAGTTTTCCTCGTTTCGCTGCCTCACTAACCCATTGAAACTTCAATTACCTGGCCTCCGGAACCAGCCACCACTGATCTTCCCTTCCTCAAAGAATAACCCCCACCCCATTCCCTCCCTTCCCCCACCACTACCACCACGCACACACACAGCACTGAACCCTAAAACCTAAGCACTCTGGTGGTCTAACCTTCCTGGCAGCTGATGCTTTGGCCATCAACTAAAACACTGACCAATTAGAATCATGTGAAGAATATAAAATATGTTTTCTAAATAATTAATGTTTTTTTCTGTTATCATTCTCTTGAATAGGTTGAGAAGGAATGATTGGTTGAATAAGGACTTTCTTGCTTAATGGAAATTATGGTGTTTGAACTTGTACCAGTGGTTAAATGATGTGCTACCGACTATTTTTGTATTGGTCAGGTGAGCAGCACCACAATCAACGGTTAAATGATGGGTTACTTGATCTATACAGATTTAACTATGAAATTCGGAGTCACCTAAAAAATGAGCTCACCTGCTGGATGTCTTGCTACAGTTTTTAAACTTGGGGCCCTCCTTTTCATCCTGTCCTGACTTACAATTCTGTTTCAGAAATGGCATGATAACATGATCTGAATGCTAAAAGTTTAATGTGGAGCGCTCCTTATTTTGTTGTGGATTTTTCTCAAGAACGCTATTATAGTAGAAATTGGTCATCGGATTGGACACTATCAAATTGAGAACAGTTTATTAGTATCCTACGACAAATAAAATAAAGTTTGGAGCCTTTCCTGTAGGATTAATAATGTCTGCACTAAATATATTAAACTTGACAGTATCTCCTGGCCAGATTCCACTTTAACAGTGTCTTTGTGTAAACTTTCACTATTTATAATCACCCCATTGTCAGTTTTCCTTTATATATTATGATGACATGTATAAGTTATTGTTCCTACATACAGAGTGTAAACAGCGGTTAGCATTATGTATGGATGCTATTATGCTAACCTGTTGTCTTTGAACTGAAGATGCAAGATGTTATGTAGTCCTGAGAGGCTTACCAGATTACAGCTTTTGTTTATTGCAGAGCTGAATTCTTCCCAGAATGATTTGTGGGGCATGCCTAACTGACTGGGTTCACCACTTCACCTGATAGTGCTGGCACAGCTGTTGTCACCAGAAATAAGGCTTTTTTCTTTGGAGCAATGTCTGGTATTTTCACCATATACTTCATTCACGTTCAGGCATACTGCATTTCTTCTAAATTGTTGGCACCATTGTTTCAAGACAGATGGTAAAGCTCAAATACCTGAAATATGGATAAAACTCGGCCGACCAATACGAGCCCACACGATGAGGCACCCAGTGGTGTCCTTTCTTTCTACCCTCCGAGTCCACAGAAACGGTTGCACCCTGCCGCGCTAACCCATTGAAACTTCAATTCCCTCGTTTCTGAAACCAGCCACCACCAATCGTCCACCACCAGTACAGCTTTGCATCGACAGCCCTTCCTGTAAGGCGCCCCCAGCCCCTGCCTGCAAAAAACTCACAGCACAGAACCCCAATACTTTGGCACCCTGGTGATCTAACCTTGCTGGCATCTTTGGCTATCAACTGAAATCGCAAGCAATTAAAATCATCTGAAGAATAGGATATTTGTTTTTAAACAGTTATTCTTTTTTATTGTTCTCTTGAATATGTTGAGAAGGAATGATTGGTTGGATATGAACTCTCTTGCATAATGGAAATCATGGTGTTCGAACTACTAGCCAGTGGTTAAATAATGTGCTACCAACTGTTTTAGTATTGATCAGGTGATTAGCACGACACATCAGTGGTTAAATGATGGGGTACTTGATCTATACAAATTCACCTATAAAATGTGTTCGCTTGCTGGATGCCATGTTACAGTAGTTTCAAATTTGAGGCCCTTCTTTCCATCCTGTCCTGGCTTACTATTCTGTTTCATGATGACATGGGAACATGATCTGAATGCTAAAAGTGATGTGGAGCACCCTTTTTTTTGTGTATTTTTCTCAAGAACGCTGTTATAGTTGAAATTGACCATCAGACACTATCAAATTGATTATGGTTGATTAGTGTCCTACAATAAATAAATTTAACTTTAGAGCCGCTGTAGGACACTAATACTACCTGAACTAAATCTACTAATTTTGACAGTATCTGCTGGCCAATTTGTATGACAGTGTCTTTGGTTAAAATTCACTATTTATAACCTTCTCACTGTTAATTTTGCTTTATGTGTTATTATGACATTGATGTGTTGGTTCCTAGACATTTGCTGCAACATAACTGAAATTTCAAGTTGCAACTTGTTCTCAAAATTTGCTCCAGCTTCAGTGCCTGTTTGGAAATATGCTATCTCTTCTTCTGGTTGTGCTCCAAAATTTATGCATCATGATTCCATAACTTTTAGATTTGTGATAATTAACAGCTTTATGAATAATTCCTAAATCTTTGATAATTTTTATACATAGTTCATTGATATATTTTTACTTTGTGGGCTTGTAGCAGTAGTTCGACTTTGTTGCTTTTAGTTCATAAGACCTTACATTGAACCCTAAAAGATACACACTTTCAAAAAATACACTTTGACTGGACCTGTGAGCTTGAGTTCAATATCACTGTTCAGTGAAAGTCTACTCTTCTTGCACGTTCTGCTTGTATGATCTTTAGATAATTATACCCTGGCTGTTCTTACCTACATCCCCCGCTTTCCACATCATCTCACCTGCGGTTGGAGGGAGGGAGAGAGACATTTAAATTCAGAGAGAATTTCCTGCTCTTTATTAACCTGTTTTTCATTATCTAATCTAATACTTACATTGATTGCTTGATCCAACATGTGCTTCAACAGTGGATTAAGTTTTGATTAGTAGCTTATGAGTGTAGTTATTATATGGAAGTCCCATGCCAAAGCAGTTTATGTCTTGCACTTGTTCACTATCTAATCTAATACTTACAGGAATTGAACTGGTCGATCTTTGTTATCACATATGATAAATATCTCTTTTAATAAAGTTTATTTGCTACTCTGTTGGTTCATTCACGCCTTATTCTGGCCGTGTTTGGTTCACGGGGGCAAAAATTTTGCTCTAAGGAATCTCGCATGCATAGAACCCTAAATGAAGTTTATTTACAAAACTTTTTTACAGATGAGTGCAACTTTGCGTGACGAATCTAATGAGCCTAATTAATTCATGATTTGCTACAGTAATACTACAATAATCATCCTCTAATCATGCGGTCAAAGCCCTCATTAGATTCGTCTCGCGAATTAACCCTAGGTTGTGAAGGTAGTTTTATAAACTGACTTTATTTAATACCTCTAATTAGCGGTCAAAGATGCATTTAATACTGGCAAAAATTTTGCCAAACACGGCCAGATCTTTGCTTACTGCATCTTCTCCTCCTAATGACTGATCTGATCTGTCTCTGCACACTTGTGAGTGCAACTCAAAGCCTTGAGTCAGCACAGCTTCTCTTCTCCTCTTGTACTCTAATGGTCAACTTGTTTTTCTATTGTTTTGGGGCTTGAGTAACCACCTGACTGGCATGCTCACAAGTGCTAGTATGGTGCTGGAGCTAATCTTCACTGGTGAAAATTGCAGGGAAATATTTCAGATATTTGCATTTGGTTTATTGGTTGCTCTATTTTGTGCATGGGTCTTGAATAAGTTCTGATAACTTTAGGAACTAAACTGCAGCACTACAGTTCCAGGCACAGCTGTTCTGCTGCAGGCTGGGAGGTTGAATTTGATTTCATCATTGTACTCGACCCAATGGTTTTTATGACCATTGTTGGGAGAGTGTGGGATGGATACTAGATGGTCACCCTTACACCTGTCGTACCTTCCTCAATCTTTTGGAGTTATTTTATCTCCATTTATTTTTCATCTTCCTATGTTTCTCTTTCTCCATTTGCCGATGCCTAAATTCCGTCTTCAGTTATAGAAATTTTTCTCCACTATATTTGGCTTCATTTGCTGGGTTTAGCTTGCACCTTGGTAACCATGAGGATGGCTCGGAAAAAAATCCCTTCACTACATGTTTGCTACGGAATGCTAGCAGTCTTAGCAATTTTCAAACTAAAGTATTTAGTTTAATATACCCCAAGCAAAGCATATACATCCTATTTTTATTTCTTTAGATCAATGAACAAACAATTTTCAAACTAAATTATTTGGCTTAAGCTTGTGCCAGCCTTTGGGCTATAGAATGCTCTACCAAATAAGTAGAAATTTATTGGATAGAAGCCATGTATCTATTTTAAATAAATACGACAAAGCATTTATTGAGCATACGTCATGAGGTAATAATGGTAAGTTTGACCGACCTTGTGGTGAACAAAGGTCCAGCGGAGACGTATATTAGGCAGTCAATTAGACAGGCAAGGAGCAGAGTATCCAGACAGATGACGTTCAAGAATGCTTCGGCGAAATAAATTATTAGATTTATTTTGTTAATAGATATCTTTCTGGAGTCACTGGCATTAATTGTGCACCTCGACTCCGTTCCTATATAAGGCGGCTCCTTCGCACTGGACCAGAGACACCCTTCAGTCTGGTCTCTGGTGTCTGCAATGGACAACCTCAATACCCATTCTGAATATGCTGATCAACCTCAGGGACAACAAGAAAATGGCTCTCCTTTCCCTGTACCAAGTCACGTCTTTGATGATCATATGATTGAACAACAACACACAAACTTGCCGCCGTTTGGGTTCTACCCTGAGCAGCCAAGGATGCAGATTGATCAGGTCCTCCAATTTTGCGTAAGTGACTTTTTGTGCACCGGTTTATTTGGTTCTGAGTTTTGGACAGTAGTTGTCTAACTCCTGCGCTTTATTTATTTTCTTTATTCAAAAAAAATAGAGTGAGCAGGCTCGGGTGTCGCAGCAGCAGCAAATGGCTATACATAATTTAAATGTACTGAACTTTCTGAGAGCGAATGCGCTGATTCAGAAGAATCAAGAGATAGCCAGCTTGCGCAGAGAGTTGCAGAGGATAGAAGATGATATGGACCAGTTGTTGCAACGTCTTGCTGCGACGGCATATGAAATGAATGGCCCACTTGTCTGTATGGTTCCTCCGGTGCAGCAGGAAGCAAACTCACATGTTTCAGCTAATGAGTTTGATGTTCCAGGCTCTGGAGATGAAGCAACAAGCAAGGTGAGAACCCCAGCAGATGCAACCAAAGCTGCTCTTGTCTGTGATGTTTGCAACTCTGGCCGTGCCTGTATGGCGTTCCTGCCGTGCAAGCACTTCTGCATGTGCAAGCCATGCGGAGCCCATCTCGCGGCATGCCCTGTCTGCAGTGCCGTGAAGGTTGATGCGGTCGCGCCTCGATTCGGTGGAGAACTGAAGAAGGAATAGCGTCGATCGGAACCTGTTGTTCTGATGCGCGCCCAATAAGAGCATGTGTGTGTTTTCTGTTCCTGTGCGGTGCTGTAGCCTTGTTTTGTCATCATTTCGCCTTGTTTTATCATCCTTTCGTGTATGCTGTACTGTACTCTGTCAGTTCTTCGTATCAATGTCATGTTCCTGTGTTCCCAATATGTGTTCTGCATTCGCCATTTTGTTTGTCACCAGTTGTAATTTTTGATGTTGCAATCCTTTTGTCGGATGGAATTTTCTTGCATTGAAATGGGCTCACAGAAATCATGGAGCACCACCAGATCAGGAACAGACCGTTTGGCGCTGCCGAACAACTGGCCGGTCTGGCCTGCGGTCGGTTGCTTCTCCTTCCCGTGTGTCTCTTGGAAACGCCTGCGTATAATTAGGAAGCTGACAACTTCGATGATTTCACTGTGGCTGTGGTGACACCAGAGACCGGACTTTTGTGTTGTTGTGTGGTAGGGCTTGGTGAACCAGACTGGCATCTTTCTGATATGCCCATCCTCACGTGTTGCCTGCAGGCCAGATTTATTGCATCCAAATAAAAAAATGGAGAGCATCAATTTTCTTTTTTCCTTCTTCTCTGAAACACATTTCAGAATAGTTGATTATTAAGAGCAATTTATACAGTGGCTAAACTGCAAAGACAGAAGAGGTACAGGGCAATCGAATCACAGCCTACAGTTGTTAAGAGTTGCCGGTGGCTTAACAGCAAATACAGAAGAGGACGAGGAGTTGGTGGGTCATTAAAGAAACAGATGGAGGAAACGTCACTAGAGCCATAATATAGCGGCTACAGAGAGGGTTGGAATGATCAGAATGGGACAAATCTTGGAGGTCTGCTGTGGCTGGACTGGGAAGAGGATGGCGTCAGGCTCGCCAGCCCACAATGGACCAGAAGCATGGTATTCCCTCAAAAGAGGTGCGCGGGACAGCATGCATGCAGAGGCTCCTCCTGACTCCGGTCAGACTGCAGGCATGGCTGTGCGGGACAGAATGCAGATGCTCTGGTCAGACTGCAGGCACGACGTTGAGGCGGCGAGCCATATTGCTCCAATGTTTAGCTAGGTACCGTGGTTGGCGGACATGATCATATGGTTAGGGCCTGCCTTGCCTTGGGCTCTTGGAGAGCGTCCCGTGGCTCATGCACTAGCTACCAATGGCTGGACGGCATGGATCCTTCACGTGGCATGTAGAGCCTGTTAGATATATTATGGGCTTGGCCCATATAATATTTAATATATCAAATAAATCCTAAGGGCATGTATTAAATAATATGTTTAGTGTGGTTAATACCTTACGGGATTTATTTCCATTCTTAATGCTGATTAAAGTGGAAGTTTCGGGAGGTGTAGGAGGTTCCAATCCTAATGACGTGAGTTACTGGAGTTTATGTTCATGATGACGGGAGTTACTCCCGTGAGCGTTTATTCCGTGACCTTTGGTTGATCTCCTGCATCTGCTCAGTTTCCCGGCTGCTATATAAAAGCCTCATCCTGTTACCCTTTTGGATGGCTTGGGTTCCACTGCTTCTGCTGTAAAACTAGTTCTCCCCGTTCCGGAACTTGCGCGCACAAGGTCTAGAAGAGTAGGCATCCGGAACGCTTCCTGTCCAAGAGTTCTCCTGCTCGGGTGAAGGACGGCAATCACGTTTTTGGGGAGTGTCTCTGCGACACGACTACTCGCTGGTGATCATCTACTTGCTGGTGGCGGCGGCATCTTCTTCCTGGAGAGGTGATCGGCACTGCTTCCTTTCTGCACGGCATCAAGCGGGTCGACTACATCAACAACCACCATGTCTGGTGCCGGCTCAAGTGCCGCTGGGTGAGAATCTGTCTAAACTTCTTCTACGTACTAGACTCGATTAATTTGCCTATTTCTGGATTAAATCAACCTTGAATTTGCCTAATGTTTCCAACAATCCAAAAACGTGATAGCCAATTCTCGGTAACTGGCTTTGCGAATGTGTTGAAACCAAATGTTTTTGATGGTGCCAATTACAAGAGGTGGCGTCAAAGATGTGAATTATGGATGAGTGCTATGCACTGTTTTTTTGTTGTCGAACCTAGACCGACTGGACCGCATACTGCTAATGACGAGCAGCGGTTCAGGGACGCGGATACTATGTTCAAGGGGGCAATGATCAGTGTGCTAGCAGATTCCATAGTGGATTCATATGTGACTATGTCTACTGGGAAAGAGATGTGGGATGCTCTAGATGCCAAATATGGAGTTTCTGACACCGGTAGCGAGTTGTATGTCATGGAACAGTTTCATGACTACAGAATGGTTGAGGGCCGTTCTGTAGTAGAACAAGCTCATGACATACAAACACTGGTGAAAGAACTTGAGAGTTTTGGTTGTGAGCTGCCGCAGAAGTTTGTGGTGGGCTGCATCATTGCGAAGCTGCCACAGTCTTGGACTGATTTTGCTACTTCTCTGAAACATAGGAGACAAGAGTTTGGCATTGCCGACCTCATTGGCTCTCTCGATGTCGAAGAGAAGGCGAGAGCTAAAGATGTCCGCGGTAAGAAAGTTGTCGAGGCAAGTTCTAGTGCCCATGTGGTGCAGAAAGGTCCTCAAACTTTCCCCAAGAGGAAATTCAAGCAAGAGCTCAAACAAAAGAACACTACTCCTTTTAAGAAGAATAAGAAGAATCAACAGAACAAAGGAAAGGGCAAGTGCTATACTTGTGGTGTCGAGGGACACTACGCCGCTGAATGCGAGAAGAGCGTGTATAGGCCCAAGAAAACAGCAAACATGATTGAGGCTGATGGAGGAACAACGGGGTATGGTAATTCTTTACCTACAGTTCTTTCAATTTGTCATACACCAGATTGGTGGATAGATACTGGTGCCAATATTCATGTGTGTGATGATATTTCCTTGTTTTCTTTTTATCAGGATGGGAGGACTTCCTCCTTGCTGATGGGGAACGGCGCGCGTGCTTCTGTTCTTGGTGCTGGTATGGTCAATCTGAAGCTTACTTCGGGAAAGATCATGCAGCTGAAGAACGTGCAGCATGTCCCCTCAATAAGGAAGAATTTAATTAGTGGTTCATTGCTGTGTCGAGACGGCTATAAACTTGTGTTTGAGTCCAATAAGTGCATTCTGTCGAAGTATGGGACTTTTATTGGTAAAGGCTATGAGAGCGGAGGCTTGTTCCGCTTGTCTTTATCTGATGCTTGTTTTAATAATTCGGTGAACCAGGTGAGCTATGATAATGAGACAAATGTTTGGCATTCACGTTTATGTCACATAAATTTTGGTTGTATAACTCGCTTAGCTAATATGAATTTAATCCCAAAATTTAGCTTGGTCAAAGAGTCTAAATGCCATGTATGTGTGGAATCAAAGCAACCTCGCAAGCCTCACAAGGCTGCTGCGGCGAGGGACTTGGCACCATTAGAACTAATTCATTCCGATTTGTGCGAAATGAATGGCGAGTTGACCAAAGGTGGCAAAAGATATTTCATGACGCCAATAGATGATTGTACTAGACTCGATTACTTTGCCTATTTCTGGATTAAATAAACCTTGAATTTGCCTAATGTTTCCAACAATCCAAGGCAATTTCAGTAGCAGTTTAATCCAAAAAAAGATAATCAACAGGTTTGTGACATCAGATATGTGCACGTGTGATCTAAATGTGATGTTCATATAAATGATACTGATTATCACAAGAAAAATATACCCAGCGGCAGAGCCGGATGCACTAGTCGACATAGTGCCTGTTGGTGTAGTCGTCCCGCTTGATGCAGTGCAGAAAGGTTGCCGTGCCGATCAACAACGAGACGCCGGGAAGAAGACGATCACCAGTACCACCAGGAAGGAGAGAACGAAGCGAGTAGTCGTGCCGCTTGTGGACACTCCCCAAAAACGTGATTGCCGGCCTTCACCCGAGCAGGCGAACTCACGGACAGCAGCGTTTCGGAGGCCTACTCTCCCTGTTCCGTGCTCGTAGGAACCTGGACGGAGAAGCTCAGGATGCAACAGAAGTGTGGAGAGATATATATCCTCACGAGAGACCAGAGTCTTGCTTTTTATAGGCAACTCAGGAAGCTGAACAGGTGCACTACGGAAAGGCCAGCCTTGAGCAGGGAAGTCAAAACGCTACGGAGAAAAACTCACGTAACCTTCATCTTTAAGATTCCTAATTAAGGTGCCAAAAACTCCCGTAAGTTACCATGCACCACATCACGTAACTCCCAACCCATAATTAGCTTGAGTGGCAAAAATCAATTGCATGTCCACGTACGTGCATCACCACAACGTGTCCAGCATTCTCAATGCACAATATTTAATATGGGCCTTAGAATTTATTTGATTTAATTAAATAAAACATGAGCCAAGCCCACATTAAATCTAACAATCCCCACCAAATTCTAAGACACATGTTAAATAATCTCAAATCCACTATTCTTTGATATACCATATTTTCAACGTTACTTCCAAAGATTAGAATATCATCTACGTACAAGCACAAAATCACACCTTCTGCTTCAGCATACCGATAATAAACACATTTGTCAGCTTCATTCACAACAAAGCCTACTGATGTCAAAGTTCTATCAAACTTCTCGTGCCATTGCTTAGGAGTTTGCTTTAGGCCATATAGGGATTTTAATAACCTACACACCTTTCCCTCTTGACCATTTGCTATGAATCCATCTGGCTGATCCATGTAGATCTCTTCCTCAAGCTCTCCATTCAAGAAAACTGTCTTAACGTCCATCTGATGAACGAGAAAACCATGTGAGGCAGCCAAGGAAAGTACACTCGTATAGTCGTTAGACGGGCAACTGGTGAATAAGTATCAAAATAGTCTTCACCCTCTTTCTGAGTATAGCCTTTCGCCACAAGCCTTGTCTTGTACTTCTCAATAGTACCATCAGACCTAAGCTTTTTCTTGAATACCCATTTACATCCTACAGGTTTACACCCGTACGGACGATCAACAACCTCCCATGTCCCGTTAGGCATTATAGAGTCCATTTCACTCTGAACTGCTTCCTTCCAAAGGTCAGCATCAGGAGAAGAAAATGCCTCTTCTATGGATTTAGGAGTATCATCCACAAGGTATATAATAAAGTCATCACCAAAAGACTTTGCAGTCCTCTGTCTCTTACTCTTTCGAGTGACTATATTATTATCCTCCTCTCGATTTTCCACATGAGTATCAACATCAGCTTGAATTATTGGTTCCAGCATCACAGGAAAATTAGATTCATGACTAGAAGTGCTAGGTGTATTTTTCATTGGAAATTCATTCTCAAAGAACGTAGCATCTCTTGATTCCATAATTGTACCTTCATTCACATCGGGCACTTTAGAATTTATTATTAAGAATCTATAACCCACGCTGTGAATGGCATAACCGAGAAAGACACAATCAACAGTTTTTGGTCCAAGTTTTCTCTTTTTATTGATTGGCACATTCACTTTAGCCAAACAACCCCATGTTCGCAGGTAAGAGAGATTTAATCTCTTCTTTTCCTATTCCTCGAATGGTGTAATTTCTTTGTTCTTTGTGGGTACTCTATTCAGGATATGAAACGCTATCAAAATCGCCTCACCCCACCATTCCTTAGATAGTCCCGCAGTCTCTAACATGGCGTTAACCAAATCAGTTAGAGTACGGTTCTTTCTTTCGGCAATCCCATTGGATAGTGGTGAATATGGCGGTGTCCTCTCATGAATAATACCACACTCAGCACAAAACTCAAAAAATTCATTTGAGAAATATTCTCCCCCACGATCGGACCGCAACCGTTTGATTTTCTTCTCAAGTTCATTTTCTACCTCAGCTTTATAGATCTTAAAATAATGCAACGCTTCATCTTTTGTTTTCAATAAATACACATAGCAAAATCTAGTACAATCATCTATTAGCGTCATGAAATATCTTTTGCCACCTTTGGTCAACTCGCCATTCATTTCGCACAAATCGGAATGAATTAGTTCTAATGGTGCCAAGTCCCTTGCCGTAGCAGCCTTGTGAGGCTTGCGAGGTTACTTTGATTCCACACATACATGGCATTTAGAATCTTTGACCAAGTTAAATTTTGGGATTAAATTCATACTAGCTAAGCGATTCATACAACCAAAATTTATGTGACATAAACGTGAATGCCAAACATTTGTCTCATTGTCATAGCTCACATGGTTCACCGAATTATTAAAACAAGCATCAGATAAAGACAAGCGGAACAAGCCTCCGCTCTCATAGCCTTTACCAATAAAAGTCCCATACTTCGACAGAATGCACTTATTGGACTCAAACACAAGTTTATAGCCGTCTCGACACAGCAATGAACCACTAATTAAATTCTTCCTTATTGAGGGGACATGCTGCACGTTCTTCAGCTGCACGATCTTTCCCGAAGTAAGCTTCAGATTGACCGTACCAGCACCAAGAACAGAAGCACGCGCGCCGTTCCCCATCAGCAAGGAGGAAGTCCTCCCGTCCTGATAAAAGGAAAACAAGGAAACATCAGCACACACATGAATATTGACACCAGTATCTATCCACCAATCTGGTGTAAGACAAATTGAAAGAACTGTAGGTAAAGAATTACCATACCCCGTTGTTCCTCCATCAGCCTCAATCATGTTTGTTGTTTCTTGGGCCTATACACGCTCTTCTCGCATTCAGCGGTGTAGTGTCCCTCGACACCACAAGTATAGCACTTGCCCTTTCCTTTGTTCTGTTGATTCTTCTTCTTCTTCTTAAAAGGAGTAGTGTTCTTTTGTTTGAGCTCTTGCTTGAATTTCTTCTTGGGGAAAGTTTGAGGACCTTTCTGCACCACATGGGCACTAGAACTTGCCTCGACAACTTTCTTGTCGCGGACATCTTTAGCTCTCGCCTTCTCTTCAACATCGAGAGAGCCAATGAGGTCGGCAATGCCAAACTCTTGCCTCTTATGTTTCAGATAAGTAGCAAAATTAGTCCAAGACTGTGGCAGCTTCGCAATGATGCAGCCCGCCACAAACTTCTGCGGCAACTCACAACCAAAACTCTCAAGTTCTTTCACCAGTGTTTGTATGTCATGAGCTTGTTCTACTACAGAATGGCCCTCAACCATTATGTAGTCATGAAACTGCTCCATGACGTACAACTCGCTACCGGCGTCAGAAACTCCATATTTGGCATCTAGAGCATCCCACATCTCTTTTCCAGTAGACATAGTCACATATGAATCCACTATGGAATCTGCTAGCACACTGATCATTGCCCCCTTGAACATAGTATCCGCATCCCTGAACCGTTGCTCATCCTCAGCAGTATGCGGTCCAGGCAGTCTAGATTCGACAACGAAAAAGCAGTGCATCGCCCTCATCCATAATTCACATCTCTGGCGCCACCTCTTGTAATTGGCACCATCAAAAACATTTGGTTTCAACACATTCGCAAAGCCAGCTACCGAGAATTGCCTATCACGTTTTTGGATTGTTAGAAATTTAGGCAATTTCAGTAGCAGTTTAATCCAGAAAAAGATAATCAACAGGTTTGTGACATCAGATATGTGCACGTGTGATCTAAATGTGATGTTCATATAAATGATACTGATTATCACAAGAAAAATATACCCAGCGGCAAAGCCGGATGCACTAGTCGACATAGTGCCTGTTGGTGTAGTCGTCTCGCTTGATGCAGTGCAGAAAGGTTGCCGTGCCGATCAACAACGAGACGCCGGGAAGAAGACGATCACCAGTACCACCAGGAAGGAGAGAACGAAGCGAGTAGTCGTGCCGCTTGTGGACACTCCCCAAAAACGTGATTGCCGGCCTTCACCCGAGCAGGCGAACTCACGGACAGCAGCGTTTCGGAGGCCTACTCTCCCTGTTCCGTGCTCGTAGGAACCGGGACGGAGAAGCTCAGGATGCAACAGAAGTGTGGAGAGATATATATCCTCACGAGAGACCAGAGTCTTGCTTTTTATAGGCAACTCAGGAAGCTGAACAGGTGCACTACGGAAAGGCCAGCCTTGAGCAGGGAAGTCAAAACGCTACGGAGAAAAACTCACGTAACCTTCATCTTTTAGATACCTAATTAAGGTGTCAAAAACTCCCGTAAGTTACCATGCACCACATCACATAACTCCCAACCCATAATTAGCTTGAGTGGCAAAAATCAATTGCATGTCCACGTACGTGCATCACCACAACGTGTCCAGCATTCTCAATGCACAATATTTAATATGGGCCTTAGAATTTATTTGATTTAATTAAATAAAATATGAGCCAAGCCCACATTAAATCTAACAATCAACGGGGACTGTTAAGTTGAACACCCGTCTAGAACATAGGTTACGCTCATTCACAACTGATCAATGGACTATGCCTTGAATTGACAGTTTTCTGCAAATTGAATTTCACCAAAGCTCATTTCATGGTACTAGGCTGCTAGAAGCATCCCCTCTATTTGAAGCATATAAGTCATACTTCAGGCCTTTCATGAGTCTCTAGAGATTACCCACATCTCATAGACTGTGACTAGCAGTCAAGCTCATATAGGTGTGTTCCTTGTAAGATATTCTGTAGGACAACATCCCTGCTTAAATAAGCCACTTGGATCACATTAAGGAATTGACCAACCTACCATAAAGCACAGGAGAAACGGTACATCTCAAACGAGTTGGATCTTTTAATTAAGGGGTCTCTCCTCTAGTCAACCACTAGCTTGTTTCACCATCCTACTTCATGGGATCTCCGATCACATAGGACAAGTTACCACTATGGAATGACTTTAAGTGGGTCTCAAACCCAACTCCCTTGATGCACCTTCTATCACATTACGTGACAGACCCTTAGTGAATTGATCTGCCAAATTCTTAGATGTATGGACATAGTCCAACGCAATTACTCCGGAGTTTCTCAGTTTTCTGACAGATTTTAACCGCCTTTTCACATGTCTTGATGACTTCATGTTATCCTTAGAACTGTTCACCTTGATTATCACTGTTTGATTATCACAGTTCATAGAAATAGCCGGTATCGGTTTTTCAACTACCGGTAAATCCATAAGGAGATCACGAAGCCACTCAGTCTCAACTGTGGCGGTATCTAATGCTGTGAGTTCTGCTTCCATTGTTGACCTTGTTAAAATGGTCTGCTTGCAAGACTTCCATGAAACAGCGCCACCTCCAAGTGAGAACACATATCCACTTGTGGCATAAATCTCATCAGCATCAGATATCCAGTTTGCATCACAATAACCCTCCAGTACCCTCGGGTACCCAGTGTAGTGAATGCCATAGCTCATAGTTCCTTTTAGATAGCGCATTACTCTCTCAAGAGCACGCCAATGATCATCTCCAGGATTTGAAACAAATCGACTGAGTTTGCTCACAACAAACGAGATGTCAGACCTCGTTGCACTAGCCAAGTACATAAGAGAGCCAATGATTTGAGAATATCTCAATTGATCTCGTGCTATTTTTTGATTTTTCCTTAATAGCACGCTCGGATCATAAGGAGTTGGAGCGGGTGTGCAGTCACTATACCCAAAGCGACTTAATACCTTTTCCACATAATGGGATTGCACAAGTATAATCCCACCATTTCCTTCTCTCAATAGCATTATATTAAGAATAACATCAGCCTTACCCAAGTCTTTCATCTCAAAATTACCCGACAAGAATTCTTTCACTGCTATGTGTATTTATTGAAAACAAAAGATGAAGCGTTGCATTATTTTAAGATCTATAAAGCAGAGGTAGAAAATCAACTTGAGAAGAAAATCAAACGGTTGCGGTCCGATCGCGGGGGAGAATATTTCTCAAACGAATTCTCTAAGTTTTGTGCTGAGTGTGGTATTATTCATGAGAGGACACCGCCATATTCACCACCATCCAATGGGATTGCTGAAAGAAAGAACTGTACTCTAACTGATTTGGTTAACGCCGTGTTAGAGACTGCGGGACTATCTAAAGAATGGTGGGGTGAGGCGATTTTGACAGCGTGTCATGTCCTGAATAGAATACCCACAAAGAACAAAGAAATTACACCATTCGAGGAATGGGAAAAAGAAGAGATTAAATCTCTCTTACCTGCGAACATGAGGTTGTTTGGCTAAAGTGAACGTGCCAATCAATAAAAAGAGAAAACTTGGACCAAAAACTGTTGATTGTGTCTTTCTCGGTTATGCCATTCATAGCATGGGTTATAGATTCTTAATAATAAATTCTAAAGTGCCCGATGTGAACGAAGGTACAATTATGGAATCAAGAGATGCTACATTCTTTGAGAATGAATTTCCAATGAAAAATACACCTTGCATTTCTAGTCATGAATCTAATTTTCCTGTGATGCATGAACCGATAATTCAAGCTGATGTTGATACTCATGTGGAAAATCCAGAGGAGGATAATAATATAGTCACTCGAAAGAGTAAGAGACAGAGGACTGCAAAGTCTTTTGGTGATGACTTTATTATATACCTCGTGGATGATACTCCTAAATCCATAGAAGAGGCATTTTCATCTCCTGATGCTGACCTTTGGAAGGAAGCAGTTCAGAGTGAAATGGACTCTATAATGTCCAACGGGACATGGGAGGTTGTTTGTCGTCCGTACGGGTGTAAACCTGTAGGATGTAAATGGGTATTCAAGAAAAAGCTTAGGCCTGATGGTACTATTGAGAAGTAAAAGGCAAGGCTTGTGGCGAAAGGCTATACTCAGAAAGAGGGTGAAGACTATTTTGATACTTATTCACCAGTTGCCCGCCTAACGACTATACGAGTGCTACTTTCCTTGGCTGCCTCACATGGTCTTCTCGTTCATCAGATGGACGTTAAGACAGCTTTCTTGAATGGAGAGCTTGAGGAAGAGATCTACATGGATCAGCCAGATGGATTCATAGCAAATGGTCAAGAGGGAAAAGTGTGTAGGTTATTAAAATCCCTATATGGCCTAAAGCAAGCTCCTAAGCAATGGCACGAGAAATTTGATAGAACTTTGACATCAGCAGGCTTTGTTGTGAATGAAGCTGACAAATGTGTTTATTATCGGTATGCTGGAGGAAAAGGTGTGATTTTGTGCTTGTACGTAGATGATATTTTAATCTTTGGAAGTAATGTTAAATTAATAATGGAAGTGAAAGAATTCTTGTCAAGTAATTTTGAAATGAAAGACTTGGGTGAGGCTAATGTTATTCTTAACATAAAGCTATTGAGAGAAGGAAATGGTGGGGTTACACTTGTGCAATCCCATTATGTGGAAAAGGTATTAAGTCGCTTTGGGTATAGTGACTGCACACCCACTCCAACTCCTTATGATCCGAGCGTGTTATTAAGGAAAAATCAAAAAATAGCACGTGATCAATTGAGATATTCTCAAATCATTGGCTCTCTTATATATTTGGCTAGTGCAACGAGGCCTGACATCTCGTTTGCTGTGAGCAAACTCAGTCGATTTGTTTCAAATCCTGGAGATGATCATTGGTATGCTCTTGAGAGAGTAATGCGCTATCTAAAAGGAACTATGAGCTATGGCATTCACTACACTGGGTACCCGAGGGTACTGGAGGGTTATTGTGATGCAAACTGGATATCTGATGCTGATGAGATTTATGCCACAAGTGGATATGTGTTCTCACTTGGAGGTGGCGCTGTTTCATGGAAGTCTTGCAAGCAGACCATTTTAACAAGGTCAACAATGGAAGCAGAACTCACAGCATTAGATACCGCCACAGTTGAGACTGAGTGGCTTCGTGATCTCCTTATGGATTTACCGGTAGTTGAAAAACCGATACCGGCTATTTCTATGAACTGTGATAATCAGACAGTGATAATCAAGGTGAACAGTTCTAAGGATAACATGAAGTCATCAAGACATGTGAAAAGGCGGTTAAAATCTGTCAGAAAACTGAGAAGCTCCGGAGTAATTGCGTTGGACTATGTCCATACATCTAAGAATTTGGCAGATCAATTCACTAAGGGTCTGTCACGTAATGTGATAGAAGGTGCATCAAGGGAGTTGGGTTTGAGACCCACTTAAAGTCATTCCACAATGGTAACCTGTCCTATGTGATCGGAGATCCCGTGAAGTAGGATGGTGAAACAAGCTAGTGGTTGACTAGAGGAGAGACCCCTTATTTGAAAAAGATCCAACTCGTTTGAGATGTACCGTTTCTCCTGTGCTGTATGGTAGGTTGGTTAATTCCTTAATGTGATCCGAGTGGCTTATTCAAGCAGGGATGTTGTCCTACAGAACATCCTGTAAGGAACACACCTATATGAGTTCGACTGCTAGTCACAGTCTATGAGATCTGGGTAATCTCTAGATACTCATGAAAGGCCTCGAAGTATGATTATATGCTTCAACCAGAGGGGATGCTTAAAGTAGCCAAGTACCAGAAAAGAGCTTGGGTAAAACTCTCTGAGCACAAAACTGTCAATTCAAGGCATAGTCCATTGTTCAGTTGCAATTGAGCGTAACTCTTGTCCTAGATGGATGTTCAACTTAACAGTCTCCATCAAAACCCTGGTATATCAAAGAACCGTGGATTTGAGATTATTGAATATGTGCCCTAGAATTTGGTGGGGATTGTTAGATATATTATGGGCTTGGCCCATATAATATTTAATATATCAAATAAATCCTAAGGGCATGTATTAAATAATATGTTTAGTGTGGTTAATACCTTACGGGATTTATTTCCATTCTTAATGCTGATTAAAGTGGAAGTTTCGGGAGGTGTAGGAGGTTCCAATCCTAATGACGTGAGTTACTGGAGTTTATGTTCATGATGACGGGAGTTACTCCCGTGAGCGTTTATTCCGTGACCTTTGGTTGATCTCCTGCACCTGCTCAGTTTCCCGGCTGCTATATAAAAGCCTCATCCTGTTACCCTTTTGGATGGCTTGGGTTCCACTGCTTCTGCTGTAAAACTAGTTCTCCCCGTTCCGGAACTTGCGCGCACAAGGTCTGGAAGAGTAGGCCTCCGGAACGCTTCCTGTCCAAGAGTTCTCCTGCTCGGGTGAAGGACGGCAATCACGTTTTTGGGGAGTGTCTCTGCGACACGACTACTCGCTGGTGATCATCTACTTCCTGGTGGCGGCGGCATCTTCTTCCTGGAGAGGTGATCGGCACTGCTTCCTTTCTGCACGGCATCAAGCGGGTCGACTACATCAACAACCACCATGTCTGGTGCCGGCTCAAGTGCCGCTGGGTGAGAATCTGTCTAAACTTCTTCTACGTACTAGACTCGATTAATTTGCCTATTTCTGGATTAAATCAACCTTGAATTTGCCTAATGTTTCCAACAGAGCCACATCTTCTTGATAGTGGACGAGCCATGCATGTGGAAATATGGAAGAGAAGGTAAGCCAAGTTGAGAATGGTGTGTTGGGTTAAAGAACTTGTACGCTGATATGCAACGTTTCGAGCCTGTGTTTTTCGTTCCCCCTTTGAGAGGATCTGGGGTAGCCCTTGGATGAGGAGAAAGTTGGGAGAGGAATTTCTACTATATATTTGGTTTTTGTCTACTTTCCAATTTTATTTAAAAAACTAATCACTTATTCAATCTAATTCTTGTTCAAACACGTTTACAAATTAATATAAGGATCAATCCCCAACATAATAGGAAAATAATAGGATGTGTTTGAAACTCACTCTATAATTTCAGAATTTATCAACACTTATTGTAATAATTACAGTGTGCTTCTCTTATTATTTTTTTCATTTTAAGAAAATACATTATAAATTTTAAACAAGTGTCAAATCATTTACAAATTAGCAAAGAGGTACATCTAAACATTTACATATACCTTTTTGGTTTTATTATCACCATATAAGACATCTATTTGTAGATAAATGAGTAGTTGTTTCTTGAATAGTAATCCTATTTTTTATTCTTATCTAATTTTAATTTAATCCAAATCATATTGATTTTTAACGGAATTTTCATTTAGTTAAGAAAAATCCTCCAAATAGGATATGGGGTCTTCCTTTAGTATTTCAACATTTAATCAACACCCAATCATGTGTAGTACTTGTTTTAAGTTATTTCCTTTAGTAAAATATTAACATTATAAAAAGAACAAGATGGATTTTCTGTGGTTGAAGCGTCAAATAAATTCTCAAATAACTCAAAATGTCATCAAAGGGTCTTGGATATCCTTAATTTTTATTTATTTAGGCTTCATTGAGTTCATGACAAAATCCTTAAATCTGTAAAAAGAGTAAATTGCACCTACAACACAATAACTTGGTCGGTAGATGCAGAATGGTCTAACAACTTGTAAAATACTCTATTTAGTACAACAACTTGGTAAGGATGCAGATTGGCCCAACAACTTGTAAAATGTTCAATTTAGTGCAACAACTTGGTAAAATAGTGTATCAACAGTTCAAACGTATAATGATGACATATTTGGTAATGCTGGATAGCAAAGAGATATATATTTGGGCCGGAACAAATAATTGAGCACTATGTGGCATTTATATATGTGTTAGTGATATATTGGTTCAAGATAAATTTAAAATAAAAAAATATTCATGTTAGAAATGAGAGCATATAACATTAGTTTCTTCTAATTCTAACAGAACAAACAATTTCAGTGACATATTAGGAGCCTAATATACTTATATTCTTTCATACATAACATAATTTTATCTTTCATTTGAACTACAATTTTTTATGTTAGAATGCTAACAGGTATTTTGTATCTTAATAAAGACAAAGACATTAGTTAATTCATTAAGCCTATGTCTATACCATGTATCAATGATCAGTTATATGTAGAATGTTGCATCAGAATAATATTATTTACTTCACACTATTTTAGCTTTTTTTCTCAGTCTTTCGAGCAAAATGAACTCTGTAATGGTAAGATGATAAAAGAAAGTTTTGAAAAAATAAAAAATATATTGGAACATTAATTTAAAAGAGATTGTAGAAACCGGGAATGATTTTGGTTATGATATTAAGAAACATCTACACATCTGATTCCGTGTGTAGCCAAATACATCGTCATCACAATATTTGGACTGTATATGCACTGCTGTGTCAAGTTGATGCACTTAATTAAATGTTTTATAAGTTGGTGTACCAATATGCATCCACTTGACAAGTTGTCCCACTACATTAAGAATTTTACAAGTTGTTGGATCAATTTGCACACACCTGCCAAGTTGTTGTATGGTGGGTGCAATTTACTCCTGTAAAAATATGGAACACTCTCGTAGCTACTAAAATAAATGAGGAACATCCCAGGTTTCTATTTATTATCTACCTTTTATTCACAAATAACCATTTCCAATTTCTAGAAAATTATGAAATTAAAGAAGAAAACCAAATGAATTTTGAGAAAACTATGAATTAAATTCTTATGTTGTTTCCTTATATCCTAAGATCTCAATTTTAGGCAAATTATAGTGTATAGCGTGTCTGATGCTTTTATTAGGAAGGAAATAGAAGCCAATAATAAATGTAACATTGTTACATAATTTTTGCTCCCCTTTCCTAGGTATACTATATTTGTTGTTGTTTGTAGACGTCTTAGTTATTTTGAATCATACTATTGAGAGCCATGATATGATCATAAAGTGTTGATGTTAATGACCAAATCAAACTTCATTGCATAATAACTACAAAATAGCCATATAGCATTTAAGTCATTGTTGTTTACAGTTGGTATAAGATGTTGGTTCCGAATACCTAGAGAGCTCAACCAGATTTCTCAAAATAAAATAGAGAGAAAATTCTTTGAGTCCAAAAAATCGTCCTGCATTTCCTATCCCACACTACAATAGTCAATTGCTTAATATTTTCAGTAGTAATATCATAATTTTTCACACTTAAAACATTACCATACAATTTAAACAGTGATTTAAATGGCAAGGAAACGAAGGTTTTAAAGATAGAGGGAAAAATTTTAGGATGTGTGGAGGGGCTGGACGGATGAGAGGATGGTGTCACGTTTCGGTCAACTCACTGCGCATCGCAGATATATGGTGCTACCCTCAAAGTTGTGTGTGTGGGACAACAACTTCGTTGCATGGCATATTCGTACGACAAGGACCAAGAGTTCCACGCGTCATTCTTGGACACCTCCACCTTGACCAAGAACATGATCATTTGGCAAGCTTAGAGCTCAACAGTTGGAGGGAGGACCTTTATCCTGAAATAGACATGTCACTAACGGCATGGGTGTGGGATAGGAAAGGCCACGAGGACGTTAGGTGCAGGCACAATGTGCAGACACAAAGCATATAAGCCAGTCTCAATGGGTGTTTTATGGAGAGTTTCATGAGAATTGAATTCCATGCCATATCAGTATTTTTGATGACTTGGCAAGGAGAGAGAAGGTGAGAGTTTCATGGGATGAGAGAGGAATTTCATCCCCATGACACTCATCTGGCACAGTTACCTAGTTTATAGTCTTGGTAACTGTGCAATAAAACTATGCACTGAGACTGGCCTAAACCTCGTTGCTTGACTTTGATTTGCATAAGGATGTATAATTGTTACCGAGATTTTTGAGCACTTTCCGTACAAACCACGGTCTTAGAATGTATTGTAAGGTTGTCCACAATGTGAAAATAAGAGTAGTCTATAAGCTCTTATGGGTACCTTTTGCCGTTGTAGAGGTGGTCTTTATAGTAGTTCATAACAAAACATACCCATATGGCTATGGTCTGCCTATAAAAATAAACAAATAATATTATCTCTCATACTCAAGTCATCTCCTCTCCTGGTATGAATGGGAAGGGCAGTTGGAGATTATGGTTTTTTATTTCTTGATAGGGCCCATCTTATTGCTTATTGTGCGAAGGGAATAGTTGAAGACTAGTGTGCATGGCCCCACCTATAAAGACCAATTGAGCAATAAACATTGTTGGTGCCCTAAGCCTATAACATAAGTCGCCCAGAACATCCGTCTGATTTGTACAGAATTTGAGAGGTGTAGCTAGCGTATTTTAGTGCACCTATCCATACCAAGGAACCGGTATGGGCGTTTGGGATGGGGATGCAAAAATTTGAGGCATTAATCAACGCTTATCCTTGGTCGTGCTTATGGCAATTAGTCTTATGTTTGTGTGGGCACCCATGCAAGGTTTTTAACCTATTGCAATTGCCACGCTCTCGGTCATAAGTATGCTCTAGATATGGATTTGGATTTCAATGTAGGTTTCTGAAAAGAGTTCATGAAAAATTAGGCTCATAATACATGATCGCTTGTTTATTCATGCAATTGTATTGAACTTTGATTTAAGGATATTACATTGCATTGCCTTTTGTTTATTATAACTTGATCAAAAGTAGAGACTTTTTATGCAAATTAATCACCTTGACTTCTCCTGCTACTTAACCAAATGCATACTCATTCATGTCGGACGCTTACATCATATGTGGATAAATCATGTGGACTATATTTTATACTCATGGTGTTGTCATTAAGTTGTTGCATGTGATGTGTAGCCAGAGGCTGTGTTCAGCTACTTCTACCCTGGAAACGAAGGTGCGGGTATGAGTAGATGACTGGTGGATATGTGGAATGGCACTATCGGCATATAGTATGGGTCTTCTTATATTGTTATGTATACCGAATGAGTGCAAACATGAACCTTTTCACTGGCAAACTCTTGAACTTGCTATGTAGTAACTTAAATCATTTTAGATCAATGAGCTAGAAATATGGCTCACCCATTTTTGTCCTTTGTTTATCCTTGTGGTAACACCTGGTAATATGAAAACGAGAAATAATTAGATATCAACATAGGAGTAAATGAATATAAAGATGAAAATAAAAAAGAAATAATCTACTAATATTTTAATGATATATCATCGGCATGCTCTAATAGCTAAAATCAGTAGACTACGCCCGTTGGTTTTTTTAATGAATGAAAATTAATGTATTCTTTTTTTTGCGAAAGACCAGTACAGACGCAGACGCTCACACACGCACGCACACTCACCCCTATGAATACACGCACGCAAACCCTACCTCTATGAGCACCTCCGAGAGACTGGGCCGGCTGTTCCGATCTTGAGATTGACGAAGTCACCACAGGCGCCTCGCTATCGACGGGCACGTCGCCTACCACTGAAAGAAAAGCGCCGGTTAAATCCTGGAATAAATCTAGAAAAATATGACACCCGTGCCGAGTCGGAGACTCGAACCCAGGTGGGCAGGTTCCACCACAAGGAACCTAACCAACTAAGCTATGCTTGCTCCACGAAAATTAATGTATTCACAAACCAATATTTATTATATTGAAATTATAGCCGCCTCAAAGAAATGCAAATTCACACCATATTTTTTGTTTATTAAACTATATTTTTATCTATTATAGATACCCATAATTTAGAACAATATTTACCAGCCTTATGTGGCAGTTTTCCCAATATTTATTAAATTGGTTACAAATTTAAGTGTGTTCAGGCAAAAAAAAAGTCGGTTGATTTGTTTCGTCAAAGGATCTACAACAATCTGAAAAAAAGAAGGTAAGTAGCGTTCACTTGCGAGAAATGCATTTTTCGTGGTAAAAGACAGTAAAATGGGCGTGGTAAAACAAAGGAAAACGCCCCCAACCGCCGAAGCCCCCAAATGGCAAAAATCCAATTTTCTCCACGCCGCCGGCCGGCGGCCACCATTGAAGCAGATCGCCTCTCCCGGCGCCGCCCGTCGCCGGCGCCGGCTTCCTGATCCGTCCCCCCATCCCCTCGGTGCCTCCATGCTGTCGCGCTTGCTGCGTCGGAGCTCCCGAAGCGACGGGCCCCGTCCTCCCTCCTCGCCCGCCGCCGCCGCCGCTTCTTCGGCCGTTCTCTCGTCCACTTCTATGACGACCAACATGTAGGTCTCGCCGCATCCCCTTCCCCTTCCACTCGTATTAGGGTACGGAGTGACATCTCCTGTCTGATTCGGCCGGCCAACATAGCAAATATGAATTTGTTTCTTTAGAGATCTAGAAATGCCGGAGCTAAAGGGTCCGAAAAATATGATAGCTGTGCAAATTCCAAAACTTTAGGCGCTACAGGCATGATAATCCCCATTTGTTGCAAAGGTGTACTGCACTCTGAAGTCTGAACAGCGGTTAGCGTTTTGTACGCTAACCTGTTCAAAGACAACAGGTTACCATACTATTCTTTTATTCCTGAATCTAAAAAAAAATGTATGCTAACCTATTGTCTTTGAACTGAAGACGCTGTAGTCCTGACAGGCTTACCAGATTACAGCTTTTGTTCATCGCAGAGCTGAATTCTTCCCAGAATGATTTGTGAGGCATGCCTAATTGACTGGGTTCACTTGGTAGTGCTGGCGCGGCTGCTGTCACCAGAAATATGGCTTTCTCTTGGGAGCGATGTCTGGTATTTTCTCCGTGTGCTTCATTCACATTCAGGCATACTGTATTCCTTCTAAATTGTTGGCACCACTTTTTCAAGAGACATGGTCAAGGTCAAATGCCTGAAATGTGGATAAAATTCGGCCCACCAATATGAGCCACACAATGAGGCACCCAGTGGTGTCCTTTCTTTCTACCTTCCAGAATCACTGAGCAGAACATCAATTTTGCTCCATGCCATGCTAACCCATTGAAACTTCAATTTACTTGTCTCTGGAACCAGCCACTGCTAATTTTCCACCACTAGTGCAGCTTGCATCCATGGCCCTTCCTGTAAGACGCCACCCAGCCCCTGCCCGCATAACACCCACAGCACAGAACCCCAATACCTAGGCACCCTGGTGATCTAACCTTGCTGGCAGCTTTGGCTATCAGCTGAAATCCCAAGCAATTACTAAAACAGGAGATTGATTTTAAACAGTTATTTCTTTTATTACAACAACAACAACAACAACATAACCTTTTGTCCCAAGCAAGTTGGGGTAGGCTAGAGATGAAACCCAAAAGAAACAAGGATAAGAGAGACATAAAAAGGCAAAAAAGACAAAAGGTAGAGTTAGGGAAAAAGAAAAAGATCACGGCTCAGGCACGTTGATTGCTAATCTCCAAGCGCTCCTATCTATAGCTAAATCCCTGGAGATATTCCACTCCTTAAGATCTCTCTTAACCGACTCGTCCCAAGTCAATTTAGGACGTCCTCTACCTCTCTTTACATTATCTATCCGCTTTAAAACCCCACTACGCACTGGCGCCTCAGGAGGCCTCCGTTGGACATGTCCAAACCATCTCAGCCGATGTTGCACCAGTTTCTCCTCGATTGGTGCCACCCCAACCCTATCCCGGATATCTTCATTCCGGACTCTATCCCTTCTAGTGTGCCCGCAAAACCAACGTAACATACGCATCTCTGCTACACTCAGTTGTTGGACATGTCGCCTTTTTGTAGGCCAACATTCGGCACCATATAACATCGCCGGACGAATCGCCGTCCTATAGAACTTACCTTTTAGTTATTTCTTTTATTGTTCTCTTGAATATATTAAGAAGGAATGACTGGCTGCATATGGACTCTCTTGCATAATGGAAATCATGGTGTTCAAACTACTAGCCAGTGGTTAAATAATATGCTACCAACTGTTTTAGTATTGATCAGGTGAGCAGCACCACACACGAATGGTTAAATGATGGGGTACTTGATCTATACAAATTTAACTATGAAATTCAAATTCACCTATAAAATGAGTTCACTTGCTGGATGCCATGTTACAGTAGTTTCAAATTTGAGGCCCTTCTTTTCATCCTGTCCTGGCATACTATTCTGTTTCAGGATGTCATGAGAACATGGTCTGAATGCTAAAAATGTGATGTGGAGCACTCCTTTTTTTGTTGTCGATTTTTCTGAAGAACACTATTATAGTTGACCATTGGATACTATCAAATTTTGATTTTATGTATGATTATGACATTGATGTTTTATGGTTCCTACACATTTGTTGCGACATAACTGAAATAGCAACTTGTTCTCAAAATTTGCTCCAGCTTCAGCAGCTTGTTTTGAACTATGCTATGTCTTGTTCTGGTTGTTGTCCAATTTATGCATCATGATCTCGTAACTTCTAGATTTGTGATAAATTAACCGCTTTATGAATAATTCCTAAATCTTTGATACTTGTTATACATAATTCATTGATATATTTTTACTTAGAAATTTGTGGCAGTAGTTTGAATTAGTTCATAAAATCTTACATTGAACCCTAAAAGATACACACTTTCAGAAAATACGCTTTGACTGGACCTGTGAACGTGAGTTCGATATCACTGTTCACTGAAAGTCTTCTCTTTTTGCAAATCCTGATTGAATCATCTTTAGATAATTATGTGAGGCACTGCAACAATAGATGGAGTGAAACTTAAACCACTAAGAACAGTTTAAGTAAATTTCTGGTTGACTAATTATATACTATTATTGGTATGCGACATGGTTTCTTGATCCAAGGTGTGCTTCAACAGTGTATTAAGTTTTAGTTAGTGGCTCATTAGTCTAGTTGCTATATGGAAGTCCCATACCGAAGCAGTTTATGTCTTGCTTTTCTGCACTATCTAATCTAATACTTACATGGAATTGTCTGATAAATATCTTTTGACAAAGTTTATTTGCTGCTTTCTTGGTTGATTCACACCTTATTCCATTCTAGATCTTTGTTGAGTTCATCTTTTCATCCTAATGACTGGTCTGATCTGTCTCTGCACACTTCTGCGTGCAACACAGCCTGGGGTGACAGCATCTTCTCTTCTCTTGTACTCTTATGATCAACTTGTTTGTCTGTTGATTTGGGCCTTGATTAACCACCTGACTGGCATGCTCCCAAGTGCTAGTATGGTGCTGGTGCTAAACTTCACAGATGAAAATTGCCAGGAAATATTTCAACCATTTGCACTTGGCTGCTCTATTTTGTGCATGGGTGTTGAATAAGTTCTGATAACTTCAGGGACTAATCTGCAGCACTACAGTTGCGTGCACAGCGGTTCTGCTGCAGGCTGGGAGCTTGAACTTGATTTCATCTTTGGACATGGCCCTATGGTTTTTATGGCCATTGCTGGAAGAGCGTGTGGGATGGATACTAGACGGTCAATCTTACACCTATTGTACCTTCCTCAATTGTTTGGAGTTATTTCATCTCCTTTTATTTTCCATCTTCCTATGTTTCTCCATTTGCCAAGGCCTAAATCCATCTTCGGTTACTTATAGAAAATTTTCTCCCATATATTTGGCTTCAATTGCTGGATATAGCTTGCACCTTGGTAAGCATGAGGATTGCTTGGAAAAGATCCCTTCACTACATGTTCGCCAAGGAATGCTAACAATCTCAACAATTTTCGAACTTCAGTATTTATTTAAGTCGAATAGACCCCAATGAACAAACAAGCATGCACTGTGGCTTAAGCTAGTGCCAGCCTTTGGGCTATAGAATCCTCTACCAAATAAGTAGCTAATTTATTGGATGGGAGCCATGTATCTATTACTAAATACATACAAGCATTTATTGGAGCATACGTCATTAGGTTATCAACGGTAAGTTTGACTGATCCTGTGTGAAGAAAACTCCAGTGGAGGCGTATATTTGGCAGTCAATTAAACAGGTAAGAATCAGAGTACCCAGACAGATGACGTTTCATAACGCTTCAGCTCAATTAATGAGTAGCGCTAAAAGATATCTTTCTGGAGTCACTGGATTCGATTTTGCACCTCGACTTGGTTCCTATATAAGGGGCCTCCCTCGCACTGGACCAGAGACACCCTTCAGTCTGGTCTCTGGTGTCTGCAATGGACAACCTCAGTACCCATTCTGAACATGCTGATCAACCTCGGGAACAACAAGCAAATGGCCTTCCTTTGCCTGTTCCACCAAGTCAGGTCTTAGATAATCATATGATTGAACAACAACATGCAAATCTGTCGCCGTTTGGGTTCTCTCCTGAGCAGCACGGGTTGCAGTTGGATCAAGTCGTTCAACTCTACGTAAGTGACTCTTTGTGACCGGTTTTGTTCTGAGTTTTGGAAATTTGTTGTCTAACTTCTGCTCTTTCTTTTGGATTTCTTTCTTAAAAAACAGAATGAGCAGGTTTGGGTGTCGCAGCAGCGGGAAATGGCTTATCAGAGGGCAACTCTACTGAACATTCTGACAGCAGATGCGCTGATTCAGAAGGAACAAGAGATAGCCAGGTTGCGCGCAGAGTTGCAGAGGAAGAATGATGCTTGGGACCAGTTGCGTGCTGTGACGATGGCATATGAAATGAACCATTTACATATGCGTATGGTTCCTCCGGTGCAGCAGGAAACACACTCATATGTTGCATCTAATGAGTTGGATGCTCCAGGATCTGGAGATGAAGCAACAAGCAAGGCGCGAACCGCAGCAGAGACAACCAAGACTGCCCTTGTCTGCAATGTTTGCAACTCTGGCCTTGCCTGCATGGTGTTTCTGCCATGCAAGCACTTCTTCGCGTGCAAGCCATGCGGAGCCGGTCTCACTGGATGCCCTATCTGTGGTGCCGTGAAGAGTGGTGCGGTCGATCTCAGTTTGGCTGAGAACTGAAGCAGTATCGCCAATCAGAAACCTCTTGTTCTGATGCGTGCCCAATAAGAGCATGTTTGTGTTTTCTGTTTCTGTGCAAGGTGCTGTAGTAGCCTTGTTTTGTCATCCTTTCGTGTATGCTGTGTACTCTGGCAGTTCTTGGTGGTATCAATGTCATGTTCCTGTGTTCCCAATGTATGTTTTTGCATTCTCCATGTTGTTTGTCACCTGTTACAATTTTGATGAAGTTGCAACCGTCTGGAATTCGCTTGCATTGCCTGACAGAAATCATGGAGTACCGGATCAGGAACAGAGTGTAGGGGTGCAGCCGAACCCCTGGTCGGTCTGGTCTGCGGTCGGTTGCTTCTCCTTCCTCGTTTCTCCCAGGAAACGCCTGCGCGTAGGAAGCTGCCAAATCTGATGGTTTCACTATAGCTGTGGTGACCTCAGATAGCAGACTTTTCTGTCAGGCCTTGGTGAAATTGGCCCAGATATGCAAATCTTTTTTTGTGCTGCATGCAGGCCAAAATTAATGCATCCAAATAAAAATCCTGAGCACCAAATCTTTTTTTATTGGACAAAACAAACTTTAGAATGTAGTTCATTAAGAAGCAATTTGTTTATTCAGAGAGTATTAAACAGCTGTTTAGTAACATACGTACAGTGGCTAGGCATCAAAGACAGAAGTGGTAGCCTACAGTTGTCAAGAGCCGCGCGGTGGCGGGTAGGACGCGGTGCTGGGCTATTAATTATTAATTAAAGAAGCAGGGGCTGCAGGAACACATCACTACAGATATAGGCGTTACAAAATGACTATTTTTTTATTTTTTCTCTTTTTTAAGAGAGAAAGAACTATATTCTAGGAGGCCTGCTGTGGCTGGACTGCGGAGAGGATGGCGTCAGGCTCCACCAGGCCACCACGGACCAAATTCCCCAAGATGTGTGCAATGCAGGGATAAAAACAGTGGAGATATTATCTGTTCGTCTGTCCGATTGAGTGAGTTCAGACACTAAATGGATAATCCGGTATCTGTATTTAGAGATTCAATATCTGACTGTTATCCAAATTCGGGTACTAAAAGTTGCATATTTGGTATAGACAGTGAACATATATTAATATATGTTGCATATCCAACATATTTTACATTATTCATATCTGAATCTGATTTAGAAAAAAATATTTATATTCATATTTATATATATCTGTTCGTATCTGATCAATTTTCATCCCTATCCCTATGTGCAGGACAACATGCATAGGCAGATAGGCTCTAGTCAGACTATTGCGTACTGCAGGAGTGTAGGCCATGCCATGGAGGAGGGATATGGTGTTTCCTCAAAACGTTGGGGCGGCATCTTCGGTTGCATGGCATATTCCTAGATTAGGGATGGAAGACGAAGATTGCTACGCGTCATTCTTGGAGACTTGGACACCCTCCACCTTGTCCAAGAACACACTCGTTTGGCGAGCCTAGAGCTCAACAGTTGGCAGGACATGCATGCTTTGTATCGAAATGGACATGTCAGTACTAGATAGACGGTGTCGGATAGAAAAGGCCACAAGGATAGTAGGCGCAGGCACGGTGTGCAGACACAAACGTGGTTTTGTTAAATAGTAGGTGCAGACACAAAGCGTGGTGTTGTAGACTGATGGTTTATGTGAAACTAAGCCTCGTTGCTCCATAGGTCGGCTACGTTGGGCGGACATGATGATGGCACGCATTTGGTTTTTCTTGCCATGCAAAGTGTCCCATTTGGCGATCTGCTAGTTACTGATCACTACTACAAAAATAATTTTTCCTGACATCTAATCACCGCCGGATTTTAAACTAACCGACGGTAAAAATTTGTCACCACCGGTTCTAAAGTGGGTGGTCACTGTGGTTGTTGGAGCTGGCGGTGAAAATCTTCACTGCCAACCCATGTTCCAAACCTCCGGTGGTAAATTTGCATAGTACAAAACCCCTTTTTCATCCATTTTTTTTACCGAATTGCTCTTGGAGGCTGCCATATTTTGAGGAATGCACTTCACCCTAGCACCTCATTCAATTTCTAGCTTGTTTCATTGGTTTGATTTTGCGTTTAGGCTAAATTTTGTTGGAGAGGTGTATGTTCATCCTAGATCCATTTCTCACCCATTTTTTCATAAAGGTTTCCAAAATTTGAAGTTTCCACATCTCTTAATTGCTTCAAGGTTGGTATCTAACCACTCCTCTGTAGCTTGTTTGAATGGTTAGATTTTTTGCAAATTCGGCTTGAAATTGATGGAGTGCCTCTTTTCATTTTAGGGGTCATTTTCTCACCAATTTGTTCATGGAGCTTCCCCAATTTTGAAGTTGACATCGCTCACATGCTTGAAGGTTCGTGATCACTAGACAGTCAGGAAATTGCTAGATTGTTCATGATGGTTAGATTGTTCACAAATGGACCAATGATAAATGTATGGTTCCGTGGGAAGAGATGCTGCGTTTATCGAGGGCGTTGATTCTTTTGTGAAGGCCACCAAGTTGTATGTCACCAATAGTAAAAATGATGGAGGATATACATAGTTCTCATGTATTGATTGCGAAAGTAAGAAGCTATTCAACAATGTTGAGTGGATTCGTTGGGATTTGCTTCTTAGGGGTTTCATGAAAAATTATCGGATTTGGAATAAGCATGGGGAGGAAATTGAGAATGAACCTCAACAAGCCGCAAGGGTTACCGTGAAAGGCTACAACGTCCATGCAATTGTGCAAGAAACTGTAGACGAAAATATGCAGGAAGGCTGCAATGCAACTGGGGAGGAATCAGGCCAACTAAACATTAGTGAAACCTTGCGGGTAGGGATGAAAACGGATTGGATACGAACGGATATGCACGAATACGAATACAAATATTTATTTTTTCTCAGATCGGATTAAGATACAGATAGTGTAAAATGTGTTGGATATGGAATGGATATTGATATATGTTACATTCTATAAGAAATATTCAACTTTGGGTACCCGGATTCGGATACGAATCGGATATTGAATCTCCGAATCCGAATATTGGACTATTCATATACAGTGTTTAAACTCCCTCGGTTGGACAGATGGACGAAAAATATCCCTACTGTTTTCATCTCTACTTCTGGGGGACGTTAGCTCGTGATGATGTTGTAGATGGACTTGAGCAGATCATGCGTGATGGTCAGCCAGAATTCCTTGATGAAACAAATCTAAAACAGTTGGGGCAGATTAGAAATGATGCCAAAATTTTGTTATACTAAGGTTGCAGCATGTCCAAGTTGGAAGCTGACCTTAGGTTGTTGGAGATGAAGTCAAGCAATGGTTTGTCTGACAAAGGCTTTAGTGATTTGTTAAAGCTTCTGCAGATGATGGTTCCAAGCCCCCAATGAATTTCCTAAGAGCACATACGAGACCAAGAAAAATGATATGCCAAATGGGGCTTGAAGTACAAAAAAAATCCATGTGCGCCCTAATGATTTCTTCATGTAACGCGACAACTACAAAGACCTGGATTCGTGTCTAGTGTGCGAACCTTCATGATATAGTTATGAGTTGGCTAAATCAGTGACACATGACAAGAAAAAAAGACCCCATCGAAGGTGGTGTGGTATTTCCCAATAATCCCCATGTTGAAACATTTGTTTGCAAACGCAAATATGGCGAACCTAATGCATTAGCATGAAGAAGAATGTTTGAAAGATGCAAAGCTTAGACACCCAGTTGATGCTTCACAGTGGCAGGCTATCAATTATAGATTCAAGCATTTATTTTCAAATAAAATATGAAACGTAAAGTTTGGTTTGAGTATAAATGGGATAAATCCATTTAACATGGTTAGAAATAAAGCCCAACATATTGCTCATGACACTTTGCATATACAACCTTCTGCCTTGGCTGTGTTTGAAGCACACATACATCATTATGTCGTTATTGATCCAAGGCCCAAAGCAATCTATACATAATATTGATGTGTATTTGGAACATTTGGTGGAAGATCTACTGACTTTGTGGGATAAGGGTGTTAAGGTGTGGGATGAGTGCAAGAAAGAACACTTCAGGTTGAAAGGGTTGCTATTCATAACAATCACGGATCTACCTAGGCTTGGTAGCTTATCAGACCAAGTTTCAAAAGTAGATGTGTGGTTTGCTTGGATAAAATTACTGCTAGATGCCTAAGAAACAACAACAACATAGTTTACATGGGTCATCGTAGGCTCCTTCCCATGAATCACTCATACCATCAGAACAAGAAATCATTCGATGGGACAACGGATAATCACAGAGCTCTAGAGTATATGCATGGGAGGGAGATATTCAAAATAGTGAGTAAACTTCAAGTTGTCCTAGGCAAGGGTAAAGGAAGGGTACCAACGCCCATCGATTCATTGTGGAAGAAAAAGTATTTGCTCCATGGACTCCCATATTGGCAGTTCATGATTGTTCGTCACGCACTTGATGGCATGCAACTAAGTAAGAACATGACAGAGAGCTCGCTTGGAACACTAATGGCTGCTAAGGGGAAGAGAAAGACTCATTGGCAACTAGACAAACCTATAAGACATGAATGTTAGGGCAGAGTTGCATCCCATTATTCTAGAGGATGGGAAAAAGAAGCATCTGGTGGCACCATGGACCTTCGATGATGACGAGAAAGAGAAGATATGTAAATTCTTCCACGAACTCAAAGTTCCTACTTGCTACTCCTCAAACATCTAGAAGCTAGTCAACATAAGGGAGAAGATATTTAACATGAGTCTCGTGAAGGCACATGACTGCCATGTTATCATGATGCAATTGCTACCTATTGCAATTTGGGGGTGTTCTCCCTGTCAAGGTCTGAGACCCAATCATAAAGTTGTGCTCCTTCTTCAATACAATCTCACACAAGGTCATAGATAAGGACACATTATACAAGCTACAGGCAGGCCTAGTACATACTATTAATAGGCTTGAGATGCATTTCCCACCAACCTTTTTTGATATGTTGGTGAATCTTCTTACTCACCTTGTTGTGTGAATAAAAGCCGTCAGGCCAATCTTCTTGCCTCAGATGTTCATGTTCAAGAGGTTAATGAGCATCTTAAGAAAAAATATGTTTGAAATAGGCATAGGCTAGAAGGGTACACAGTAAAAGGATCATTTACTATGGACGCAGTTGAGTTCTGCGCATACTATTTGAATCTACCTAGATTGGGCATTCCTACGTCTCGTCATGAGGGAAGGCCGGACTACAAGGGGAGAATCCATGAGAAATCGGTCCAGGTTCATGACCTTAGCCCCTACACGCAAGCACATTCACAAATGAGAACTCCAAGAGAGTAGCAGTGGGAACTCAAAGGCATGGATCATGAAAAAACACAGAGATTGCTTTAGCACATGGTAAGAAGAAAATTGTTGGCATTAAAACCAGTTGTCCTCAGCTAGACCACTTGGCCAACGGACTAGCTAGTATAGTGTTCAGGTATCTATCAAGGATATGACATAAATGCATGCACATTTTATACAAGAAACAAGATCAGAAAAGCGCAAACCAAAACAGAGGTGTCCGGATTGATGCTTATGAAAACAACGGTTAGTTGGAGACATAATATGGATTCATAGAATAGACATGGGAGCTAGACTATGGGGCACAACTAAAAATTCAGTTTTTTAAGCACCAGTGGGTAAGACTTCCGAAGGGGGTGTTCACAAATAAGTACAATACGACTGTGGTAGATCTAATAAACAACATTGCATATAGAGATGAACCATTCTTATGGGCTAAAGAAGATCCATTTGTTCTATGCAAAGGGTCTAGCTAACTAGGGCGAGAATGTAGTTCTCCAGGGTAAAATGAAGATCGTCATGTTCAAGATAGAACCGAGGAAGACGGTAATGGTTACATGACATGCTTCCTCTCGGTCCTGATGTCGACCTACCCGTGTTTGAAGAGGACAGTGAGCTAGCTTGTGTGCTACACGATCACAACAAGGTTGTCATTATCAATTAGGAACAATTATGGTGATGTATTTTTATTCAAAGAACCTAGCTAAAAACTCCAAAATTAATGTAATTAATATTCAGAGCTATTATGGTGAAGTATATTTGGAGAATTAATTGTCATATCATTTATTTAATATATGAGCATTTACTATCACTAGTAGAAATGCGCAGACCAATGACGTTTTAGTTTTGTCACAGAAGAGCGAAAATTCATCACACAAGGTTTTCTGTGACGAATTTATGACAAAATTGGATTCGTCATTGTATACGCGTCGCTAAAGATGTAAGGTGATGAATCGTCACGGTCGTCATAGCAGACCTGTCATTTATGACGAAATGTATTCGCGTCACAGAACTGATTTGTGTTTTATGACGCCACAGAAAAATGTCATTGATATCGCTGCACGCCACCGTGGTGATGACATGGCAAGTCTATGTGGCATTGGCCACGCTGTCAGATGACGTGGCTTGTCCACGTGGCTGCACACGTGTTGAGATCGTATCCGTCCACACGTCGTGTTGCCAGTGCCCCACTTGTCACCTCAGCGGGCCACCACACGTTGCGTTCCTGCGTAGCCACGTGTTAGTACGGGTTTGTGACACGTGTCACGATGCTAAAGTACCACGTTTCCATTTCAGATTGCGCCACGTGCTGCACTCAGGCAAGGCCACGTGTCATCATGTGGCTGTGACACGTGTCACGTCCGTGAAGTGCCACGCATTTGTTTTTAATTGTGCCACATGTTGCGCTTAGGTTTAGCCATGTGTCATCACGTGGCTGTGACACGTGTTAGTTTTTAATTGCACCACGTGTTGCGCTCTGGTTTGTCCACATGTCGTCACGTGGTTGTGACACATATCGTGTTCGTAAAGAGTCATGTGTCAGTTCGTGATTGCGACACATGTCACTTTTACGTCATGCCACGTGTCTCTTTTTGGTTGTGCCATGTGTTTTGCGGTGAATGCACAACGTGTTTGTATTCTGTTTTCCGCGTGTTACACTGTGAAGCCGCCACGTATCGAGTTTCGACTGGACCTCGTGTGCGTTTCCCAGAGGGCCACATTTTAGCTCTCAAATTGACAGAAACAGCACCATTTGATGCATCAACAGAATCACAGAAAGAAACATCAACAGAATCACATCAGCACCATTTGATGCATCAGGAGCAGCATCCACAATCACTTACACATCACAGAATCATAGTTCACCCATCAACAGAATCACATACACATCAGAGTGTATCAGAGTTCACCCATCACATGAATCACATACACATTTGATGCATCAGAGTTCAGCAATCAGAGATCACCACAGAATACAAGTTTTTGGTACCAACAGCATCAGTAGGCAGCAGAAGACATGATCACGGAGCAACGGTAGGTTGAGAGAAGTTACCAGCAGCATTCAAGTTGAGGATTTGCCGAAGGAGGGCATTGTTCTCTTCCGCCCTCTTCTTGTACTCCTTGAACTCCTATTGGGCCTTCTCCAGCTTTTCATGAGCAGTTTCGGCCTTCTTCTTTAGGGCATTCACCTCCACAACGAGGGTAGCTGCACCATCTTTTTCAGCGGCAAGTTGTTCGTGAAGTACCCGCTCAGCCTCTGTCTCTTGATGGTTTAGTGGTATACCAGCATTCTTCAGAAAAGTGCTGGTGCAGCTGATCTGGGACAGAACCTTCGAGACAGCCTCAGCACTATGCAGTGCTGGCTCCCCCCATCAGCAGCAGCCTCTGCCTGTATAGTCTCCATAGAGGACTGCATACTGGAGTGGAAAATAGTTTACCGATAGTGTGAAAGACTGAAAATCAAATGAGAAGAGGGACAATTGCAATGGACATCTTTGACAACGCACATAGAGAAGCAGATATGATTGTAACGAGCCTTACCACTGCTTCTCTTGCCGCCTCACTAATGCCCTTTTTCTTGCTGGTATGGCAGATCTTGAACAGTTTGACCGCATTGAGCCCCTCTTCATGATCAGCTTCTTCTTCTTCTGTTCCTCCTTCATGTAGTCCTTCCTGACCTTCTTTGCGCAGTTGTGCTGCCTGTGCATCCTTCTGATGAATCTATACAAAAGTGCTTGTCTGACTGACAGCAAATGAAGCACTGACTTATGCCTAAGACACGGGCAGCATAGACAATGACCCAAAGTTAGACTTACATATTCGTGAATTTGTGCAACATAACAGCGAGATCCAGTAGCCTGATGATACTTTACTTTGGAATGGTTTATCTTGTTCTTTTCAGCAGTTAACTAAAATAAAACCGCAAGAGAGACCACGTCACCAGTAGAAAATGGAATACAATGTAAAAAGAGACTTTATGAAGAACAACAATACCTTGTTCTTCGCACTGGACCACTTCTCAACAAGCTTAGACCACTGTGCATCAGTCATAGAATCAACAGGAGAGGTGGTTCTGATCTGATCAGCAGGGACGTTGTTGAAGTACATCAGCTTCAACTTGTAGCGCGTCTGACGTATCCCAGATTTGAACACACTAGAAGAGGCATTATCTGTTGCCCTGTCCTTGTTGATCGCCAACCTCCCCTGGTCATGTCGATTGAAATTATTTGTGAGTTACACCCATTGGTACCATAGTTGAATTTAAAACTAAGGGTGTAGTATAGGCACTTACAAAAAGCCTCATGACAAAACCATCAAAGTACTCAGTATTCTTGTAATCTTTTAAATGGGGCAAGATAGAAACTTGACTCCTAACAATAACTCCAGCCTCCGATGCAAATTTGGCAGCTTGTGTAGGTTGAAGGGGCCTTGGCACACCCTCAGGTACAAAGATACATAGTCTTCTCCCCACAGAACTGGTCATGTTGTCCAGCAGTAGTTCCATGGTTGGGCCCCTCGGCCACTTAGGATTCCTTGAGGCTGCGAAGTTCACATTCAACTATTATATTTCTACTTACAGAAATCAAATATTGAGAATACTGATGGTATTTACCAACCTTGAATTGTTGCATCAGGGTTGTGCTCTTCACCAACAACATCATGATGCTCTCGAGGTGTCCAGTCATGAAAAGGGCTACCAGGACTTGGCTCATTATCGTGTCCATGAAACTATTGAGTCTCTACACCTTCAACACTAGGCTCCTCTGATACTGCAGGCAGCTCTTCAGTATGCAGTTTTTTGGATGACCTTGTTCTGACAGCACCAATGGCTTCTGATGGTCCATACGGCCTCACTCTTTTGGTTCGAGTTCCTCCAGGACCAGCCATGTCGGTGTTGTCTCTCGACCGTGTTGCACAGACCTTGCAACGCCTAGTTTGTGCAGGAGGAGCCTGCTGTAGGAAAAGTATATTTGTTACGATGACATACAAGTGTATTATACAACAGTAATGCATGCTAATGACATTGAAATAATCTACTTTTCTCGCCACCACAAGAATAAGCAAAACATCTACCTCAATTGCAAGGGTTTGGGGCTCCTCCTCTTCTAAGTCCGTATCAGCATCCCCCTGAACATTTTCTTCAGCTTCAGGGAGATAATCTGATGAATCAGATCCTTCGATAGGACTAGAAGTGTTGTCGTGATCCAGTAATGGATTTGAGGCTGATCTAAGATATGCTGCTATATCACGAACCCCCCAATTCAGCCATTCTTCTAAGATTATCCTTGACAGTGGCCACATGCTCCCGCTCATAATCAGTTATTGGAGGTTCTTAAAGTTGGCAACAAATTTTATGTGTTAGATTGTATTACACTAAACTGCTGACACTACTAATCCTCAGCAATCTGTAACCCAAGAATATCCTCAGCCCTACTCATTGTACCTTGGCCTACGCGGTGTCCGTAGTGTCCTAGGCGTCCGCGTCTTCCCATTCGGCGAGGCGAGGTAGCAGTTGAGATGCCGAATCGGTGCAGGGCGACGGGGTGGACGAGGTTGATGACGACAACGACGATGAGATCCGGTGCGAGGCGACGTCGTGGATGAGGTCGAGGACGACGACAAGATCCGGTACGGGGCGACGGCGTGGACGAGACCCAGGGCGACGACGTGGATGAGGCCAAGGAGGAGGAGGAGATCCGGTACGGGGCGACGGCGTGGAGGAGACCCGGGGCGACGCCGTGGACAAGGCCGAGGAGGACGAGGAGATCCGGTACGGGGCGACGGTGTGGAGGAGGAGGAGAAATGAGTTGATTTTTCGAGAGCGGAACAGGAGGAAATATATTGAACTGAGGCGCCCAACGTGAGTTCAAAAAAATGCCCTTGAATACTCAGTGCCACCCGACGTTCGGACTCAGGGGTATTACTGTCCTTTCAAGGTCAAACTTTCGGTGTCTGAAATTTTCAACTCCCGGTTTGGCGCCCGATGTTTGTTGGACCCACATGTCATACAGTGTTCGAGTTCATCTCCAGTTCTTGATAGACAGTACATTTCTGTTTTGGATTCGCAATTAACAACTCAAACACGTATAGATTGGTCATATAAGGTCCAAAAGAGTTGATTTTTGTTTCTAAATTTTTCTAAAATTGTCATTTATTTTTTTCATTATGATAAGGTAGTTAAAATCTGTCAACTAGTTAACGTTAATATCTTATGCATATCTTCTAAATTTTGTAAAAATTTGCATGGATCACACCAAAATAATTTTGGTTACCAAATTTTGTGAACATGCACATCTTATGCACCTGAACATGTTAGAATATTGCTGAGATGTTTACAATAATCGAACTTACATGTGTTCAGTTTAGTGTGAAGTTGCTTCCAAACTCCATATCACATGAAGATCGCTCTCAGGTTTCAAAAGACACGCCATGTTAAAAGTTTCCAAAAAATGTAACAAAATTTGTACATGATTATTGGGTCATGGAAAAGACGTATGCCAAATTTGAACCTACAATTCATTATACCTTGGGAGATAAAAATGTGAAAAATATTAGAAAATCATCCATTTTTTGTTTTTTGTATGTTGCAAAAAAACATTAGTCTATAGCTATAACTTGATGTAGAGGTGCACATTGTGTACCCCAAGCTACAATAATGTTTTAGAAATTTTTAGGATATTTATGTCCATGGGCTCTTCATATAATACTCATCACATGAATACAAATTCAGTACACCCACATGAGATTAAATTTTTCAAAAAATCCAAAAAAATTACCGAACATGGAGGAGTACATCGTGCACATGCTCACGAAATTGTACTGTATGAATCGACATATTCTTTGAGATAGAAAATAATTCATTATTAGGAAGCAGGAAAACGTATTATCTGAAAGACGCCTTCTCCGAGACAAAGCGAATTCCATTGGCACGGCTTCACCAGGACATAGCGATAATGTAGTTCAGAAAGACGCCTTCACTGGGACAAAGCGAAACAAATTTTAGAAAGATGGTCGAGCTGCATTCCGTTGGCCTGACCCTGTCCCCCCATCCGGCGGCGGCGGAGAAGGGATCATCGTCGATCCCGTTGACCTGAGCCACTCCCCTCCACCCGGCGGTGGCGGAGGAGGGATAACAGTCGATCCCGTTGGCCTGGGCCACTCCCCCCACCAGGTGGCGGAAGAGCAGCGCATCGTCGACGACCTGGCCTTCCTTCAGGAGTTCATCTGCTACTCGGACAATACCGGTAACTCTCAGTCCCCAGCTGTGTTGTTTGTTCCAATTTTAGGTGTCTTGTGGCATGGGGCAATGGAACTGATTCAATGACAGAAGTTAACACGTTTTTTTTGTTCATCACACTTGAATTTTAGGTGGACAGAAGTTGGGTCAATGGGCTGAAATTTACTCAGGCGCACAGAGATGGGGTTGTGGATTTTATGCATTTTGTTGGGCAGAAGTTTGGAAAGGATGAGCTGATAAAATGTCCATGCCGCCGTTGTGTCAACCTGCATGATTTGTCACAGATATAAGTCAACATCCACCTACTTTATTCTGGGATGTCAGCTACATACACAAGATGGTTTCTGCATGGTGAAGCAGATGATATAGATGTTGTTGAGGATGCACAGGGCTTGGGGATGCATCTGGATGACGCACAAGATGCTGCTGGGATGGAACTGGATGAGGAAGATAACAGTGATGATGCAGTTCCAGATGTGGAATTGTTGGCAGATTTGTACACAGTCACAAAGGAAGACGATGAAATAGAGCCAATGCAGTTTCATAAATTGGTGAATGACTTGACAACATCCCTGTCCCCAGGATCTAGATAGAGCAGATTTTCATTTATTGTGAGGTTGCTCCGGATCAAGTCCCACCATAAAATCAGTATTATAGGATTTGATGCAATACTGGGTCTGTTGTATTCATCATTCCCTAAGAGCAAGTTACCCAAATCATACAATGAAGCGAAGAAATATCTTCGTGACTTGGGCCTTGGGTATGACACCATCCATGTGTGCAAGAATAACTGTATGTTATTTTGGGGAGTCCATGCTAACGATGAGGAGTGCCACATATGCAAAGAATCAAGATGGGAGGACAACGACAATGGCAGACATATTCCTCATAAGGTTTTGAGGCACTTTCCACTTATAGCCAGGTTGAAGAGGATGCTTGCTTCAAGCCGAACATCTGCGGACACCCAATGGCACAAGAAGGTCTACAAGCCAGTGGACAGTGTGATGTGCCATCCATCAGATGGAGAGGCTTGGAAGCACTTTGATAAAGTGTACCTAGGATTTGCAGGTGAGGCAAGGAATTTGAGACTTGTGGTTGCTTCGGATGGGTTCAATCCTTGGAAACTTGAGCACAACCTATAGCATGTGGCCGGTGCTTGTGACACCATTGAACTTTCCATCGTGGGAATTTGTGAACCTGGCGCATTGTTTCATGTCTCTGCTGATACCCGGTCCAACATCTCCAAAAAAGGATTTTGATGTTTTCTTGCAGCCGCTCATCGATGAGCTGTTGGAACTATGGAAGGGTGTCAGTACCTATGACGTAACCAGCCGTGCAAAGTTCAACCTTCGTGCAGCGGTTCTTTGGTGCATTCACGACTTTCCAGCTTTAAGCACAATGTCAAGCCGAACGACGAAGGGCTATTATACTTGTACTCATTGCGATAAAAATCCTTTGTCACGGCCACTACGGAATAAGTTAGGATACATTGGGCATCGCCGTTTCCTTGAAAGGGATCATCATTTGCGGCGGAGCCTGGCTTTTGATGGGCACCGTGAAGAGCAGGAGGCGCTAGGGAAGTTCACTAAAGAGGAGGTTCTAAGGGAACTACAGAAGGTGGAACATATCAGGCCGGGCAAGAATGTTGAAAGTAGGAAAAGAAAGCGTGGAGAGGATGATGAGCGAGTGATTTATAGCCAGAAATCTGCGTGGTGGCAGCTGCCCTATTGGGGTGACTTGTTGCTACCACACAACCTTGATTTTGTGCATATAGAGAAAAACATATGTGACAACCTTATTTTCACTATCTTGAAGTTGGAATGAAAGACAAAGGACACAGTCAATGCTAGACTGGATTTGTATGATATGGGTATAAGGCATCAATTGCACTGCCAGCAGGATGGATCCAAGGTTAAAGCTCCGCCAGCTTGGTATATCTTGACACCAGAGCACATAACAGAGTTTTGTAAGTTCCTCAAGAGTGTCAAGTTTCCAGATGGATTCGCAGCCAACCTAGCAGGATGTGTAAGCGCAGATGGTTCCAAGTTCTTAGGCCGGCTTAAAACTCACTCTTGCCATGTCCTTTTGCAAAGATTTCTTCCTGTTGGGCTAAGAAAAATTACACACTCAGATGTATACAACACAGTTGCCCAACTTGGCATTTTTTTAGGGAGTTGTGTAGCAAAACTCTTAGAAAAGATGTTGTCCAACGCCTGAAAAGCCAGATCCCACTCATCCTATGCAACCTTTAGAATATATTCCCTCCGGCCTTTTTCACTGTTATGGTTCACTTAGCTGTCCATCTTCCTGATGAGGCTTTGCTTAGAGGTCCTGTGCAGTATGGGTGGATGTACCCAATAGAACGGCGACTAGGCACATTGAAAAACTTTGTAAGCAATAGGGCTAGGCCTGAAGGATCGACTTCTGAGGCTTACATAGCAAGTGAAACTTTAGCATTCTGTTCTAGGTATATTGATGATTTCAACCCGGACGGCACAGTTCATGAAAACAATGGGCCAGAAGATGATGAAATCTCTGTTTTCAAGCATGTGTTTGAGCTACAAGGCAAGGCAAAGGTTGAAACCATCAATCACCAAGCATTTCAAAAGATAGTTTGGTATGTCCTAAATAATTGTGAAGAAGTTGAACCATATGTCGAGTAAGTATCAATTGTACCTGCTGAATGCCTACTTAATGCATTACACATGATGTGTTTATCACCTTTGTACTTTATTTCTTTGCAGCTTATACAAAGTGGAGTTAACGAAAGAAGGGGTACATGCTGATGATATGGACAAAAGGCTTGCAGAAGGATTTGCAAAATGATTTCAGACATATGTAAGTGACCTGCTGTTTCATTTCCCAATTGAAACTAACTTAAACAACATCTTTGATTAGTACTCATCATCATCTTATATGTCGGTGCAGATTGTGAAGTAGCGTAAAATCAAATCCAAATGAAGTCAGTGAAGGATTGTATGCACTATCATGTGGTCCTGATACTCGAGTCAAGCGGTGTGCAGCTTGCAAGGTCAATGGAGTCCGCTATAACACCCTTGATCTTGAGAAACATCTTCGACACAGAATAGTGGAGTCATGACATAGGCATTGTTCGCCTAAACAGCCGTTTAGCCCGTTTACACGCCGTGTAAATGCTACACACTGGCTAACGTGTCCGTTTAATCACCCATTTAGCCCATTTAATGACTGTTTGACCTGTTTAAATGGCCGTTTACTCCGAATAAAGAGCTAAACAGTAGGTGACCGACTGTTTAACATTTAGCGTTTAATCTAACATTACACAGGGCATGCACGAAGGACAAGAGATTGATTACTACGGTATGCTTAGGGAGGTTATCCAGTTGCAATATGCCTCAAGCCTCAACTTCAACCGGACAATGGTTATTTTCAAATGTGATTGGTACAATCAAGTCGGCAAGACTGTCGGCATTAGAAGTGATCCCTATTTCAAGTCCATCAACGTTCATTCATATTGGTACAAGTCCGATCCTTACATCCTAGCCGACCAATCAGTGAAGATATTTTACTTGCATGACATTTATAATGGCAAAGTGCACAAAGGATGACGAGTTGTCCAAAAATTTGAGCATAGGCCCACATATAATGTGTCTAAAAATGAAGTTGATGTGCAATAAGATGAGTACTCTTCTGATTCAGAGCATGTTGTGCATCTACTTGAGGATCATGTTGAGGTGATGCACCATCAGAGTGGAGATGAGGCTGTCATTGAAGCTAATTTGGAAGACCTTATAAGAAGCAAGAGCCCAGTGCACGTGCCTGAAGATGTTGAGGAGGATGAAACCATGGAGCAGTTTTACAGTGACAGCAACATGCGACGATGATGATGGTCTATGATGCTGCTGCTTTGCTTGGCTCTTGTGATTCTGTATTCTGTGTATAAAATTGCATTTCATGTGGTCTGACGTATAACTCGATCAGTACGGCTTGGTTCTTTCATGTTTCCTGGCTAAGACCCGACTATGTGCACGATTTGCTTGCTGGATGAATGTTTTTGTTTGCGGTTTGCTGTTTGTTGTTTGTTGTTTGCTGTTTGCTATTTGCTATTTGTTGTTTGATTTTTGCTCCAAGAGACAAAAGATGGGAGGGGGAGCGACCCATTTACTGTTTGCTCCAAAGATGGGAGGAAGGGGTGAGAGACCCATTTCGAGTTCATTAGGGGCTTTTTGTGTACACTGTTCATTAGGGTTTTTTGTACTGTGTTTATCACTTGCAGGGTGCTGCTGCTGGCGGCTCGTCGGGGCCGCGCCGCCGTGGCCGCTCTCCCGCCTTGCCGCCGCCGTCTCCCGCCTCGCGCTTGCTGTCTCCCAAGCGGGCTCGGGGTGCAGCCGTCCCGGCGGTCGAGGAGTCGTCGGGCTCGGCATTGCCGCAGCCGGCGCGCCCTGAGTTGCCGCCGCCGCAGCCGGCACTCACGGAGTTGCCGCCGTTGTCCTCCATGGCTCCGTAGGAAGACAGTGACGACGACGACTACCACCACCATCTGTCAGAGCTCGACGACGACGCGTTCGTCGAGGCCGATCTGGCGGCGGGGGCAGTCCACGATGATGACGACGACGACGATGACGATCCTGACCGGATGCGCATCCGTGTCAGGTACACCCACTCCGGCAAGTACTGGTTCCACTGCCCCGTCTGCCCGTTCGAGGACGACAGCAATCCCAAGGTGCAGCTCCATGTCCTGCACATCGCCATGAACTGGACGGAGCCTGGCGTCGACGCCCAGGTGGAAATGCACCGCCAGTTTGCTCATCAGGAGGGGTGGATCAATCACTTTGTTTAGTTTGTTTATAAATATGTGTCATCTATAAACAATGTGCTTCAATTTCATGATCTTAGTTTCTATGTTCATCGTTCTGTTTTTTGTATCGGCTGTTATGACGAAACCCACCGAACGGTTGCGGGAACGTGAACACGAACCGAATGGTTGCGGGAACGCGAACCGAAGGGTTGCGGGAACACGAACCGAACGGTTGCAACACGAAGCTTCGTGTGGAAGCGAACTCGAAATTAGTGGTCAAATTGGCCTTCACCGGCGACAGGACATGCGACGTGCTTCAATTTCTTGATCTTAGTTTCTGTGTTCATCGTTCTGTTTTTTGTATCGGCTGTGATGACGAAACCTACCGAACGGTTGCGGGAATGTGAACACGAACCGAATGGTTGCGGGAATGCGAACCAAAGGGTTGCGGGAACACGAACCGAACGGTTGCAACGCGAAGCTTCGTGTGGAAGCGAACTCGAAATTAGTGGTCAAATCGGCCTTCACCGACGACGGGACATGCGACGGGACGCGAACAGTTGAACATCAATTAATGCCGCCTTGCTACCGCCGTCTCCCGTCTCCCGCCTCGCGCTCCCTTGCATTTTTGTGCTGCGTTTGTGGCCCAAGACAGATATATTTCTTTTTTGGCTTGCCCCGCGTTTGTGGCCCAAATGAGTTCAAAGCCAACCTTGGCCTAGACGAAATCACCTCATACACAAATTACCACCACAACTATGGCACATTGTCAACAACCTCATACACAAATTTCAAACACAAATTAAACATACAAGCAATTGTCCCAAACACAAATTCCACATTACATCAACAAATTAAACATATTAACTGTTTATGCTGAACGCATAAACACCATTGCAGCAGCAGCACAACCCACAAACAGACCAAAGAGCTAATGCTTCTTCTCTGACTTCTTGTTGCTCACCCAGGGCTTGCACTCTTTCAAGGCGTAGCTCAAACCTACATTCTCCTTCTTCAGCATCTCAAGCTTAATCACAGTATCACTGAGAGCAACCTTAAGCTCTGCCCTTTCACGCTTCAGTGCCTTCACAGCATCCCAGAGATCCACCAGCAAGCCTCTCACAAACTCATCCACCTCGCCTTCATACCAACGCAAGAAGTCACACCCTCCATACTGGAAACAACCAAGAAATCAAATTAAATCATACAACACCTCCAAACCAAACCGACGACACCAGATCTACAACCACTTACCCGAGCATTGTAGCACTTGAAGTACCTCCGCCCTGGATTGGTGTCGCTCCACGAGATCCACAACGCCGCCTTCTTGCCGCAATGACACAGAACATCAGGAGAGTAGTCCAGGGGCCCGCGTCGGTAAGGGATTGGCGACCTCTGCTCCCACCTCGCCGTACCATGTCCCGCGCGAACGGCTGGAGCTCCACGAGGTCGACATCGCTCGGGATCGCCGGATGAGAACAGGGTAAGAAAGGGGCTAGGGTTATGCACCGGGGAAGAAAGGGGATGGATGTCGCCGGAAGCCGACGCCTCCACTTCTTAACGATCAACAAACATGTCTTCGCTGACATGTGGGCCCTGCCATGTCGGATAGGATGCGTGGTGCTGACATGTGCGCGTCGGACGGTTTTCGAATCCAAGGAGGAATTGCAGATTCGACCAACAGTTCAAGAAGGTAAAATGGCCCAACAGAATTTAGCTTAGCCCAACGGAGATCAGCAAAGGAAACGCACGCCAGTCCAGTAAGGGCGAACATCTACATAGAAAAGAAAAATTTATGGCCCTGGAACCAAGCAGGCGTCATAGCGCGGTGGTAAGTCTTTCAGTTTGCAGGGGCAGGTCGTGGGTTCGAGACCTAGCACCCGCTATTTGTTTTTTAACTGACAAAAACTTGGACGAGCGCGCTTACATGCGGACCTAGTGCCACGATGGACCGTTACATGTGGATACAGCAGACCCATCGTGTGCCACGTTGGAATGTTTGACCCACATATAGCACACGTGTCGCCTGGTGCAGTTCTATGACGAATCGAAACTGTCACAGCTCTTTGGCGCGGATGGGCTGGGGTTCTATGACGATTTGTTCTGTTCTATGACGTTATTTGACGCTCCGTCATAATTTTCGTCATTAAAATTTCGTCACTTGTCTACCGTGACGATCCATTATTTTTCGTCATAGTAACACCATCTACTGTGACACTATTTTAGAATGTCGCTACCAAAACGTCATAGATGTTCGCATTTCTACTAGTGTATCTAATTTAATATTGTAGGTGCATTTATTTTTGGCATTTATTGGACATAATGGTGTATTTATTGAAAACAATCTTCACTGTCAGTTCTTACCACAAATTATTGCATGTATTAATGTATATAATTGGTGTCATTGATTATTTCATGTTTTTTAACAATTTGTTCATTATTTATTTATCAAATTAATTTATATAATTATGCCATGTTTTCGAGGTAGTCAGGCTTGTGACCATTTGTTGGAGTATTTTCACCATGACCTAATGGTAAAGATTATTTTCACTGTCGGCTTTTAGCTAGAACCAGCGGTGAAAATGCCTTCTATTATAAATATACGTTGGATCCTCTTGCTGCTGTTGTTTGCCTCGCACTTGTTCTGCTCATGCTGCTGCTATTTGCCTTGCTCACTCGCTCTCACCCAGATTCTTTCTTCACTATTCTCTTCAATTTGGTTAGTTGATATTTTTATAAACATGGACACACTCTCATTTGATGATTAATAATACTTATTATGTAAATCCGGCAGATTATCTTGACATTGTGTTGCGTGGCATGTTTGTTTCATTGCTATTAGTTAGGAAAATGCTGAGGAGACAGCGTCAGGTAGCTAGCCTTGGTGGCCATGTTAATATACCACAAAAGAACCTACCAAGAGAACCACATGCTCCAGGTCTTATGTACCAGCACGACTTCATTCCACTGCTCGAGCCTAACGAATTTTGTTTCACTAGGGTAAGATTGCTAGTGTTTTAGAAGTTAAATGTTCATGTACCCATTATTTTTGGGAATTTATGATTGTGAGTCACTGATGCAGATTGTTAATCCAATCAGATGGTTAAAAGATGCAGTAGTAGATATCACTCATACATGTCCTTTGGTTTACAGAAAGGAATGAGTGAGAACTCTAGGAAGGTTCTCATATCTGTTAGCATTGAGCAAAATGCCAAGGGTTTACCCAAATTCTGGCGATGTTGTTGTTATTCGTGACCATTCTAGAGCCTGGCACAGGATCACCTTGTTGCTTGTGATGTTGTGAGGCAGGCACCGACACAAATGGAATGTCAGGCTTGACACTTTTGCCCAGACTACAGCTACTCCAAGTTAAAAGCTCTTGAGGTGACATAGATGCCTAAAATAATTACCCCTGCATATGAATCCATCTATTTAATATACATATAATTTATTTGAAGTCCATTTTGAATGTTATTAAATAACTATAGGATGGAATGTATTATTGATTCATGCATGCGTCCTCTGGTCTACGGACAATACTATATCAGATTCTTGGGTACCTACTGTACTCATTCACATTGCCATATTCATATGGAGTACGCCAACAACCTATGGATGATGGGGTAATGTCCGAGTCAAAGATTGCTCAGCCTCTTGGATGGTGGCCTGTACTGTCTATGGTGTCGGCCACATATGAAGTATAGCAATAGCATGCTAGCTTGCTGGTTGATGTAACTGCATTCTATTGAAAGCAACATATCTTAATTGGAGGAGTTAAGCTAATTTTTAGATCCTATGTATAGTTCCAATGACCAATGCTAACAATTTTGCCTAGAAACATAATTTTAGATCCTGCTACTAGTGTTTATCTCATATCTTGCTAGCGCCTAATCGACAGCTCTTATGTATCATATAGATTAATGGCTAATGTAAAACTAACCATTAAGTTGTTATATTAGTACAATTATAAAGCTATCATCAGTGAGTAACTGCAATTACATAGATGTATCTGTTATTTGGTTTATTCCGTCTTGCCTGCCTTTACTAATAACCATTGAAATAGCAGTTTCAAATATTTTTTTTATATTTTAAAAGACCATTCCTCCATAACTAGCCCTTTTTAAGTTAATAGTAAATTCCATGTGACTAATGAATGAACTTTATGTCAATTTTCAGCATAAACATGATTCTCTGCTAGGTAATTTTACCTATTCAGAAAACTCAATTGTATTTGTCCCACCCTGTCATTGCTACATATATAGGCCTGTGTTTCTTCACATATGAAATAGTGATCATATTCCTCCTAATGATACAACTGCATGGCTTTTGTAATACCGTGTCTCATGACATTTCTTTTCTTTGCTTTGCAGGACTCATACATAGAGAGTGAAAATCACAAGTATTCAGCAGCAAACCCAACTGTGATGAGGCACACGATACATCGAGGTAACATGATGCCCAAAACTTGATCATCTGAGACATAGGGTGAGTTTTCTTGCCAGACAGAAAAGCAGAACTGCTATTTTGGTGGGCTCAAAACTATACTAGCAGAGTGGGCTATTTGATCAAAACCTGAAATTTAGGTTTTTGTGCTTTGCAACTTTCAGCTTGGATAAAGCACTTATCATGTGCATACCATAGAGGTAAATAATGTTAAGATGTGAGTTCAGATTGGGTGGGTCATGTTTGGCTCCTTTTGTTGCAATTTGTATTTGACTGTTTGTAGCTGTCGTTTCTGATATATTATGCCTCAAATATTTGTTCTGCATGTCAATTAGTTAAGATAGCCTTTCAAAAAGGTTTCTCATTTTGGTCAACATTGGATCCTCATAAAAATAGGTTTTTTTAGAGCATCTCCAACAGCATACCTAAACAGGATATTTATACCTAAAAACTAGCAGAATACCTAAAAACCAACAAAAAATTGCTCCAACAGCATACCTATATGGATATCTATACCTAAAATTTTTAGGTCTCAATCTAAATGTCTCTCTCCAGAACCAAAATATAGCAATCCAAAGGGTGGATACCTATTTCCCTCCTGTCATGTGCGGGAGGAGAATGGAGAAGGAAGGAGAGGAGCATTTACATGCGGGTCTCATTCGTCAGTGTCTTGTATCTAGAAAATATGTCTCCAATTTTAGGTATGATGTTGGAGAGAGCAAGCTTTGTTTACCTAAATTTTTCTCTCTCATGTACCTAAAGCAAATTTTAGGTCTCCAATTTTAGATATGCTGTTGGAGATGCTCTATGTTCATTCCATAGTTATGTATCCTCACTTGCTATTACAAGTTGCACATTATGATGACTTTGTGATCCCAAGTTTGAGTGCTAGAGTCTGATCTTGGTGGCTGGCAAGCTTCACGGGCTTCTGATCATCAACCACATCCAAAGGTCTTATTCACTGTTTGGGATGTCTGTGGTCAGGACAAGGTAAGAATAGGATCATTTTCTGGTTGACTTCAATCTCCTATTAGGAACATACCAGTCTAGCATAACCATTAGCAAGCAGCTTTACGATAGTTTACTTCTAGCATAATGTTCTTCTTGTGCTATGGAGATTTGTGTTCATTTTTAATAGCTCCACCTTAGAGGCACTACTTTCCTAACCATGCCTTGCTTCTTTTCATGTTTACGTGTTTACTCTTTTGGCTGGACCTTATGTGAACAAGAATCCATTACCTTAGACAAAAAGGATAGATCAAGTTGCACCAGCAGTAGTGTACATATCTCGCACAACTTGAAGTTACTCCCTCCGTCCCGAAAAGACCGCGATCCTAGAGTTTAAATTTTGTCCCGAAAAGACTGCACTTGTAGGAGGTATGTGGGTCCCGTTTATAATTAAAAAAGTTTCATCCTAAGCCAGTTCTCCACGCGTCCATGCATAGAGCACTCCAGAAAGCACCGGTGACCAACCAAAGAAAACGAAAAATTTCTCATCCACTCATTCAAGGGGCATTTTGGTAATTTTACACCCATCCTTGTTTTTCGTGCCCAGTCCTTGAAATGCAGTTATTTTGGGACGGAGGGAGTATGTTTCAATTATTATTTCTCAATAGGTTACATGGTTTGCATTTTTTGCAGCATCTTCCTTAATTATGCAGCAATCTCATCAATTCTCCATGAAAGTTCAAACCTGAAGCAACTTACTGGCATAAAACTACAGATTGGCATGTACAAAGAGGAATTGAGCATTTGTTCTTTATTTGGAGCAATGACACATTTGATGACAAAAATGTTGTAAAATATAGTTAGAATCAGATCATTTTACTCAGAGGCGTCAGTGTTTAGGAATCCTACCATTTTTAATGTATTCTGTTGTTTTATGAGCAAATTAATGTATTAAGCTTGTGAGCTGCACTTGTAAGGATGTGGAATCTAGGAAGCCGCTTCTCTTATGGCACTAGTAGTTAGTCTTTGTTGTTTGAAACAAAAGTAACTTATCAGATATTGTGCATTGTTTAATTTCTGATGAAATCTATGTTATCTCTATTATAATGGTATTGGTAGGATAGGGCACGCATAGCGCGCCTCATGTTCTAGTAGGCATCTAAAAACTTTTGTCAACACTCAACAATATAATCCATTATTAAGTTTATCTCCTTTCTCCGCTCCAGGTTGTCTAAATACTCAGATACACTGACATCTTTAGTAACTTTGCTCACTTGACCCCCTCTACATTTCAGTAATTCATATAATCGACCAAACGACTCAGATTTACCCACCGCTCCAACTCAATAAGATTTTTTTGGTCAAAAGAGAAGAGTTCGACCAAACAAATGAGGTTTATCCACAGCTCCAACTCCATCAATTTGCTTCATAAAGTTTTGGAGCATAAAAGGCATAGTGTTTTTGAGATAGATCTGTACCAAACAAGGTTGTAGTATGTTGTTCTCTTACTGTGGTTTGGTTCTACCACAGATTCGTGACTTGGAACTTGATTTGACATGTGGTTGAAAGGAAAAGAATGTGATCTCTCGAAAAAAAAAAACAATGTTTAATTTGATTGAATTCCAGTCCGACACCCAGCACGAGGCAGCGGTGCAGCTTTATGGTTTGGACTCATGGGCATGTTGGGCCACAAGTGTGACTTGGGTTGGGGGTAGAGTGGTTGATTACTGGGCCTTTAAAAAATGCAGGATTTTTTTTCACTCGCATAAACATGATTCTGCACAGAAAAGACGAGATACCTAATTGTACAAACATTTCTGTTTTGTATACGCATTTATGTTTATCACTTCAACCTTTCATTGATACATGCCTATAGAGACATAATACATGTATGTTCATAGATATTGAGCGCTCGAGTGCACATGCTGTGAGTGTCTTCATGCGCATTACATTGTGTTTCGAAAAAGAAAAGTTTACTCCGCCTTACAAATTACTCCCAACATCCTAGCCGGAGGCACCACCGATCCGATCGACGTCAAATACTTTTTCACTGCACCAATTACGGGGCGATGAAACGGCATTACGGACTCCCCGATGAACGATCACGCCACTCCGGCCGTAGTGCATTTTTTTACACCGTAATCGCCGAGACCTATCATCCGGCTAGCGTTTAATTTAAGAACGAANGACTCGGAGATCAATGACGCGGCGAAGGAGCTGCTGGATGCGGTTGCCCCAGAAGAGGGTGAACCGACAGCCCTCGTCGCCCGTCTGCAGGGTGCGCCGGCCCGGATAGCCGACCTAGTCAAGGAGTCGGCGGTTGTGTGTGCGAACGACGCTCTCGCGCATGTTCAGACGCTCTATCCGCGGATCGACCTTGCGCCAGTTGGCGATGGGGTGGCAGTGGATGCTTCAACTGAGCAAGTGGAGGAGGCACTGGCTCAAACTCGCCCGATCGCCGAGAAGGTCGACAAGGCTCTCAAGCTGGAGTAGGATCCTGCATGACGAAGCAAGTATTCGATTAAAACGACAATATTGGATATTTTATCTCATGTTTTAAGGTTGCCCTAGTAGTTCTTTTGCTTGAATGCGCTTTTCCCTTCGCTTCACTTATCCTAAGTTCATAACGTCGAGAGCGGATCCCGTGCACGTGTAGAAAGGCTTAGGCGTCGTTCCAGGCCCGGTTACGCAGCATTTAGTTAGGAACTACTCGGGAATGAAGTAATGCCGAGTGGTTTTGCTAAGAGAACAAATATGAAATGGAAAAGGCATATATTTTATTGAACTTTGTGATACATAGCTTTTTATGGGTAGAATCGGCGTAAATGCTCTATGTTCCACGGGTGTGGGACTTCGGTGCCGTCCTCGCATTGGAGACGAAAAGTACCCGAACATATGACCTGGGTCACTATGAACGGTCCTTCCCATGGGGCGGAGAGTTTGTGAACCCCTGCTGTGGATTGCACTCGGCGTAAGACGAGGTCACCGATGTTGAAGTCCCGTTGCTGAACGTTCTTGTCATGGTATCGTCGGAGTTGTTGCTGGTAGCGCGCGTGCTGTAGGAGGGCGTTGACCCGATATTCCTCGATGGAGTCGAGGTCCACCTCACGAGCTGCTTCCGCTTCGCCTTCCTCATAGTTGTCGATGCGCGGTGACCCGAAAGCGATGTCGGTGGGGAGGATTGCTTCGGAGCCGTAGACTAGCAAGAAAGGAGTGTGACCTGTTGCACGACTCGGCTGAGTCCTGAGTCCCCAGATGACCTGTGGTAGCTCTTGGTGCCATCGTCCGGCGAACTTCTTCAACGGGTCGAAGATCCTTGCCTTTAGGCCTTGGAGTATCATGGCGTTGGCTCGTTCCGCCTGTCCATTACACCTAGGATGAGCGACGGAGGCGTATTATACATCAATGCATCTGCTCTCGCAAAAATCCCAGAAGGCAGATGCGGTGAACTGTGTCCCCAAGTCGGTTATGATCCTGTTAGGGACCCCGAACCGGTGCGTGATTTCTTCGATGAATGCACCTCAAGATCATAATCCTTGATCAGATCTAACCATCTTCCTTGATGCATATTTAGATCAGCCTAGGTGTCACACCCGGATTTACGAAGAAAATCCGAATGCTACTATATGTGTACCCAGGAAGTCTTTACACACATATAGTTCAGAAATGAATATCAAAGAAAGGGAAAACAGTGCTCGATAACATAAATCATAACAAGTCTTACATCACAGGCATTACATTTATTATCAAGTTTATCAAAGTAGCGGAAGCCTGACGTAGTCTAACTCCAGAACATCTCCACAGGGACTCTGACTGGGGGAATGCACTGCCTAGAAGTCCGGGAACTCCTCAGGGAAGACAAAAGCATCCACAGGTGGTTCATCTGAGTACCCATCCAGGATTTTGTTGAAGTGAAGCAAGTGTAAGTAATCCATCTTACTTAGCAAGCATAACATGATTAAATGAGGCTCAAAAGGCTAGACAAGGTTTGAACTGCGGTTAGCAATTTTAGTTGATTACTTTTAGAATTAACCTGAATTACTACAGTTATATGACAACCCAGTTGTAACCCACATTATGAAAGCATATGAAATATTATGAATGAACAACATCATATTAAACCATTATTCAGAAAACAAGGAACCCCGAGTCAAAAAGGATCCAGGCCGCTCTTGACCGTGAGCACGGCTGTTATAACAGTTTTACACTCTGCAGAGGTTGTACACTTTCACCACCGGTCGCGACACCCCTTTGCCATAGGCAATGCACTCCCAAAACGAGCACAGGGTATCACTACGAGACCTTTCAAAAGACACCCTAGCAAGCTAGTGGCCGCTACGGTTTCCTGACAGGCGCATGGACCCCTCCAGGCTCCAGCCAAAACATCACACAAATCCATCACACACAAACCCCAACGAGAACTGACCGAGGTCCACACTTAAACCTGGCAGCCCCACTTGCGCCTTTCGGTAACCACTAAACAAGCTAGAGCCGTACAGTTTACTTAGTCAAGACCAGAGCCATGTGATTCCTGTGGTTGTACGGTTTTCCTGGGTGGCCGCTTTAAGATCGGAACCTTAAGAAGAGACGCTTAGAGCAATGCAAACACATGCTCAAGCTCCCTAAACCAAGTTGCTAAAAAGCATATTTTAATAAGGTTCCAAGTATACCATTAGTCAAGATTAACATTTTACAATGATCGTTAGCGTTTGCAAGCATAGCACAACTTAACAAAACTACCCATATGCAAAACCCAGGGTGATCAAGGAATATAGGATTTAAATCTAGTCATTCCAAAGGTTTAACAAATTTAGACACATGCATGAATGAATAACATGATTAATAGGTGAATAGGTATCAAGGATAAATCATGTTACACTTGCCTTCCTCAAAGTATTGCTGCTGATCCGATTCTTCAAACTCTTGATCAAAGCCGGCCTCGTACTGCTCGCACTCTAAACACGCATTCCAATCACCACACATACATCCATCACAAGCCAGTACATGCATACAAAAGTATATCTATTAGAACAGTACACCATACAATGAAAACAGAAGCAAAAAGGATATAAAACTAATCTACGCATTTCTACGAACACAACAACGCGAAAATCACTCTAATCGGATTTACGGTGATTAAACTACACTAAAAACAAGACGAAGGTCTAAGCTGCGATAAACCGAGGACTTAAACGTAATTAACCCTAGACAACAGGGGGTAGCAGAGAAGAAAAACATTGCACAGGGGGATGGCGGGTTGATATCTGACTTTTGCAGGGACTCTTAAACAAAATTACGAAGGGGTATTTGATGTTTTAATCTTGACCGCAGAACGGAGATCGGACGGCCAAGGAGGTTTTTGCTTCTTCTCTGTTCGGTCCAGGGGATAACGCTCGCACGTTCTCGCGAGAGAACGGCGGCGCCGCCCAGAACAGGCCCCGGCGGCCATTCTGCTCGCCGGCGTTGGCCGGTCCGGGGGCCTCGGACCTCCGTTTCGCGAACGGATTGAACCAGGGGCTAGAGGAGGTCAGCGCGAACTGATTCCCCATGTTATTGACGGCGATTGCGAAACGGAGCTGGCGGGCGACGGCGGAGGGCGGCCAGACTTACATGCGTGCAAGGATGACGACGCCCGGCCGCCGCCCCTACCCCGGTGCCCCGCCCCTGCCCCGGCGCCCGGCCCCCTCAAGGCCCTGGAGGCGGACATCCACCACGCCAACGCCATGTGAGTGTCCTTAATCCTCCGCCCGCCCAGGATTGTGCGCTGTTCCGGGCATTTCTTGGGTTGTCCCCCCCCCTTTTTTTTGGGGGGGGTGTTTCGGATGAGTCCTGCGCCGTGCTGAAATTCGGGAAAGTGGGTTGGAGAGGTTCCCCGGTTTGGAAAAAGCAGGAATTTATCCTTTTGGTTAAGGGAGATGGTAGTGTGTGGGCTTCCAAGGGTAGGGGAAACAGTGAATTCAGTCAAATTTCTAAAGGAAAAAGAGTAATTCAGGGAGTTCTCCTGCGGCTGGGAATTGGGATTGTACCAAATTTGTGCCGAAGGGTAAATCTGTAACCAGCCCTTTCTTGGCGGCTACCTCTGCATATCCTGTAGTCATGGTAGAGTAAGGCCTAACTCTAATATTGGTGTGTTCTCATTATACTTTAGTAAAACCCAATTCGGTATCTTCGCCAATCATTTGCATTTATGAAGTATGGTGCTTAGCAAAGGGTGGTGTTTCCGCCCTGTGCCTCTCAGCAAGCTGCTGTGCTGACTGATAAACTGGTTTGTGAATTCCAGGGCGGATGCCATTCAGAGGAACTATGGTGGAGCATGCGTGCAGATGAGGCTGTCGTTCAGCTCCCTGGCTCCATTCTTCCTGTACTTCATCCAGTGGCTGGATTGTGGGTGCTGTTATGCTCTTCCCAGTTATTTAGGACTCTTTCACATTCTCATATGCAAGGTAAATCGCAGTATGCAGTTTGGGCTTCATATTTATGTGTCAGTTACTTGCATATGTGCAGGAGTTCTTGGTTTCAGATGTCAAAACCTCCATATTTTGTTACACAGGTTTATGCTGATGGAGATAGCTCAGTGTCAACTTATGAAAGGCGGGCAAGCCTTAGGGAATTCTATGGTAATCTCTGGCCTATATGGCAGCTTGCATTGGAATTTGGAACCTTCATACCAACCTGCTTTGGACTTCAAGTCTCATAAGCTTCTTGCATTGCAGCAATCATATATCCTATTCTGCAGCAGCTTCAGAGTAGTTTGATTGAGAGGGACCTGAAAGGGAAGGGTCGATGCAAAGACATAGTGAGTAGGAGGCGGATGGAGGATTGGAAAAAGATTTCAGGCAAGGATGTGGAAAGGGAGGATGAATGTGGGATTTGCATGGAGACATGCACCAAGATGGTCCTGCCTAATTGCAGTCATGCAATGTGCATTAAATGCTACAGGGACTGGTAATTTCTTCTCACAGTATTATCTGAATGTGAATAGGAGCAATCTTATGCAATTTGGATATAGATTCTGGGTGTAATAATAGTGCTACATTTTAGTTACTTGTAATCAAGAAATTAGTACTTTGTTTGTTCCATTTTTGTTGCGGTGGCGGTGCTTGCTGAAATGTTTTCTTGTTCTTGGTATAGGTATAAAAGATCAGAATCCTGTCCTTTCTGCCGAGGAAGCCTCAAAAGAATCCGATCAAGAGACCTTTGGGTACTTACAAATTACAATGATGTCATTGACCCTGCAAATTTAGAAAGAGAAAACGTGAGGCATTTCTATAGTTATATTGACAGCTTGCCCCTTATACTTCCTGACAACATTTTCTTTTTCTATTATGATTATATGCTATAATCCAGAAGCACCATGCATCGAATGTGTAAAGCATGTGTAAATTGTGAGATCAGATGAAATTAGTGTAGATTTTTCTTTGGTAGATGAATGGCCTTTCTGTCTTTGACAGCATGCATGTATTTACTTGTAGGATAGCATTGTAACACTAATGCAACCGTGAATAAAATTTGTAGGCAATATTCATTACATTGTCAAGTGCCATTTCTTGGATCCAATTTATGTTGTCCACATTACAGTGGATAACAAAAGTATTCTCTAGGTACCTATTAATGAAGGTAGATGTTTATTATTGGGAACTAGGATGGCAAATGAAGGTTAAATCTATTTGTTTTGACATATTTATTGAATGTAAGAAATATTACAGTACTCTGTTTCTTCAATTGGGCACCCTACTGGAAAGAGGTCATGGTACCAGAAGCAAATAATCTTGTTGAAATTCTCTGCTAGAGATAACACTCAGCTTGTGCATTTGCAAAGTTATGTGGTTTTAATAAAATTAATTTATGCACAGTCGGATTTGTGGGGCTTAAAATTTTCCAGGAGCTGTTTTTTTTTTTCTTCTTTTAAAAAATTCTGGAACTGTTTTCTTACATACCGTTTGTGGTTCTTATTTGTTGTTTAAGGTTCCTTTTCCAAATCGAATTGAATATTGCACGTTTCTTTTTTTAACGGGCGAAGTTGCTGAGCTTCCATGTGCGCTGTTGCGTCCTTTTGTTTGCCACGCGATAAGTAAAAAATAATTGCGCTTCCAATATAATTTACCAATATACTATGTTTAGTGTTACTGTGTTAACTTGTTATATCATAACACATTTTTTCTCAAACAATGAATTATGTTTGGCACCCTCTGAAGATATGCTCTATGGGATAGTACTCTTTTTTGTTTTTGAGCAAATTTCGAGATAGTACTCGTAATATTTTCAACGTGGGCCGTGTCCAAAAAAAAAAGTCTATGTGGGCCCTTTCCGTATCTGGCGAACCAGACTTCGATTGAAACACATTCTCCGGGCTTGGGCTTAGGGCTCGCGGCCCACGACTCCTTACTCTCCGGTGTCATCGCAATCTGCCGCCACGGCCTTGGTGGTCGCCTCCGCCGCCGCCGCCGCCGCAGCAGCAGCAGCACAACATCCCCGCGGTGAGGCCGCGCACCTAGGGTTTGAGAAGGAAGAAAGCAGAGGGGATCTCGCAGCCAAGATCCTCCGGCAATGGAGATCGTTCCCGGGAGGAAGAAGAGCAAGTCGAGAGGTCGCAACAGCCAAGAACCTCCCGACCGCATCAGCGGCCTCCCCGACTGCGTCCTGGGCCACATCGTCTCGCTCCTCCCCACCGTCGACGGCGCCCGGACCCAGATCCTCTCCTCCCGGTGGCGCCACGTCTGGCGCTCCGCGCCGCTCAACCTCGACTGCCACGGCTTCGGCGCGCGGGCCGCCTGCGTCGACCTCCTGTCCCGCGCCCGCAGGGCGCACGGCGGGCCCCTCCGCCGCCTCATCCTGTCGACGTCCCGCAAGACCGCCGTCCATCCCTACCTCGACCGCTTCCTCGGCTCCCCCGGCCTGGACGACCTCCAAGAGCTCGAGTTCTTCTACAGCCGGCATCTCCCGGTCCTGGAGCCGCGTTCGCCGTTTCCGCTGGAGGCGCGCCGCCTTGCGTCCACCCTCCGCGTTGCCAGCTTTGGCTTCTGCCAATTCTCCGAGGAAACTGCTTCCTCGCTCGTCTTCCCTGTCCTCAAGCACCTGGAGCTCAACGAAGTCAGAATCTCGGAGGACTCTTTGCAGACATTGTTGGCTAGCTGCCATGCTCTGGAGAGCTTGCAGCTAGCCAAGAACGTTGGCTTCCGTCACTTTCGGCTCATCTCTCCCAGCCTTAGAAGCATTGGTGTGTCTGTTGGTATTGGGGAAATCGTGTTGGAAGAGCTCGTCGTTGAGGACACGCCTTGTCTAGAAAGGCTGCTCTTTCCAATGTTACTGTGCCGCCTGCACGTCAGAGTAATCTCCGCGCCGAAGCTGCAGATCTTGGGATGGCTCCCTGATTTTCGTCCTAGACTTAATCTTGGCATTGATGTCCCTCAGGTATTTGCTTCTTTCTTTCCGGTGAACATAGATTCATAGTGATTTTTTTGGCTTACATTCTTGTTCCAATCATTCATGGTGTGCTGAATTCAGGAACTGAACACAAACACTCTTAGCTTGACCATGGTGATGCGCTCCGTGAAGATTTTAGCTCTCCGCACCCAGTATTTTTCTCTGGATATGGTTATAAACCTAATGACATGTTTTCCCTGCCTGACAACTTTGTACATCTCGGTAAAATTTCTTCCTTTTATTGTTTCTTTAACTTGGTCGTCTGATGTTCTCATCGAGCTACTCCTTGGCATCAACACTATTTCTTGAGCCTCTAGTAATTGTTCTTTTTAACATTGTACTTTTCAGTCAGTTTACAGAGGGGATGAGGAGAGCAATTTGTGGAATGTTGAACAACTTGGTCGTATAGAATGCATCAACCACCATCTGAAGAAAATAGTACTATCAGGTTATATAATGAACTGCATGTCACAGGTTAACTTTATCAAGTTCTTCGTATTGAATGCTAGAGTGCTACAATTGATGAGGCTCGAGATACCATCAGGCATGCCTGTTGAATGGATTGAAAAGCAGCCTAAGCTACTCCAGCTCAAGTATAGAGCTTCAAGTGATGCTAAGTTTGAATTTCCCACTGGCAGTTGCTTGTGTTGCCCTGTAAATCTGAAGTGGGTCAGTGATTTGTTGAGAGCTGACCCCTTCTTATGGAGTACTTCCCAGAACTGCGCGTGATGGCCTGCTAAGAGTTATCTTGCCAGCATCTACTTTCCCAACTTAATTATTTCTTCTGATCATTTTTTATGAGTTCGGGTCCGTGTACTCTTCTTGTCCAGTGATATTATTGTGATCCCTCAACAAACTATATTGTACCTTTGTGTTGGAATGTGATAATGCTTAATTAAGAGCCACACAGAAGTGCCGAACTTAGGGAGTTAGGGGTGATGTTTCTGACTCTGTCTTTTCTTGTTTCTATCCTTCATGGTGCGCTGAATAGAGAACTGAACACAAACACTCTTAGCTTGGTGATGGTGATGCGCTTGGTGACGATTTTAGCTCTCGGTACCCAGTATCTTTCTCTGGATGTGGTTGTAAACATCATGACATGCTTTCCCTGCCTGACAAATTTGTACATCTCAGTAAAAAAAAATCGTTTTATTGTTTATTTAGTATGGTCTGACATTTTGTTCGAGTTACTTGGCAACAACCTTGTTAGGAAAATGGGCCTAGTTTTGACAATATAGCCATTGGATCGAAAAATTTTATAAAATGTACATTTGAAGGTATCTTTTAGGTCCCAAACATGGAATCCAAAACCATGGTATCCCAAACATGTATCCAAGACATGTATTGAGAAACTACGAGAAGAACCTGCGAAAAAATAAATCAAAACATGAAGACGGAGGTGCAGTGCAGCAACTGAAGATGGAACACCATAATAATCGGCGACCAAAGTGCCAGCGGCAAAGAGTCAAGTGGCACTGATTGTTGCGGTGCTTAGTTGACCACAACACCGCCGCAACAATCGGTGGTGATGGACAGAGGAAGGCGTATGTCTCGAGGAACGACCGATTATTACGGTCCTGCACAAAGCAATGCATTGCAACAATCATTGCAAAAAGACGAAGTTGAAGAAGGCTACTAGAACGACTGACTATTGCGGTGGTCACCTTGGATAAGGCACTGCAACAGTCGGTGGTCGGCATGAACCCACTGTCAGAACCTCAACCGCTACTTGTACTATGGGGCACAAGATGTTGCGGTGGTGCACCTTTTGGGCACCCGTCGGTGGTACAGCTAACTAACGGCTAGTTCTTCATGTTGGGCTATAAATACCCCTTCACCCGGGGCATTTGAGGGGTGTTAGAGCTTGGGAAGGCTATTGGATGTTGAAGTTCACCATTTTATGTGCTCTGTCCACCAAAGTGCTTAAAATAAGATTAGACAACAAGGCAACTCTTTAGTCCCGGTGGATACCAGCCCCCAAGGCTAAGATAGGACATCGGGGCGCTGATTTTTTTCTATGTCCAGGCGCCCAATCTCTCTCTCTTAGGGGTGGGCATTCGGGTAACCCGAAAATTTCGGGTTGGGTAATTCGGGTTTTTGGAAATTCGGGTTATGAAAATCAATACCCAAAATTTACATGAAAAATTAAGTACCCGATATTTCGGGTACCCGAAAATTCGGGTTCGGGTTCGGGTAATCCCGAAGTACCCGAGCTAGAGCACATACGCTCGAGAGACGACTCTCGCATCAAGAACTCAACAGAAAAGAACCCAATATTAATGTTTGGCTCATCAATCAAATCAAGGCATACTAGCACTGTGTGTCTCATATTCAAATCGAGACATCAGGAAAGGATAAAGACGGACCCTTCTGGAGATCTGGTTTGTGCCACCTCCTGCGCCTTAGCAATTTTCTCGAGCAACAGCAACCCCATGCATCCAAGCGCAGTGGCCAGCAAGGAGCCTGTTCAAGGCAGCGGCATCAGGGCCTCAGGGGATCCCTGCGCCGGGTGCGGAGAGGGCTGCAGAGAGCGCGGAGGCCGGAGGGGAAGCAGCCTTGAGATGGTGATAGGGCGGCGTTGGAGTTGGGGGAGATACGGTGATGGAGCGCGTGCGGAGTAAAGGGAGAGGGAGCGGATGAGGACGAGATGGAGGGGAGCACAGACCGCGGCGCGGATGTGGCTGAGGTGGGGGATGATGTAAGCTAGGGTCACCGTGGGGTGGGGTGGGCTGGGCTGAATGTCGGGGCTCTTGGGCTGCTGCCGTGCTGTGCTACAGCAGTCAAATCGGGTTTTCGGGTTTTTTCGGGTACCGGGGTTCTAAACCCGAACTACCCGTAATAATTTCGGGTTTTCAGACTTAACACCCGATCTAGGTTCGGGTTTTCCAAATTTCGGGTTTTTCGGGTTCGGGGTCGGGTTTTTCGGGTTCGGGGTTCGGGTTTCGGGTTATGTGCCCACCCCTACGACGAGGTACGTCCACTGCAAAATCACCGAGCACTGCTCTTGCCCAACATCATACAGCTGAGACATCGTTCCTGCGATC
>CM014271.1:64637746-64656913 GCA_004135705.1 Alloteropsis semialata | reverse complement strand
CCTGGGTGAAGGCTCAGCGGCGAGCCTCTTGGACTGGACGAGCGCCTCTGCGAACTGGAAGCACTCGGTTTCACAGGCGAACGCATGCTCAAATGAAGTCCCCACGGTGATGACACCCTTGGGTCCGGGGATCTTCAATTTGAGGTACGTGTAGTTCGGGACAGCCATGAACTTTGCGTATGCAGGCCTCCCGAGGATGGCGTGATACGCCCCAGGAAATCCCACCACTTCGAAAGTGAGGGTTTCTCTGCGGAAGTTCCGTGGAGTCCCGAACGTGACGGGCAGGTCGATCTGCCCGAGTGGTATTGCGTCCACCCCGGGGACGATCCCATGGAATGGCGCCGTGGATGGCCGAAGCTGGGAGCGCGGGATCCCCATCTCATCAAGAGTGTCGACGTAGAGGATGTTGAGGCCGCTTCCGCCGTCCATCAACACCTTGTGGACGCGTTTCGTCCCGAAGAGAGGAGCAACCACGAGCGGGTACCTTCCGGGTTGTGGGACGTAGTCGGGATGATCGGAGCGGTCGAAGGTGATCGGGGCCTCGGACCATTTCAGGTAGGAGGGCACCGCGGGGTCCGTATGGCAGACTTCTCGCCGGATTAGCTTCTCGTCGCGCTTCGAGGGGCAGGCCGCCGATCCCCCGACGATCATTAGGATCGCTCCGTCCTCCCTGGGGTAGCCGTCGTCGTTGTTCGAGCCACCGGCCCCGTCCCGGTTCTCGTAGGGCTTCTTCTTCAGGGTGCCGGCGAGGAAGCTTCTCATGAGTTTGCAATCCTTCAGGGCATGCTTGACAGGGCCCTCGTGGTTGGTACAGGGCGCCTCGAGGAGCTTCTCGAAGTGGTCCTTTGGCGCCGGGTTCCCTTTGGGTTTTGTGGCCTTTCGCTCGGCCGCTGCTACCATGCGACCATCGCGCCTCCGCTTGTCCTTCCTTTTCTTCTTGTCGGGTCGGGCGGAGGTGCCCTCGTCAACCGCCTCCGACTGCTTGCCCTTGCCCTGAGGCCGTTCAAGGGTTGCAGCGACGGCGTCCTCCCCATCGGCGTAGTCGGTGGCGATGTCGAGGAGCTCCCGGATGGTTCGTGGCTTCCTGCGCCCCAACTCATGGATGAGGGTCGCGCAGGTGGTTCCGAAGCGGAACGCGGAGACGACGTCGGTGTCAGCAGTGTTTGGCAGCTCGGTGCAGCGCTTGGAGAAGCGCTTGATGTAGTCACGCAGGGTCTCGTCCTCTGCCTGGAGGCAGTTGCGGAGGTCCCAGGGGTTCCCGGGACGGGTGTAGGTGCCCTGGAAGTTGCCAATGAAGGCATCACGCAGCTGCGCCCAGCTGTCGATCTTGCCCGCAGGGAGATGCTCCAGCCATGTTCGAGCCGAGTCGGCGAGGTAGAGGGGGAGGCTTTTGATGATGAAGTAATCGTCTTGCGCTCCCCCTGCATGGCACGCGAGCCGGTAGTCCTCCAGCCAGACGCTGGGGTTTGTGTCCCCGTCGTACTTGGGCACCGTCGTGGGAGCCCGGAAGCGCGGAGGAACCTGAGCGCCGAGGACGTGGGGTCCAAAGGCACGCGGCCCCCTGGGGTCGGGTGACGCACTCCTGCTCCGGTCCTCGCCGCTGTCGTAGCGGCCCCCGCGCCGTCTGTTATAGGCTCGGCGTGGGCGGTTCTGTTGGTGCTCGTCCCGTCGCCTGGCGCCTCCGTCGGCTGTGGCCCCGCGATGATGCACGGAACGCTCATGATCGGGCTCTCGGGGAGCGCGCTGGCGTGAGGCGGAGCTTTCCGCCTGTTGGACCGCTGCGGTTTCCAGGAGCGCGCGGAGCTGCTGATGGAACCTTCGATCTTCGGGCGCCGCCGGTTCAGGGTGTTCACGTAGCAGGACAGCAGCCGCTGCGAGGTTCTGGGACGCCCGGTTGAAGACCGGCGCGTTGTTGGCGTTGCCACCGTCGTTGACGATGCGCTGTTGCACGTCCCGGGCGCGTGCGCGGGCAGCTCCTCCGTCCGCGTTTCTCCCAAGCTCGCGGTTGAGCTGCTGCCGTTCTGCCTCGATCTGACGCCGGGCCTCGTCTAGCTCCTGCAGCCTGACCCGCCGAGCATCGTCCGCCGGGGCGTTTGGTGGTGGCGCCGCGGGAGCGTTGGCAGGCGGAGCTGCAGGGGCTCGGGCAGGCGGAGCCGCAGCGGCGTTGGCAGGTGGTGCTGCGGGGGCGCCGTCCCTCGTCGAGCTGCTCGCAGACTGCACATCCCCGTCGGGGGTGTGACACATGAAGCATTCCCGAGAAGGGTCGAAGTTCGGCGGAGCCCACGTCCGCCGTGGGCGCGAGCTTTGCTCACCCACCGTGCTTCTGGTGGTTGGCGAGGCGTGTGGGTCGGACTCCGTCGGTGTCGGGGTGACCGCCGGGTCGCTCGGCAGGCCTGGCTGCCCCTCCGGGTACATGGCGTTGTAGCAGTCGATGAATTCGTCCCAGAGGAGCTGCTCCTGCCCTCCAACCTGGAGGGCGAGATTGGTGATCATGTAGGAGACGTTGCGGAAGCGTTCCTGGGACGGGTTCCGTCCCAGGGCGGCCGCCAGGTCCCCTCCGAGTAGGTCGAGGACGTAGGCGGTAGCTCCCGCCGTGGCGTGGGAGGGCTTGGGCCCCTCGCCGTGGAGCGTCTTGCCGTCGTCGCGGGCAAGCTTGGGGCGCACGAAAGTCGCCCCGATGATGGGCTCCACCGACTTGTCGATGACGAAGTCGAGGGAGCCGAACCGCAGGTGGTCGCCAGACGCCAGCGAGGCGCCGGTGTGGGCCATCCGGACCCTGGTGAAGTGTCGTGACACGCGAAAAGCCCCTACCTGGCGCGCCAACTGTCGGGGTTCTCTACCGCCGACAAGTAAATTTCCTACGATCGCGCGTCGGAGCCCGGATGGTGACTCGAGAGACAGGGGGTTTTAGACTGGTTCGGGCCTCCGGAGAGTAATACCCTACGTCCAGTATGTGCCGGTGTTCTCAAGTCCAAAGTCTGTAGTAGGGGGTACAAACTGGTCGGGAGAGGGAGAGGGTCCCAGGTCCCGGTGCTGTGTGTGCAAGTGTGCTGTTGGTGCTGTGTTCGAATGTTCGGCTGGTGTCCGTTCGTCCCCCCACTGATGTCCCCTTGTCCCCTTTTATAGTCTCAAGGAGAGAAGGGAGCGGGGGGTAAGAAAGATAGAAAATTACAAGGAGAGTTACTGCCCCGAGGCCTTTAGCTTGCGTCGTGCGCCGAGCCGTACAGGGAGCAGGTGTTGACGGAGTGGGCGCCCCGCCGGACCCGGGATCGTACATCCCGGGTGGTTGGTGTAGACGTCTTCTCGGGTAAGCCCCCGGGTAGTTCCCGGGTCGTAGTTGACTTGCTCGAGGTCCTCGGGTGCTCCAGGTGTCCTGCTCGGGTTCCAGGTGTCATTCATGGGCGCCTGGGATCGTACTTGGGTGCCCGGTGTTGCGCATGCGCTCCTCCCAAGACTGTAGCGTTCCTGTTCGGATGGGACGAGTGCCACTGTGGCTGCCGTGGCGAAGGACGGACGCCCATCATGCTCTGACGCGGCGGGTACCAAGTGGGTACGGCGCCGGATGGGCCAAGACGTGGCCGGGTAGTTTCACCCGGGGAGCTGGAGACTCCTCGGGGCGGAGAACTCCCCGGGCGAATCGGAGAGCCCCTCGAGGGCGGGGAACTCCTCGGGCGAGTCGCGGGGCCACTCGGAGGCGGAGAACCCCTCGGGCGAATCGCGGAGACTTCTCGGAGGCGGAGAACTCCTCGGGCGAATCGGAGACTCGTCGGGCCGCCTCCGAGGTGTCAGGGCATGGAGAATCTGCTTTGGTTTGGGTCTTTAGTTTTGCTTTTTGAGGGTTTGGATCATCGTAAGCTCCCGGATTAAGGGTTTGATTGGGTACCCCTAATTCGGACCTTCGTCACCAAGGCTAAGAGAGGACATCGGGGCGCTGATTTTTTTCTATGTCCAGGCGCCCAATCTCTCTCTCTCTCTCTCTCTGGCGCGTGGGTGGGCGGGTTGGGGCGCCTCTACCGCGACACGGCTAGGACAGTGTGGCTAGCCGAGCGGGCTTTGAGCGAGCTCAGATCGAGAGGAGGTCGCGAACCAATGTTGCAAATTGCGGGCCATAGAGTTTAGCGGAGTGCGCCAAAAAAAAGCTATAGGGGCTATAGCGCAGCTATAGTGGCAGCTATAACCTTTAGCGGTATGCCAAAAATCAGAAAAAATTAGGTTTAAATATAGAAATATGACAAATTTTAGCACATATTTCATAAGTAAATGTCTAGACATGAGTGCAGGCACAATGAAACAATAAAAAGTAGGTCACAAACTATAAGATAAGTCACAATCTATGACTCATAGCTCAAAAATCACGAGCACATAAGTTCATAGCTCAAACATAGCGGAGTTAGCGGTGCTATGCTATTGAATTTAGCGATGGTATTTCAAGTTATAGCAGAGTTAGCGATATTAGCGGTAATATTTGCAATATTGTAGCGGCACTCTTGCAACAGTCTTTCGAACAAAGGGCCGCTGGGGCAAGCCGTCGCGAGATCTCCCTGGTCGCTCTGTACTCCGAACTTGATACTGTCCCCAGTGAAGGTGGTCGGCGGTGCCAAGATCCCGTGAGCATGTGCAGTTAGCGAAATCCTAAATTTTTTGTTGGGATGTTTTTAATGATTTTTGTAAAATCTGTGACGTTGATTCTTGTGATTGTTTGTGATTCATGTGAAATCCAGGGTGTGAGTGGACGCACAAAGAATTTTTTTGTTGTGTTTTTGGAAAAGTGGCAGCTTTTGAAAGATGGAGCGTGAGTTTTGCAACATGCTTTTTTTATTTTCTAAAAAATCTCATTGGTCTAGGGTGCTATCTCCATTTGGGACAAGAGCTTCTGTTTAGTCCCGTCCGAATGGGCACCCAGAACTAAAGATCACGTCCTTTAGTCTCGAATTCCTAGTCTCAATTGGAAATCCGGACTAAAGGCAGTGCACAGTGACTAGCCCATCTCTTTGTATAAAAATAAGATGTTTGACCTATTAACTTATACATTGAGGTGATTATAATCCATGTTGCAATCTAAGGGTCTGTTGGATCTAATCCACACAGCTTCACTCCACCATAGAATAGATCCACCGTAAAGTTGCAAAATATGAGCACATCTGGAGGAGCTCCACAAAAAAACATGAAGTTGGTCTACATATTCGAGTTTTTCGTGAAGCTGCAAAATGTAGATGATATTTGGCTTAAAATCATTGGAGCAGACTAAAAACGTGGAGCGGAATGGATCCAAATATGCCCTAAACAATTGTGATATGATTTATCAAACTTGTGGTAGTTTTTACCGCTACAATTCAAACAATGTGGCCTTATTTATTTCGCCACTATTTGTCTTACCTGACCGCTTATCGTGTACTCGTTTTTAAGGTTTGAGACGTTCACTATTACGAGGTCCATTTTTCTTGAACAACACTATTATGAAGTCCATATGGGCCATTTTGTCTTACCTGACCGCTTACTTGTATCGTGCACTAGTAGTGGAACGAGGAGGAGGAAGACGAAGGGGAATTTTTTTTTCAAAGATATGTTTCTCTTTCTCAACCTCATATGGGCCTTAAATTGCATATAGAACGCGGCCCAGCCCGGCCCGTGACTGAGGGCATGGAACCTCAAGGCCCAAACACTGCATTCACTGATTAACCCCACCTTTGAACTGTTCGTCTATCCGCCGGGGATTAGCGGCTCTCCGCCGCCGCAAGCGACGGAGATGGTGGCGCTGACCCGCGGTGCCAAGAAGAGGAGAATGGAGGCCGCTCCGGGGCAAGAAACGGTGTCCATCTCAGGCTCTTCACCGCCTGAGCTGCGGCCACCGCCGGCGATGCCGACGGACGCGCCCCATCCCAAATCTCCAGGCAAGTCGCAAGCACCGCCGCCGCCGCCGCCTGGTGCCGGCGAGGAGGGCGGCGGCGGCGGCGGCGGCCTCGATCGCATCAGCGGTCTCCCCGACGCCATTCTTGGCGACATCATCTCCCTCCTCCCCATCAAGGAGGCCGCCCGCACGCAGGCCCTCGCCTCCCGGTGGCGCCACCTGTGGCGCTCCACCCCTCTCAGCCTCGACGCCGCTGACCTCCCCGACGAGGGGGAGACCTTCCGCGCCGGCTTCATCTCGCGGATCGTCGCCGCCCACCCGGGCCCCGCTCGCCGCTTCTCCGTCCCCGCGCTCCAGCTCTTGCTCTGCCCCTCCGCAGTCGACTCCTGGATATGCTCGCCTGCGCTCGACAACCTCCGGGAGCTCGAGTTCCATATCGGTGAGTTACTCTATTTGCAGTCGGAGCTGTCGCTGCCGGACTCTACCTTCCGGTTCTCGGCCACCCTCCAGCTGGCTACCATCAGCAAATGCCACATCGCGGAAGGCACTGTCGAAGCACTCCACTTCCCCCAGCTCAGGGAGCTTGGTCTTGAGAGTGTCCGCATCTCGGAGGACTCGCTACAGAGCATGATTGCTGGCTCTCCTGTCCTGGAGTGCTTGCTGCTTAGCCGTTGCGTTGGCTTCAGTCGTGTCCGGATCAACTCTCAGAGCCTTGTAAGCATTGGTGTGCAGAAGTTCTCAGGGGAACTCATAATCGAGAACGCCCCTGTGCTTGAAAAGCTACTGCAACTCGAACCGTCTAAGGGCCTTCATGTATCGACAATTGCAGCACCAAAACTGGAAACCTTGGGCTGGATTTCTGACAGTGATCACTACTTCAAGCTGGCATTTGGCACTACAGCAGTTCAGGTAGTTGGGTTCTTACTCATTTGAATTCACAAGGCTTCTTAATGAATTTACTTGCACACCGAATAGTTCATTTTATCCAAATTTATAGATATAGACTAATGCAATGTTCTGTGCTTGGTAAAGGACTTGCATTCTGTTAGCATCACGGCTGTGGTGTGCAGTATCAAGATTCTAGCTCTCGATATTCATAATCTTAGCCTGGATATGGTTCTGGATTTGTTGAGATGCTTTCCATGCTTGGAGAAGCTGTACATTGACGTAGCAATTCTCCACTGGCTGCTCCTATTATTGGACTGTTGGCATACTTTCTGTTGATCAACTTACTATTATGTGTTTCCCTGATATGCAATTGTTTTTTCCCCATTTTTTCCAGTCTTATCTGTCAGCGGACAGAAACTCATGGCGTCGAAAACATCGTGATGTTATTAGATGCCTTGATATCCGTCTGAAGACAGTAGTGTTGAAGAATTATCGTGGCATAAAGTCACATGTTAACTTTGCATCGTTCTTCGTATTGAACGCAAAAATGCTGGAGTCAATGACATTTGAGGTTGCAGGCTGCCATAATCAGAAGTTTATTGCAGATCAGCATAGTTTACTTGAGCTTGAAAAAAGGGTTTCAAGAAGTGCTCAGTTTTATTTCACAGTTCGTAGATTTTTGTCCGAAAATCTAACATATATTAACCATGTCCATGATTTGTCAATAACTGATCCTTTTGAATGTAGATGTTGAAACTGGGTTGGTGTGTGTAGTTGAGTAGTTATTCTTGCCTAGCACATTTTCACGTTTGTATTTTGTTCATACTTGATCGGTTCTCTTGTCTGTAGTGTTTTGTAATTTGTACCATTCTGGAACCTTCTGATTTTGGACGAACTATGTGTATTGTCTCTCTTCAGTGCTACTATATGTGACTGGTAGAATTAAGGAAGTATGGAGCCATATCCCCACAATTGCATTGATGGAGGGCTAATCAACAATGTCAGCCACAGTTGTAGAAGATAGCATCATGATGTGCCCAGTTTTCTTTGAGATCATCATTTAAATGATCTCATCATCTCACGTCTACCTGATTTGACTATAGCTTGCCTACTGTATAAATCCTTTCAGTAGACCTATCACAAGTGTTTATGAATTTCCGGTAATGTTGTTGCATATTTGTGGTCAGGATGAAGAAGCAAATTGAAATTCCTTGTACCATTCTATACTGATCTTTTCTTGGATCATGTGGAACTTCATGATTTTTACCATCCTATGTGGCATCTTAAAGGATTAGATACAGATGGCATCTCTATTTTAAAGTTTTAAGGGAAGCAACCTCACTAGCTTCTTAAGTTTTCACTCAGTAAGGCCTCCAACTTCTTAACTGATTTACCCTAGTAATGTTCTAGTAAGTCATGTTGTTTCTCTTTCTGTTTACAAATTTGTGTGCTGCGTGCATATCTTTCTTGTATCACCTTAATGCGAATTTTACCAACAACAACAACAACAACAACAACAACATAACCTTTTGTCCCAAGCAAGTTGGGGTAGGCTAGAGATGAAACCCAAAAGAAACAAGGATAAGAGAGACATAAAAAGGCAAAAAAAAAAAGACAAAAGGTAGAGTTAGGGAAAAAGAAAAAGATCACGGCTCAGGCACGTTGATTGCTAATCTCCAAGCGCTCCTATCTATAGCTAAATCCCTGGAGATGTTCCATTCCTTAAGATCTCTCTTAACCGACTCGTCCAAGTCAATTTAGGACGTCCTCTACCTCTCTTTACATTATCTATCCGCTTTAAAACCCCACTACGCACTGGCGCCTTAGGAGGCCTCCGTTGGACATGTCCAAACCATCTCAGCCGATGTTGCACCAGTTTCTCCTCGATTGGTGCCACCCCAACCCTATCCCGAATATCTTCATTCCGGACTCTATCCCTTCTAGTGTGCCCGCAAAACCAACGTAACATACGCATCTCTGCTACACTCAGTTGTTGGACATGTCGCCTTTTTGTAGGCCAACATTCGGCACCATATAACATCGCCGGGCGAATCGCCGTCCTATAGAACTTACCTTTTAGCTTTTGTGGCACCCTCTTGTCACAGAGGACGCCAGAAGCCTGACGCCATTTCAGCCAGCCAGCTGAAATCCTATGCCTAACATCTTCATCAATGTCTCCATCCTTTTGTAGTATCGATCCTAAATACCGAAAAGTATCCTTCTTGGCCACCACTTGCCCATCGAGGCTAACGTCTCCATCCTCATGCCTACTCGCGCTGAAATCGCACATCATGTACTCGGTCTTGGTCCTACTAAGTCTAAAGCCTTTCGACTCTAATGTGTGCCTCCATAGCTCTAACTTCCTACTGACCCCTGCCTTACTCTCATCAACTAGCACCACATCATCAGCAAAGAGCATACACCAAGGGATATCACCTTGAATGTCCCTTGTGACCTCATCCATCACCAAAGCAAATAAATAAGGGCTCAACGCTGACCCCTGATGTAGTCCTATTTTAATTGGAAAGTCACTGGTGTCGCCATCACATGTCCGGACAAAAGTTGTCGCATCCTTGTACATATCCTTGATGAGGGTAATGTACTTAGTTGGGACTTTGTGCTTTTCCAAGGCCCACCACATGACATTTCTTGGTACTTTGTCATACGCCTTCTCGAGGTCAATGAAAACCATGTGCAAGTCCTTCTTCTGCTCCCTATATCTCTCCATCAACTGTCGTATTAGGAAAATCGCTTCCATGGTCGACCTTCCAGGCATGAACCCAAACTGGTTTTGGGTCACCCTCGTCACTCTTCTTAGGCGATGCTCGATAACCCTCTCCCAGAGCTTCATCGTATGACTCATCAGCTTAATCCCACGGTAGTTAGTACAACTTTGAATATCTCCCTTGTTCTTGAAGATCGGTACTAATATACTCCTTCTCCATTCTTCAGGCATCTTGTTTGCCCGAAAAATGAGGTTGAAAAGCTTTGTTAGCCATACTATCGCTCTAACACCTAGGCATCTCCACGCCTCAATGGGGATACCATCAGGGCCCATCGCTTTACCTCCCTTCATCCTCTTCAGAGCCTCCTCAATCTCCGCCTCCTGAATTCTCCTCACAAAGCGTCTGCTGGTATCATCAAATGAGTCATCCAACTCAAGGGTAGGACCCTCATTCTCCCCATTAAACAACTTATCGAAGTACTCCCGCCATCTTTCCTTGATCTCCTCGTCCTTCACCAAAAGTCGATCTGTCCCATCCTTGATGCATTTGATTTGGTTGATGTCCCTTGTCTTCCTCTCACGTATCCTAGCCATCCTATAGATGTCCTTCTCCCCTTCCTTCGTGCCTAGCCTCTGATAAAGGTTGTCATACGCCTGGCCCTTTGCTATACTCACAGCTCTCTTTGCAGCCTTCTTTGCTATTTTATAGCCCTCGATGTTGGCTACACTCTTGTCCAGGTGTAGGCGCTTGAAACACTCCTTCTTCTCCTTAATAGCCACTTGCACCTCCTCATTCCACCACCAGGTGTCTTTCGCCTCCTGTTTGCCTCCCCTACTCACGCCAAACACTTCTGAAGCCACCTTCCGAATACATGTTGCCATTTTTAGCCACATGTCGTCTGCATCTTCTCCTTCTTCCCAAGGCCCCTCGCCTAGCATCCTCTCCTTAAACACTTGCGCCCCTTCCCCTCTAAGCTTCCACCACTTCGTTCTTGCAGTCTTGGCACGTTTGTCCCGGTGGACACGTACCCGAAATCGAAAGTCCACCACCACAAGCTTGTGTTGAGGGACAACGCACTCCCCGGGTATCACCTTACAATCTAAGCAATCCCGTCTATCCTCCCTCCTTGCAAGGATAAAGTCGATCTGGCTCGAGTGTTGTCCACTACGAAAGGTCACTAGATGGGATTCTCTCTTTCTAAAGAGGGTATTCACTATCATCAAGTCATAGGCCAACGCGAAGTTCAAAACATCCTCCCCTTCTTGATTCCTACTACCATACCCGAACCCCCCGTGCACTCGCCCGACACCTACATTAGTCGCACCCACATGGCCGTTGAGGTCTCCTCCTATGAAGAGTTTCTCACTGATAGGCACGGTACTAACCATGCTATCCAGATCTTCCCAGAACTGCCTCTTGGTGCTCTCACTAAGACCTACCTGAGGGGCATAGGCACTGATCACATTTAGAGTAGAATCTCCAACTACCAGCCGGACTAGAATAATCCGGTCGCCTTGCCTCCTAACCTCTACAACTCCATCCTTAAGGCTTCTATCGATCAAGATGCCTACACCATTCGTACCCGATGTTGTCCCCGTGTACCAAAGCTTGAAGCCAGTACCTTCCACCTCCTTCGCCTTTTGACCCTTCCATTTAGTCTCCTGAACGCATAGAATATTTACACGCCTCCTAATTGCTACATCGACTAGCTCTCGTAACTTACCCGTTAGGGACCCTACGTTCCAACTACCTAGGCGAATCCTAGTTGGCTCGGCTAACTTCCTTACCCTTCGCACCCGTCGAGGGAAGTGCGAAGACCCTTGCTCATTTTTCACTACATCCGGGCGCCGATGTAGCGCGCCACTAAGGTTGCGACGACCCGGCCCTTGCCCATTTAACACTACACCCGGGTTCCGATGTAGCGCGTCGCTAAGAGGGTTACGCCCCAACGAATTTCTTATGGGTTTCACATCCATTAGAGTGGCTGTCATAGATGCTGGTTCGCCAAACCTAACGCACCCCCTCCTCCTTTATCCGGGCTTGGGACCGGCTATGTTGAGACGACTCAGAAAAGTCTTCCAGTCAACATAGGCGGAGTTTAATGCGAATTTTACCGTTGGTTTTTAAACTTGATAGATTGTCCTGGTAAGATTCCTGAAATTGGTCCACTGTGAGTGAGTTCTGCTCGTCGATATCTTAGGTCCCACTAGTTTATTAAACTTACTGGCACATGACAAATCTGGTGCACTTACATGAAAACTAGACAACATGTTAGACATCTCGTTTGCTCATTTTGTTCAGCTGTCTGCACCATGTTGAGTCCTTAGAAGTAGTATGTACATTTGGTATTCTTTGCTGCTCTATACAGGGCACTTATGCTTAGGACTCTTCCTGATTATAGATGCAGAACTGTAGTCCAGAGAGGTGGACCTGGTGGTTGACCCTGTAATTTCAGTGATGAAATTGCGGGGCTATTTCTGTGGCTACACTGGCGGTTCCTTTTTCTTCTGTGGTTAATTTATTGCATAATCTTAGGAGGATGTGGGCCAGATTTGTAAACTCGTGAATACAGACTGTTTTTTTGTGTTTATTTAGTGGAATGATGCCTTTTCTGGCCCTGGCAAAACATATATATGTCTATAGGACATCACCATGCCACTTTAAGGCACTGCAAACCATGTTTTCTGAGTTTACCATCAATTTCTGAAAAGAAAGTTCATTATGTTGTGAGATATTGAAGCCCAATTTGTTATAGGATATGCGAGCTAGTCTCATTATCCTTTTCACTTCGACATATTTATGAAACTATTGTTTCAGGGTTTATGTACTCATTACTTTTTGAACTATCCAGAAAAGCCCACACTCTAGTTTATCAGGAAACACTGGCATGAGTTTTTTATTTTAAAAAAAATTTCAAATCAGACCAACTTGAAGTACTAGTGCTGATCTCTGGTTTCCCTTTGAACTGTGTTCAGACTGAAAGAGCACTGGAGGATCGTGAGGTAAACTTAATGTGCAATAGGTTTTTAATGAGATTAGATTAGACACCTCTATATTTGGAGTGCGCAGTTTGAATTTGTGTTTGTTGGTGAGATTGTTTCTATTTCTCAAATACAATGCATATGGGTGGTTTTTCCGTCTCTGACAACTGATCCTGATGTAGACAGGTGCTGAGACAGGGCTTGATGCCCACTAGGATATACTGTTTTGTGACTATTTTGTTGTATGGACCTATCAGATTAGACTTGTGGATGCTTTCATTTCCTAATTTTTTTTGAGGAATGTTTTTGCATTTGTTAGTTTTGTTTCATGAAATTATCCACAATAGTGCGCAGTTTGAATTTGTGTTTGTTGGTGATATTGTTTCTATTTCTCAAATACAATGCATATGGGTGGGTTTTCTGTCTCTGACAACTGATCCTAAGGTAGACAGGTGCAGAGACAGGGCTTGATGCCCACTAGGATATACAGTTTTTTTGACTATTTTGTTGTGCGGACCTATCAGATTAGACTTCTGGATGTTCTCATTTCCTACATTTTTTTCAGGAATGTTTTTGCATTTGTTAGTTTTGTTTCATGAAATTATCCACAATGATTTGTTTTGTCACAAATGCAATTTTGGTTTTATCAAGGCCTATGATTGGACCCGCAACTGCTAGGGCTTAAGAAACCAACATGTGAAAGCTGGGGCAATTGGGTTCAGGTTTGTATGCTACTTATTTGTCAGCTTATCATACCTGAAAACCATAATTTTTCTTTGTAAAGTTTGCTGGTATTTCTGTAAGAGCAGCATTAAAGCTGCCATGGTTCTCTAGTTTGCAGGTTGCAGCACTGGCTCACTTGAAATTGTAGTTCCTCAGGTATTTGTTTGTTTTACCTTTCACCTTTTGAGCCTTTGAATTCCTTTCCATGCCCCTACTTTAATTCTTCGCACTATCCTTTTTACTCAGCCGGTGGAGGTACCTGCCCTTGCCATGGCAATAGAACAAGCTGCAGTGATCTAGGTGGTTGTCAGCTTGGTGGTTTCCAAAGCCTTTCAAATGTGCTTGAGCCTTGAGCCGAGGGTCTGTCTGGTTTCTTTTTGGACAGTGCAAAGAGATTTTATTCTTCTAATGCAACTTTTTTCCTGGAAAATTTTAAGTTTCAAATAGAACAAAGTTTCTTCTCATGGAGTTTTGTTCCATGAATAATGAGGAAATATTCCACCAAAAGAAAAAAACAGTTGTTTGGGTCTCAACCTATCTTGTATACACCAAACCCCGGCCCAGCCGGCCCATGATTGCTTCGGCCTGGTGTGGACCCGAGGTACCCACACAAGGGCCCAAAAACTAGTTCCCTCGCTGCTCTTGAACCGTCGTTCGCCGGAGCGGCGGCGGCGGCGGGGACGGCAGTAGCGGCCAAGAAGGTCAGAAGTTGAGGATGGACGCACACGAGGGCCGAGGCTCGCAGCCGATTTATTCGCCCCATCCCGACGAACCCACAAGCAAGCCGCAAGAACCCCGCATCCAAGAGCCTCTGGCGCGCCGCCCCTCTCAACCTCGAGTCCTCGACTGCGTCGGCTTCCCCAACGACGTCGAGTTCCTCGCCGCCGCCGTCTCCCGCATCCTCTCCGCCTCCTTCCGGACTCCGTCACCGTGAACGCCTGGCTCCGCTCCAGGGCCATCGACGGCCTCCAAGACCAAGAGCTGGACCTCGACGGCGAAAAGTTCGCGCCGCAGATCGCGCTGCTGGCCTCCGCCTTCCCGTTCTCGGCCACCCTCCGTGCCGCCACCTTCACCAGATGCGACATCGCCGACGACACCGCCAATGTGCTGCGCTTCCCGCAACTCAGGCACCTCGCGCTTGAAAGCGTCTGCATCTCGGAGGACTCGCTGCACGCCATGATCGCCGCCTCTCCGGCCCTGCAGTGCCTGTGGCTTGGGCGCTTGGCCGCAGCTTTGATTTCCGTTGCATCCGGATCAACTCCGAGAGCCTCGTGAGCATCTCCGTGTGTAATTTCTCAGGGGAGCTTGTCATCGAGAACGCCCCTTCGCTTGAAAGGCTGCTCTAACTCGAACCGTTTTGGGACCTTCAGAGTGTCGATAATCGAAGCACCCAAACTGCAAACCTTGGGGGTCCTATCTGACGGTGATTTCGGCAGAACAGTTGTTCAGGTAGTTGTAGCAATCTTACTTCTTGACTTTGACGCTTCTTGTTGAATTTTTTACCAGTACGCAGATTAAGTTTCATATTGTTTTACATATGTGTCCATAGGCAGCCTAATGCATTGTTCTATGTTGGTTAAGGATTTGTTCAGGAATGTGGTGTGCAGTGTCAAGATTGTCGCTGTCAGTATTCAAACTCTTTCCCTGGATATGGTTATCGATTTCATGGGATAGTTTCCATGTTTGGAGAAGCTGTGCATCCAGGTGATAGCAGCAGTTTATTGGTAGTTCATAGTGTTCATCTACTCTGTTTTGACCATCCTACTATTATGAAAATCCTTGATTTGAAAATGTTGTTTCTTGTTTTTTTCCCCTTTTCAGTCTCTTCATTTAGGGAACAAAAATGTATGGCGCTGTAAACACCGTGATCTGATCACATACCCTGATACCCGTCTCAAGACACTCGTGGTGAAAAATTATCGAGGGAAAGCTGCTGGAGTCGATGATATTTGAGGGCAAACCTTGCAGAGATACGAAGTTTATTGCAGAACAACATAAGTTGCTTCAGCTGGAGAAAAGGGCTTCGAGAGGTGCTCAGTTTTATTTCACAGCTCGTAGATGTCGCCTCAACCTCACACATTTCAATCATGTCCATGATTTGTTAAAAACTGATCCCTTTGAATGTAGCTGTTGAAACTGGGTTTTGTCTGTATCAGTTCAGTTGCTAATCTTTCCTTGCTCTTTTTCATGGACCGTCAAAGCCTAAACTTTTTTTTATGGAAAATACGAAATTTCCTAAGAGGATATCAAACTCCATCTTAAAGTGTTGGTCTTTCACCAATGGTGTAAAGAGGTAGTTAACCCTGTAATGTCAATAATTAAATATGTGGGCGTATGTCTGTGGAAGTGTCTTGAAGGTTCTCGATAGGTATTATTTGACTCTCAAAGATATGGATATGCAACATCGACACACTTTGTGGAGGTATTTTTCTTTTGCGTCTCCCTCAAATGAAATTTTTGCAGTTCCAGTATTATCTGATGAAAAATGTTGTATTATTGTATTCCTAAGCACAAATTAGCATTTTTTTTTTGCCATTTCATCAGAGACAAGCACATCAAGAACTCAGAAAGACTGGTGCTCTCGGGAAACTGAGAACACCATGTCAGCATGCAAAGGGGACATTGAGCAAATCAAGATGATGGCAAGGATCTAAAGCCTGATAAAGTGGTTGGTTACTCCTGGACATAGCATTACATCAGATGGTTATAGTTCTATCAGAATTGCCAGCCTGTATCAGGTTAGGCATTTTCCTTGTGCCTACAGATTTTATCTTTAAATAATGTATCGTTTGAATTAATCCTATTAGATTAATGTGCAAGTTGGATAGAGCTTCTTGTACTGGTGAGTTTCGCTGAGCATTACATCAGATCGTTTGAATTAATCCTATTAGATTAATGTGCAAGTTGGATAGAGCTTCTTGTACTGTTAAAGTTTGGACTTTAGTACTGGGTAGATAACGTCTGGTACTGAAGGGGCACCCCTTTAGTACCAGAGATGCAGTACCGGGCGCGTCTCAGGTATTAAAGGGGTTGCTGCCCAGTACTAAAGGTGGATTTTATAGTAAAGATGGATTTTACAGTGAACGATCAAGAATTAGAATTTGTAGGTGGAAAGAGGACTCCTCTGGCTCTTGGATGCTCAAGCAAGGTCATCAACTTGCAAGCAGCCAATCTTCATATATAGTGCTCAACACCAAGGTCAAGTCTCTTGTGCCATCTCTTCAAAAGTTGCTGAAACACGGCAAGGTCTTCCAGAAATATAGGAAGTTTCAGAACTGTTGTTTCTGATTTGGGCCTGCAGTTTAATGTAGATGCAGCGACACCATGGCAATTTGATCACCCATATGCCATTGCAAGTGTTCTTCCTTCTCTGAGGCAATGGCGAGCCTTACAGCTCTGCAAATTGCACAGAGGGCAACATGTGGTTGAGTTGGGGAAAATGGACTAGAAAGGACTACGGTACTAATATGCTACTTTTAGTACCGGATAGAGCCTCCATCCAGCATTAAAATATTTCTACCGGGGCTACTAGCTGTACTAATGTGTTTTTGCCTTTGGATGAATGCCGCATTCTCTAGTAGCGTGTCTATAGGGACCAGACCAAAATGTACATGTCGAGTATAGTCCGCTACGTAATCAGTGCCATGCCCATTGCATTAAAGTTTGTGTTCACATTTCATCAAATGAAAAGTGGGCTGTACCTACATGAAGAAAAAGTTGCTTGTGTAAAAGCAATATCTTCTATTTGATATATCTAGCCGTGTTTTGTCTTCCATATACTCGGTTCGGTGAATGGTTCATCTTAGATTGGCATCGTCCTTTGGATGTAAGAGATCTCATTTGCTGGCCAGGTCCTTCCATGAGTTAGATCTCCATGTATGAATCTCTTATTGAATTCCATACTTTTTCTCAGAACGCTGTGTCACTTCTGCTTGACAGTTCTTGCATTTTGTTTGTTGCTTTGCATGACATTTAGTATTGGAATATCTCTTTTTATTTGCTTTGCCACAACCACTCTTTGGTTGATCAGTGATGTCGATGACCAATGTGTTCATTGTTCTCTATTTTGCTTTGACAAGTGCATATATACAATACCTCTTATCCTGATTATAAGTTGACTAGCAACTTTGCCCGTGCCATAGTAACATCGAAAACTACTTGGTTTTTTCTAAAAAAGTTAAAGTAGATAATTTGTCTTTTTTTACTTCGATCTTTTTTTTGAGCTAAACCCGATTTTTTCTACTTCGATCTAGAGATGTATATAATGAACTACTCTTAATTCAATCAGGGAACAAAATATACGTACGACATGTGTCTAAAATACTCATAGAGATAGAGTATGTTTACATGTATTTACATATATAAGTGTGTGTAGGAGTCTAATGCGGCTGTATTGTCGAAAAAGAATGTACGTAGCATGAATATTTGTGTCGTGAATTTTCATGACATAAACACAAGATTTCTAGCTATCTTTGCGGGCGGCAGCATCGTCGTTGGTGGCGCATCGTTAGCATAGTGTATAATATATTATGTTCATGGTGTGCCCCAAGTCTACGCAATCGTTGGCTCGTGGAAAGCGTGATAGACAATACATCGTTGTCAAGCCACACTGAGAGAGCCATAATTGGACATCTTCTATATTCCATTATGGGACATGTCCTGTGCTAACTTACCCCATTTGCGTTGTCGACACTTGAGCGGAATGGAGGTAGGGAACAAAAGTCCACGAGAGGTCCTCGGTGATTCAGTACCAAGGGCATGTTTAGTTCGTGAAAGTTGGCAAACTTTGGAAACTAGTTTGCAAAAGTGCCAAAGTTTGCAAACTAGTTGAAGGGGGTGTTTAGTTTCAAAGTTGCAAAAGTTGCATGGAAAGCGTGTCGCGAGAGAGAGGGCACGTTTTCCAATACGTTGCTTTTGTAACTTTGCAAACTATTTGAAAGGGGGGTGTTTAGTTTCAAGGTTGCAATTTTGCAAACTAGTTTTGCAACTCTGAGGAACTAAACAGGCCCCAAGTGATAACATCACCCAATGACCCAGTACTAAAAGTCATCATTTAGTACCAGGTGGTAACATCACCCGGTACTAAAGAGGTATTCTCGGTACTAAATATACCACTCCTCTTTTTTCTTCTCTGCACGACACTCTTTCTTCTCTGCCTCTCTCAACTATGCCTCCCTCCACGTCTGTCTATGGTAGAGCCGGCCAAGCTTGGACACTGCGCCTGCCATGGCCGGGGCCGGGCGCAGGATCTACGAGCCGTTGCCGTGGCCGCCATTAGTGGGGCCAGGCGCGGGATCAGCGCTCACCATTGGCGGGGCTAGGCGCAGAAGCCGCGGTCGCCATGGGCAGGACCGGGTGTGGGATCCGCGGCTGCCGCTGTGCCCAGCGCTGAGCGCGAGCTCCACCCACTACTGGAGAACGCCGCATCGGTACCGGATGACAAACGCCTTTGGTACCGGTTTTGCAACCGGTACCGGGCAACCGAGACCAATGGCAAAAGTCATCGGTCACGGTCGTTTTTCACCCGGTACCGATGAGTAAAAAAAAAACAAAAAAGTTCGCGCCAAATACAAATCCTCATCACAGCACCAAACAATCATCATCTAGATCGATTTCACAGCATCAAATCCAAATTCTTATCATCACAGCACCAAATCCAAATTCTTATCTAGTTCATCATCTAGATCGATTTCAGTAAGAGGATCCAACGAAAGAGTTCATCAGATTTATCACACAGCAAAAGAGTTCATCAGATTTTACAGATCGAGATCAGTTCCATCATCCACTGCGGTTCTAGCATCAACATCAGCAGCATATGTACATCATCATCAGCGGCACGAGCAGTTCATGAATCAGAGAAGTCACCGGGATGCGGAGGGCGGGGACGCGGGGAGGGCACTGGGATCTCAGGCGAATGGCGGCTTCGGCGGCGATGACGAGGAGGCCGCGCCGACCTGCTTCCCGCTGGGGGGCTCGCCCGCGCCGCCGGTCACCGGGGAGC
>CM014271.1:64625032-64636395 GCA_004135705.1 Alloteropsis semialata | reverse complement strand
AAAACACATGGGAGGCCTAGATGCACTTTCAGTGCCGGCCGCCAGGCCCTCGCTACTTCCTCTCCGCTCCTGCTGTGTATCGGGATGGAGAGAAGAGGATAAGAGAGAGAGGATAAGAGAGAGAGAGAGAGAGAGAGAGAGAGAGAGAGGAGAATAAGAGATAAGGACCGGCGCGCGGGAGGTAGAGGATAAAAAAACTGGCGCGGGATTCTCTTTGGCACCGGGTGAGAACACGCCCCGGTACCGAAGGGTTCTCAGGGGTCAACAAATTTAGACCCGGTACCAATGCTTGCATTGGTATTGGGTCTTTAGTAACCGGTATCTATGAGGGTGGACCGATGGCGAGTTCTCCAGTAGTGGTACTGCCGCCTCTATGCTTAAGGAGATCCGCCTCACTTTGCCTTTTTCTTTCTTTCTCTCTTACTCATCTCTCTCCCTCTAAGGTCTGTGCATGGGTGGATGATTTGGGCCGGTGCTCAAGGAGGATTTGGATTTGGTGCTACTGTATATAGTTTGTAAAATCTAGTTGATGGTGAATTGAAATCGGACCCAATGTATGTTGTGTTTGTTGAATCCAAATTGTACTCAGTTGATGTTTTGTGCGTTGAATTAAAATCAAATTGAGTTGATGTATTGATTTATATGTGGTTGGGTGGGTGGGGTTGGCGCTGCAGTTTTGTTTTTGTTTTTTTTTACTCATTAGTATTGTTCAGAGGATGCCAGGACCGATGTCTTTTGCCGTTAGTCTTAGATGAGCAATACCAGTTCCAAAATAGGTATATATACCAGTTCCAATAGTGAGCGATTTGTGAAAATCGCTTTATAAATCACACCTTTGTATTCGATTGCTGGTCAGGACAATTAATTATGTACTAGCAATTATGCCCGTGCATTGCAATGGGAAAAGAAATATCACATGTCCCCCTTGCCCCTTAATCATGGCCCAAACTAAGATAACTTGATTTATTACCCATGTCAATTACTTCTAAAATAGTCTTTAAATTTCTGTGGAAAACAGACTTGTTAGTTTCAGCTAGACAAGATCAAAGGAAAAATAAATAAAATCAAGGTTTGTTAGGATCATGATCCTATAAACTATCATTTTCTGGGGTAATATAGGATTGAAGGATCATATTTAAATTTGCATAATGTTTCTTAGCATTTGCATATCTTGCTTCAGTTTGCTCGGATGTGCATTGTAGTTTCTCTTGTGCAAGTTGCCTTTGACCCCATCTGACTATAGTGATGTACGTCAAAAAGGTTGGGTATTTTTGGGACGAGTTTCATGATATCCTTTTAGCAATTCATCCTATTGCTGGTCAGGCAGTTATGTATACCGATTGCTCTTGTTGCAGCTTACGTTGTTTAGGATCTGTGTTCGTTGGATGTCGTGGGTCTAATGCCATTGGCCATTGCTAACGTTGTGGCCATTGGAGAAATAGGTTATGCATTTAGTTATGTAATATCGCATGGGATGAAATACTATAGACAATAGTTGAAAATTAATCCATGTTACTTTTGCCTACCGTACTATATTTAGGTTCGTTTAAAGAAGCAACTCCAGAAATTATGGATTGGTGAGTATTATCAGTAATAAAATGTTGTGTTAAATTAAATATCATGACTTATCTAGAAAATCCATCAGGAGGAGGGTAGAAATATGTCAAAAAGACCAAAAGAATAAGGCACGCTACATCGATCTTTCTAAGGTGTGATCTTTGACGCTTCTTCCAAAGAGAAATAACCTTTTTGCCAATAGGACCCGTGGCAATTTTCTTTTCCCTTCCCGTCAACCCTGATCATCCGAAGCAAACCGCCTTCTACAGAGACCGAGAGGCCTCACCTCACGTGAGACAGGGAGAGGTCTTCGCCGAGTCGTCGCCCCATGTGCACTGCGCCGTTGGCGGACGCTCCCAACCCCTCTACTCCAAGTCTCCAGTACCTAGCCGAGGCCGGCGTCCCCTCGGGGGGAGAGACTCAACATATGCGAGGAGAAGCAAGCCGGGGTCCTGATCCTACAGGTGTTGCTTGTCCTCGGCCTCTGCATCTCTTCCTCGTCCATGCTACTGCTCATAGTAGGCCGACGACAGCTCTCCCTTCCAGCCTTCCTCTCCCCTCCTTCAACTCCAATCAATAAGCAACTCTGCCCTCCGCTCGATCCCTTCCCTCTGATGCAGCAGTGAATCGATTCTTAAGCTCGCATCGATCGGGAACGAATCCATTATCATGTACAACAGACTGGTTGTCCCGTGATATCTTAATAAGGGCGGCGAGGAAGGGAGAGGTTTTACTTGCAGGACGCAATGTAGGAGGTTGATGACCCACATGTGGTTTTGACAGACTAAAAACAAGCAGATAAGGTATAGATTAAGATTGACGGTTCAATTAGAACTCTAACCAGATGCGGAAACCAATGTAAAGAGTTAGAGTCGTGGTTAGAGTTTAACGGACTAAGTGGGACCCACATGTAAGGACGGACCAAAAAGGGGAAGAAACAATCCTCTCTTTAGAAATAGGTAAAGATAAAGATAAAGATAAAGATAATTGTACAAATATATATCATGAGCCATCTCCTGACAACGGTCATGCAACCACCAGATAGAAGATACGTAAAAGATCGAGAATTTGAGATCCGAACAATAGCCCCTTTTTGGTTTCCCTTTTTTAATTCATATCGCCAGGCTTCAAGAGTTGACATCTGCCGCAAGGTCTGTCGGTTTGAAATCCTTCAGAATCTCATCCCTTGGATCTTCAAATTGGTTTAATTATTAAATCTATCATAGAATCTGTCTTCATTAAGTATACAAGGTAAGTGATCCTATGATGACTAACTTTCAAAAGTTTGACTTAAGACAAACCGAGAATACCTTTTATTCCAGGACGGATGGTTGCTTGTCCATTAAGAGAATTAATGTACCATCCCATTAATATTCTCATCCTAAATTTTAATTTCTGATCATAGCACAAGAGTTGTTTCTTTGTTAGATGCATCACAAAATCGGTGCACAAATGCACAGTATAAAAACAAGATGTGCGTGGTCGGCGCCGGCATGGCCGGGCTGGCGGCGGCGCGGGAGCTGCGGCGCGAGGGCCGCGCCGCCGCCCGTGAAGGTGCACAGCAGTGTACGCGTCCGTCCGCCTCATCAGCCCCCGCGAGTGCATGGGCTTCTCCGACTTCCAGTTCGTGCCCAGGCGCGGCGGCGGCGGCGGCGACCCGCGCCGCTTCCCGGACCACCGCGAGGTGTACCGCTACCTCAGGGACTTCTGCGACGCGTTCGTTCGGGCTCATGGACATGGTCAGGCTCAACACCAGGGTCGTGCGCGTCGCCATGGCGTCGCGACAGCCAGGCACCGGCGTTGAGCCGAAATGGGCGGTGCGGTCCATGAAGCTCCGAGAGAGCGAGGACGCTACTGGTGATGATGAGGAGGTTGCCGTGCAGGAGGTGTTCGACGCCGTCGTGGTGGCCAACGGTCATTACTCGCAGCCCAAACTGCCAACCATTGCCGGTATGGAGCAATGGCGGCGGCGGCAGCTCCACAGCCACTCGTACCGGGTGCCGGACCCATTCCGCGGCGAGGTAGCAGGCTGCTGATCATCATCATCATCAGTACTCAATTTTTATTGTTTGATCGAAAGTAAAGATTGCCGGCGACTGCGCCTGATAGTCTGTGCTTCCGGCGGCCGGCGCAGGTGGTGGTGCTGGTGGGCTGCGGGGACAGCGGCCTGGACATCGCGCTGGACCTCTGCGGCGTGGGCAGGGAGGTGCACCTGGCGGCGATTTCCGTCGAGGCGGCCACGACGCCGGCCATGTCCAAGATGCTGGGCAACCATGGCGACCTGCGCCTGCGGCCGCGGGTGGACCGCCTGTGCCCCGACGGGGTGGTGGTGTTCGCCGACGGCTCCAGCGTCGCCGCCGACACCGTCATCTACTGCACCGGGTACGCGTACTCGTTCCCGTTCCTGGACACGGGTGGCCTGGTCACCGTCGACGACAACCGCGTGGCCAGCTGTTCAAGCACGTCTTCCCGCCGGCGCTGGCGCCGTCGCTCTCCTTCGTCGGGATAACGAGGAAGGTGCTCGTGCCGTGGGTGTTCCAGGCGCAGGCGAGGTGGATCGCGCAGGTTCTGTCCGGGAGGCGCGCTGCCACCGCCGGAGATGACGCGGGCAGTGGAGTACCACCGCGCCAGGGAGGCCGCCGGCGTGCCCAAGAAGCACAGCCACGACATCGGCGGCGTCAACCGCAGCGTACGGACGCTCAGGCTCCATGCCTCCATCCTCAGCTGCACGCGCGCATGCTTTCCCTGTCCATGTCTGACGACGTTTTCTTTGACCAGGAGATCTATGAGTTCGTAGCCAAGCACACGGACCTGCCCCCCATGGATGAGTGGAAGAGAGAGCTCATGCTCTCCATCCTCCAGGACATCAACGACGACCGGGAGGCCTTCCGCGACCGCGACGACGACACCGAGAACGTTCGGCAGGGCGTGCAGGAGTGGCTCGCCGTGTCTGCTGCTCAAGAAGAAGCTGCTGCTGCTGACGCTAATTTCACTACAAGTCTGAACTCTCAGCTCTGACCTGAACAACATCACTAAAGCAAGGTGCGTTTGTGCTGCAGCAACCAAAAAATGTTGCTCCAAATAATGAGAATATTTGGATGTATGCATGCCTACTACTTGTAGGATGCAAGTTTGATCATCTCCAGATGAAATCACTATCATGTGAAGCATTGCCTTTCTTTGCACTGCATAGTGCAACCACTGTCATGTGAACGGTAGCTCTATAAAGTATAAACAGAGAAAGATGTGACAAGAAATCTGTACCAAATAACTGAAAATATTTTATGTTCCACTGTAATGAAGCAACATATGCGGTTGTGAAGGACTCTAAAGCACACACCAAGTGTCTACGACTACAATAATGGTCAGACACAGACAGCCATCCTTCTAGCAAAGCCAATCAACAAAAGGTTGGCAACATTCACAAACAAATAGCATACTTTCAATATCAGAGTAGGTATGCATATCACAAAAGGAAAACATTATCTGGAAGAACGTGCAGCAAATTATATATAAATAAAGCCCGAGAAATGCCTCAAATCTATCTTAAGTTATTTGGTCCAGTACAGAACTGTAGGGGGGTTCTGATATGCTTACACATAATCATAAGAATACTAAGCACATGTATAAGACAATTTCTCAAAGCTGCGAGGGACTCAAAATGTAAATAAAAGTGTCTGCGATAATTGTAAGGATTTGTATGAGCTGGAACTTATTTGAGAAATTTAAAAAGGTTTACAGGAGGGGATGTGTAACACCCTAATTTTCATCACAAGAAATTATAGAAACACTTTCATAGTTTTCTAGGGTTTATTGAAGGCATGAATAAATTTCTAGGATTTAATTGGAATTGATTAGGATCTTATTCAATTCATTAATTAATTAATAGATTCAATGAGTTTATTGTTGCATTCATGCTGATGCATTGTATTTTTGTTCTGTGGGCAAGTCAAAAGTGAATTTAAACTTGTTTAAATTCAAAATGATTTGCTTTTGTTTGGAGCTTAGAAAAGGAGTTTAGGAAAAAGTTCACTTTTCCTCCTCAAGCTTTTCCCCAGTCTGTTTTTCCTCCCTCATCTCTCTCTGCGCTTGCTTTTCCGGCCCAGTCCAATGCCTGTCGCGGCCCAGCTCCACCCCGCCAGCTGGCCCGCTTCGCCCTTCCCTCTTCTCTCTCGCTGGCGTGTGGCCCCCGCCCGTCGGGTGTGTCTCCTTCCTCCGACTCAGCCTCGAGCCACTCCGATCCGAGTCGACCGAGCCGCGCCGCCCCTGGTTCTTCTTGGCACGCACGCCAGGACGCCCCCTTCCCATCTATTTAACGTGCACCGCCACATCTCACGCTCCCTACGAAACCCTAACCGCACCAGCTCCACCGCCGAGTCCTCCTGCGTGAGCTCGCGAAGCCCGAGCTCCCCTCCGCCGCCGCCGCCATTGATCTCCCTCACCGCCGCTTTCCAGTGAACCAGAGGCCATCCAAGGGATTCACGTCGAGGTACAGAAGCTAACCGAACCGCTTGAACTCGTGGGATTGCCATCGTTTCTCTAGAATTGCTCACCGTGTCTTCCATCTGCAGCCGAGCCGCCCCGCTCCGTCCATCGTCACCATCGTCCTCTGATCGTCGTCAAGAACAGCGCGGATAAGTTCTCCGTGCTCTCCTCTGCGTCCCAAGCCTTTCCGTACTCGTTTTGGTGCTCCGTAGCGCCGGATCCGCACAAGTCCGGCGAGCCGCCGCCGTCCGCCGCTGCAGCACCGCCGCTGGCTGTCGACCGCCCCGCCTCCGGCGTGCCCGAGCGACGCCAACCGTCCGTCTGCAGATCGACGCCCCAGATCTAGTCAACATCGCAGCATACCGGTCAGCCGAGGCCACTTTGCTAAAGAGACCCCCAGGAATCTGGTAATTAACCCGCAGTCCAAGGTCAGTTGGAAATATTTACAAGAAGGTCCTTATTTCTTCGGTTTAACCCCCTAGACTTTCAAGTTATCTAACCCGCCGTCCAAGCTCACTCTTTTGCACGATAGCCCTCAAGGTTTTATACATAATTATGTATATGCCCTCGGTGTATTTCAATCTAATCCCTGGAATTTGTGTGTATTCGCAGTTAAGCCCCTGGAACACCGTTTTATCCATATCTTGACCGTTTCAACTCCGATTCGAGTGATTCTTCAGCTCACGTGACCGTAAGGACTTGACCTATATCTCTGTATCCTTCTTTTGTACTGTTGCCCATGTTTGGTGTACTGTTTCTTATTTGTTGTATGTTTCTTTGTATGTGACCTTGTGCTACAAATAGAAGGTGCAACGTTCGTGTGATTCGAGGATTCAGTTGAGAAGACCCTGAGCCATAGCATTTATTAGCTGGATTTAAGGCAAGTGTATTCTTGATCATATTTTCAGTCCTAATAACCATATGACATGCTCACTTTATAGTTACGCTATGCTTGCATGCTTTCATAATATTGATGGGACCCATGTTAAGGACTTGACTAGTTTTGATTATCTTTTCCCTTGCATAACCGGGTTATTTAATTTGTTGTTGGGTAGCATTGCTTAGTTGCTTTACCATGGGTTATGGAGAACATTAATGCTGAACTTTATGAATTTGTGATATGCTCATTGGACGATAAATAAGATCATTATTTAATCGGAACATGGAGTGACCACCCAAGAAAACAGTGCAACCACATAGCTAATGGGCTCTGGTCGTGATTAATTAATTAGAAGAGTTAACTTGTAATAACCTTACCGAAAGGGCAAGAGGGGAAGCATAGACGGGGTATAGCCGGATCTCTTGGGAGTATGCTTTGGTAAGAAACTCGGCGATTAGAAAAGGTTATGCTCTGCTATGGCTTGAAACCTTAGCGGGTTGTTTCATGTTAATAATTCTTTGTAAAGGTCATGTAATGGTTCTCTGGCCCCTCACCTAAGGAAGTGTTGAAGAGGCTAGCTACCTCAGGCTATATGAGAAACATTGTTTGTGGGTAAAGTGTACAACCTCTGCAGAGTGTAAAACTGATATATCAGCCGTGCTCACGGTTATGAGCGGCTTGGACCCTCTCATGATAATTAAACTTGAAGTTGAAATAAATCATGGTTACTTTATGAGCATTTATGTATCTCAGTTCTTTAATTGGGTTGGTATATACTTATACCTTAGTAATTATGCTGCTAAATAAAACTTGACCAACTAAAGTGCTTAAAGCAATTTAATTAGAAGCCAAACTATTTCCTTGTTAAGCCTTTGCATGTCATTTGCTTTTGCTCTACATTTGCTGAGTACCAACCATAAGTGTACTCAACCTTGCTTTATCTGCGGCTCAGGCTTAGACAGAAGTTTCAGTGGAGTATTTTGGAGTTTCTAGGCGTACGTGTTTCCCCCAGTCAGCTGCCTGTGGAGAAGTGTTGAAGATTTCGCTGCTAGTAATTCGCTTTCGTGAGTGTAATAATGGTATTTAATATTATTTATGTTTTTGCACTGTCTTTTATATCACTGATGAAGTCTCATATGTGTGTAAACTTGATCCTGGCGCACATATGATAGTCATTCGGTTTTGTTTACAAAATCGGGTGTGACAGAAGTGGTATCAGAGCTGTGTTGACTGTAGGACGCAAGCCTAGAGTAGCAATAGTCGTTTTCAGGGTCCTAAATGCCTTCTTATACTTGCTCAACATTTTCCGCTCCAATCTTTGTCTAAACTTGTTGTTTTCCGTCAACCTTTACTTACCTTCTCCTTGATTCTTAATCATCATCCAATTGTACACTTGTTCTGTTCTTTCTCCAGCTCCTAGTTAACGTCTCTCTAAAAGTTAAAAGAACCAGCAAGAGTTATATTGGATGTCACAGTTAACGAGTTTTTCTCCCTAAGCATGAGTTATTGGAAATAAGAGAAAGCGGATATTATTGGAAACAAGAGAATCATGGATACTTTGGAAACACCATCAGTCGTGCTTTATCTCAACACAAGGATTTAGGAAATTATCCCCCCTAAATCATGTCACCGTTAGTAGAGTCGTCGTTGAGGTCGATGTTAGTTCTTGTGTAGGATTGTTTGCTTTGTGCTTGTTGTGTGCTAAGTGGTTGAATTGCTTCTTTGTAATGAGTGCGATGTTTCTGTGGAGTGATGACCACAGTTACATCTCAATAAATCAACTAAACCATTAGATAGTTAGGTTTTGTCTTTGTTCCTGGTCTTAGTACCTAGGTGAGTTCCAAATCCCTCTTTACATATCAAATCATGAATCTCTTGTGCACCAAATCTAATCTCGTCACCCCCTGACACAGCAGAACGGTTTAAGTCATATCTCAAGCTACGAGACCCCGATTGCTGCAAACCCAATTGGATTAGTTCCATAACTTCATAAGTTATTTTCTGGCTAAGTTTCACTATTTTTGGATTATTGGACAGAGGGATAAATGACTTCTGTTGGATAAAGAGAATCTGTTTCAGTAATCTGACACAGTCGACTTGTTTATTTCATATCTCAAGTTAGAAAACTCCGATTGATATGAAACCAGTTGGGTTAGTTCCAGAATTAGATAAGCTACTTTTTTGGTAAAATATTACCATTTTTGGATCTTCTGGGAAAGAGATACCTATGATTTATTGGAGTATACAGAATCTATTCAGAGCACCTGACACAGCTAGAGTGTTTTCTTAATAACTTTAGTTCCTGAACTCCAAATGAATTGATTCCAGTTGCATTGGATTCATAATTTCAGTATCTACATTCTGGAAAAATTTCGTGATTTTTGGATATTCTGTTTAGAAGATACATCTGGTTTTCCGAGATAACCAGAATCTGTCCTTATCATGAAAAAGTTCTTAATGGATGCTATTCTTTTGTTGGTCATGTTGAGTTGGATAAAGAGATTGGACCATGTAAGTGCTAATGTTGGAATTCCTATCTTGGTTCTTGCACTAATTTATTTAGCTTCACCTGCACTAGTACCATATCTTTCTATACCTATATCCAAGTCCTTGTTTTCTATACCATCCGATGGTGAACACTAGGTCTGGTGCTGGAAGCAGTGAAAATAATCCAGAGCCTAACTCAAGTCAGAACCAGATGTCGAATTCAGCATTGGAACAGTTTATAGCCTGCCCAGACTCAGCTGATGACAAATATGGCCAACTCTATTATTCAGCTGAATCAGAATATAGGTCCCCCACTGCCCCAAGTGACAAACACAGGGATTTCATGAGTCACGACCCACCTACATATTCTCACTCTGTAGATCCTCTCGATGCTGATGATTGGATTAAAACAGTGGAGAAGAAGCTAATGATTACTCAGTGCACTGACAGAGAGATGGTCTTATATGCTGCCGGAAGACTAGAAGGTGCAGCTTCAGATTGGTGGGATGCATATTGTGATGCTCATGAAGACTCAAATAACATCACCTAGAAGGAATTCAAGCATGAATTTCGCTCATATCATATCCCTGTGAGTGTGATTAAGCAGAAGAAGAAAGAGTTCCTCAATCTAAGACAAGGAAGGATGTCAGTGATTGAGTACCGTGACAAGTTCATTCAGTTGTCACGATATGCACCAAAAGAGGTAGCTAATGATGAGAAGAAGCAAGAACTCTTCCAAGAAGGATTGATCGTGCCTATTCGATATATGTTGATGGTGCATACCTTTTCTAACTTCGATCAGTTAGTGGATAAGGCACTCTTGATAGAGAATTTAAGAGATGATATAAATGAGAAGAAGAAGAGGAAGATGGACTCTCAGAGACAAATACAGTCTGATCGTAGTACTCGTTTCCGTCTTGCTCAGCAGACTGAGGTGCAGAGTCATCCAGTCCACCAATATGGCCACTCCAACCAAGCTCAAGTCCCAGAAATCAGCTATGGACCACAACTTGATCATTATCAAGCATCCATTCAGCCAGAGCCAAAGAGTTTGCAGGTCAAGTCTGGAAAAATCAAAAGCTCCAAGTATGAAGACTTGTTTCCATTGCATGCAAAAAGGACATGACAAGGGCATGTGTCCACAGAAATACCCACATTTGTTTGGTGGAAACAACCAAAGGAAAGCCGTAGTGCAACATGAGGTGATTAATGAAGATAAAAGTCATACTCAGATCAGCCAGAAGCAACTGAATTCAATACAGGCAAATGCAAATCAAGTTAAGAGTATTACAGTTGCTGAGATCAGAGTAGTATGTGAGTTTCCAGATGTGTTCCCAGATGAATTGCCAGGTTTGCCACCAGATAGAGATATCGAGTTCCTCATTGAGCTTCTACCTGGTACAGCTCCTATTTCCAAGAGACCTTATAGAATGTCAGTTGATGAACTAGAAGGACTTAAGAAACAACTGAGAGAGTTGTTGGATAAGGGTTTCATACGCCCTAGTTCATCTCCCTGGGGAGCACCAGTTATCTTTGTTGAGAAGAAGGATGGTACACAGAGGATGTGTGTTGACTACAGGTCATTGAATGAAGTTACTATCAAGAATAAATACCCTCTGCCCAGGATCGAGGATCTGTTTGATCAGTTGAAAGGAGCCAAGATATTCTCCAAGATTGATTTGCGTTCAGGCTATCATCAGTTGAAGATCAGGCCATCAGATATCCAGAAGACAGCTTTCACTACCAGATATGGTTTATATGAGTATACAGTTATGTCTTTTGGTTTGACTAATGCTCCTGCCTACTTTATGTATTTGATGAACAAGGTGTTTATGGAGTACTTGGATAAGTTCGTGGTGGTATTTATCGATGATATCTTGATTTACTCCAAGAATGAGGAGGAACATGAGGAACACCTGAGGCTAGTATTGCAGAAGCTTAGAGAGAACCAGCT